>SJYX01014512.1:227185-286445 GCA_006410675.1 Oreotragus oreotragus | reverse complement strand
ATGGAGAAGCTCTATACAGTCAACAAAAACAAGACCAGGAGCTGACTGTGGCTCAGATCATGAACTCTTTATTTCCAAATTCAGACTGAAATTGAAGAAAGTATGGAAAATCACTAGAACATTCAGGTATGACCTAAATCAAATCCCTTATGATTATACAGTGGAAGTGAGAAATAGATTTAAGGGCCTAGATCTGCTAGATAGAGTGCCTGATGAAATATGGACGGAAGTTCATGACATTGTACAAGAGACTGGATCAAGACCATCCCCATGGAAAAGAAATGAAAAAAAGCAAAATGGCTCTCTGAGGAGGCCTTACAAATAGCTGTGAAAAGAAGAGAAGTGGAAAGCAAAGGAGAAAAGGAAAGATATAACCATCTGAATGCAGAGTTCCAAAGAACAGCAAGAAGAGATAAGAAAGCCTTCCTCAGCGATCAATGCAAAGACATAGATGCAAACAACAGAATGGGAAAGACTAGAGATCTCTTCAAGAAAATTAGAGATACCAAGGGAACATTTCATGCAATGATGGGCTCGGTAAAGGACAGAAATGATATGGACCTAACAGATGCAGAAGATATTAAAAAGAGGTGGCAAGAATACACAGAAGAACTGTACAAAAAAGATGTTCATGATACAGATAATCACAATGGTGTGATCACTCACCTAGAGCCAGACATCATGGAATATGAAGTCAAGTGGGCCTTAGAAAACATCACTATGAACAAAGCTAGTGGAGGTGATGGAATTCCAGTGGAGCTATTTCAAATCCTGAAAGATGATGCTGTGAAAGTGCCGCACTCAATAGACCAGCAAATGTGGAAAACTTAGTAGTGGCCACAGGACTGGAAAAGGTCAGTTTTCATTACAATTCCAAAGAAAGGCAAGGCCAAAGAATGGTCAAACTACCACATAATTGCACTCATCTCACACACTCGTAAAGTAATGCTCAAAATTCTCTAAGCCAGGCTTCAGCAATATGTGAACCATGAACTTCCTGATGTTCAAGTTGGTTTTAGAAAAGGCAGAGAAACCAGAGATCAAATTGCCAATATCTGCTGAATTATCAAAAAAGCAAAAGAGTTCCAGAAAAATATATATTTCTGCTTTATTGACTATGCCAAATCCTTTGACTGTTTGGACCACAGTAAACTGTGGAAAATTCTGAAAGAGATGGGAATATCAGACCACCTGACCTTCCCCTTGAGAAACCTGTATGCAGGTCAGGAAGCAACAGTTAGAACTGGATATGGAATAACAGACTGGTTCCAAATAGGAAAAGGAGTACATCAAGGCTGTATATTGTCTCCCTGCTTATTTAACTTATATGCAGAGTACATCATGAGAAACTCTGGGCTGGAAGAAGCACAAGCTGGAATCAAGATTTCCAGGAGAAATATCAATAATTTCAGATATGCAGATGACACCACCCTTATGGTAGAAAGTGAAGGGGAACAAGAAAGCCTCTTGATGAAAATGGAAGAGGAGAGTGAAAAAGTTGGCTTAAAGCTCACCATTCAGAAAATGAAGATCATGGCATCTGGTCCCATCACTTCATGGGAAATAGATTGGAAACAGTGGAAACAGTGTCAGATTTATTTTAGGGGGCTCCAAAGTCACTAAAGATGGTGACTGCAGCCTTGAATGAAAAGTTATGACCAACCTAGATAGCATATGCTATTTTTTTTTCCAGTGGTCATGTATGGATGTGAGAGTTGACTGTGAAGAAAGCTGAGTACCAAAGAATTGATGCTTTTGAACTGTGGTGTAGGAGAAGACCCTTGAGAGTCCTTGGCCTGCAAGGAGATCCAACCAGTCCATTCTGAAGGAGATTAGCCCTGGGATTTCTTTGGAGGGAATGATGCTAAAGCTGAAACTCTGGTACTTTGGCCACCTCATGCGAAGAGTTGACTCATTGGAAAAGACTCTGATGCTGGGATGGATAGCACGCAGGAGGAGAGGGGGACAACAGAGGATGAGATGACTGGATGGCATCACTGACTCGATGGACGTGAGTCTGAGTGAACTCTGGGAGTTGGTGATAGAGAGGGAGGTCTGGCGTGCTGCAATTCATGGGGTCGCAAAGAGTTGGTATCAACTGAGTGACTGAACTGAACTGACGATCCTTTTTATTTCTGTGTTGTCTCTTGTGATCTCTCCATTTTAATTTCCAATTTTATTCATTCAATTTTACTCCCTTTGTTTCTGATGAGTCTGGATAATGGTTTGTCAATTTTATTTATCCTTTCAAAGAACCAGCTTTTGGCTTTGGTTTATTTTTGCTACGGTCTCTTTTGTTTCTTTTGCATTTATTTCTGCCTTAATATTTAAGATTTAATTCCTTCTACTAACCCTAGGCTTCTTCATTTCTTCCTTTTCTAGTTGTTTTAGGTGTAGAGTTAGGTTATTTATTTGACTTTTTTCTTGTTTCTTGATGTATGACTGTATTGCTATGAATGTTCCCATTAGCATTGCTTTTACAGTGTCCCACAGGTTTTGGGTTGTTGTGTTTTCATTTTCATTAGATTCTATGCATATTTTGAAATCTTTTTTGATTTCGTCTGTGATTTGTTGGTTATTCAGCAGTGTGTTGTTCAGCCTCCCTATGTTGGAATTTTTAATAGTTTTTCTCCTGTAATTGAGATCTAATCTTACTGCATTGTGGTCAGAAAAGATGCTTGGAATCTTTCAATTTTTTTGAATTTACCAAGGCTAGATTTATGGCCCCAGATATGATCTATCTTGGAGAAGGTTCCATGTGTGCTTGAGGAAAAGATTAAATTCATTGTTTTGGGGTGAAATATCCTATAGATATCAATTAGGTCTAACTGGTCTATTGTATCATTTAAAGTTTGCGTTTCCTTGTTAATTTTCTTTTTAGTTGATCTATGTACAGGTGTGAGTGGGGTATTAAAGTCTCCCACTATTATTGTGTTATTGTTAATTTCCCCTTTCATATTTGTTAGCATTTTTCTTACATATTGCAGTGCTCCTATGTTGGGTGCATATATATTTATAATTGTTATATCTTCTTCTTGGATTTATCCTTTGATCATTATGTAGTGGCCTTCTTTGTCTCTTTTCACAGCCTTCATTTTAAAGTCTATTTTATCTGATATGAGTATTGTTACTCCTGCTTTATTTTGGCCTCTATTTGCATGGAATATCTTTTTCCAGCCCTTCACTTTCAGTCTGTATGTTTCCCCTGTTTTGAGGTGGATCTCTTGTAGACAACATATATAAGAGAGTCTTGATTTTGTAGCCATTCAGCCAGTCTTTGTCTTTTGGTTGTGGCATTCAACCCATTTACGTTTAAAGTAATTATTGATAAGTATGATCCCATTGCCATTTCCTTTATTGTTTTGGTTTTGAGTTTATATACCCTTTTTGTGTTTCCCGTTTAGAGAATATCCTTTAGAATTTGTTGGAGAGCTGGTTTTGTGGTGCTGAATTCTCTCAGCTTTTGCTTGTCTGTAAAGCTTTTGATTTCTCCTTCATATTTGAATGAGATCCTTGCTGGGTACAGTAACCTGGGCTGTAGGTTATTTTCTTTCATCACTTTAAGTATGTCTTGCCATTCCCTCCTGGCCTGAAGAGTTTCTATTGAAAGATCAGCTGTTATCCTTATGGGAATCCCCTTGTGTGTTATTTTTTTTTTTCCTTGCTTTTAATATCTGTTCTTTGTTAATAGGATTAATATGTGTCTTGGGGTGTTTCACCTTGGGTTTTTCCTGTTTGGGAGTCTCTGGGTTTCTTGGACTTGGGTGATTATTTCCTTCCCCATTTTAAGGAAGTTTTCAACTATTATCATCTCAAGTATTTTCTCTTGGTCTTTCTTTTTGTCTTCTTCTTCTGGGGCTCCTATGATTCGAATGTTGGGGCATTTAACACTGTCCTGGAGGTCTCTGAGATTGTCCTCATTTCTTTTAATTCGTTTTTCTTTTTTACTCTCTGATTCATTTATTTCTACCATTCTATCTCCTACTTCACTAATCTTACACTCTGCCTCTGTTATTATACTATTTGTTGCCTCCAGAGTGTTTCTGATCTCATTTATTGCATTATTCATTATATATTGACTCTTTTTTATTTCTTCTAGGTCCTTGTTAAACCTTTCTTGCATCTTCTCAATCCTTGTCTCCAGGCTATTTATCTGTGATTCCATTTTTATTTCAAGATTTTGGATCATTTTCACTATCAATATTTGGAATTCTTTATCAGGTAGATTCCCTATCTCTTCCTCTTTTGTTTGGTTTGGTGGACATTTCTCCTGTTCCTTTACCTGCTGAGTATTCCTCTGTCTCTTCATCTTGGTTATATTGCTGTGTTTGGGGTGGCCTTTCTATATTTTGGGAATTTGTGGAGTTCTCTTTATTATGGAGTTTCCTCACTGTGGGTNTCAAGATTTTGGATCATTTTCACTATCATTATTTGGAATTCTTTATCAGGTAGATTCCCTGTCTCTTCCTCTTTTGTTTGGTTTGGTGGACATTTCTCCTGTTCCTTTACCTGCTGAGTATTCCTCTGTCTCTTCATCTTGGTTATATTGCTGCATTTGGGGTGGCCTTTCTGTATTCTGGCAGTTTGCGGAGTTCTCTTTATTATGGAGTTTCCTCACTGTGGGTGGGGTTGTATCAGTGGCTTGTCAAGGTTTCTTGGTTAGAGAAGCTTGTGTCAGAGTTCTGGTGGGTGGAGCTGGATTTCTTCTCTCTGGAGTGCAATGAAGTGTCCAGTAATGAATTATGAGATGTCAGTGGTTTTGGAGTAACTTGAGCTGCCTGTATATTGAAGCTCAGGGGTGTGTTCCTGTGTTGCTGGAGAATTTGCATGATAATGTCTTGCTCTGGAACTTGTTGGCCCTTGGGTGGTGATTGGTTTCAGTGTAGGTATGGAGGCGTTTGATGAGCTCCTATAGATTAATGTTCCCTGGAGTCAGGAGTTCTCTGATGTTCTCAGGATTTGGACTTAAGCCTCCTGCTTCTGGTTTTCAGTTTTATTTTTACAGTAGCCTCAAGACTTCTCCATCTGGGACTTTCTCTGGTGTTGTTGTGGGCAGTGGGGGGTCAGTTTATTTTCAGATAGTTCCTTGGTCCGGCTTATATTTCTCAGGATCTATAGGCCCCTTCCTATGTAGTCGGTACTAACAACAGGGTTTTAATCTGTTGCACCTGTCACTTCCATGGTGGTTCCCTCTGTTTTAGCTTCTTCTGTTTGCTTGTCTCGTCAGTGTCTGATTTCTGCCCTGACACAAGGGGAAGCGGTGGTGGACACTTTTTTTTTTAGGCTCAGTTGTTCAGTCACGCTGTGGGGAGGAAGGGATGCTGCAAACAAATAACACTGCCATGTGCTCACAGTGTCTCAGCCACGCTGGGCCTGCCCCCACTCACACTGCACAATGCTCAGGCTCTAGGTTGCTCCGCCAGGAACCGTCTGAAGCCAGCCCTGGGCTGCATGCACCTCCCAGGTCTAAGCCACTCAGGCTCAGGCACTCAGGTAGTCCTCAGAGGCACAGACTCAGTTGGGCCTGTGTTTTGTGCCCTTCCCAGGTCCGAGTAGCTCAGGTGTTTGGAGAGCACAGTCACTGCAACTTATCACCTTTCCCATCCCTGCTGCTCAATTTTCTGGGTGTACAACTTGGTGCCCCTTCTCAGGTGGATGGTGACTGTCCAGAACCCCAAGAAATCTTAGTTAGAAAAGAAGATTGCTTACAGTTTGGTAGTTAGTGTCTCTCTCCGGAGAAGACTCTTGAGAGTCCCTTGGACTGCAAGGAGATCCAACCAGTCCATTCTAAAGGAGATCAACCCTGGGATTTCTTTGGATGGAATGATGCTAAAGCTGAAACTCCAGTACTTTGGCCACCTCATGCAAAGAGTTGATTCATTGGAAAAGACTCTGATGCTGGGCGGGATTGGAGGCAAGAGGAGAAGCGGACGACAGAGGATGAGATGGCTGGATGGCATCACTTACTCGATGGACGTGAGTCTGAGTGAACTCCGGGAGTTGGTGATGGAAAGGGAGGCCTGGCGTGCTGTGATTCATGGGGTCACAAAGAGTCGGACTGAGCGACTGAACTGAACTGAACTGATGGTAGTTTTATTTCCAATTTTTTAAAGGAATCACCATACTGTTCTTGTGGTTTTATCAATTTACATTCCCACCAACAGTGCAAGAGGGTTGCTTTTTCTCCACACCCTCGCCAGAATTTATTGTTTGTACATTTTTTGATGATGGCCATTCTGACTGGTGTGGGATGATATCTCATTGTAGTTTTGATTCCATGTCTTGAGTAAGGAGTGATGTTGAGCATCTTTTCATGTGTTTATCAGTCATCTGTATGTCTTCTTTGGAGAAATGTCTGTTTAGGTCTTCTGTCCAATTTTTGATTGGATTTTTGGTTGTTCTGTTATTGCGCTATATGAGCTGCTTGTATATTTTGGAAATTAATCCAATATTCTTTAAATAAGCTCAAAATATCTTCATTATGTGCCCCAAACCCTTCTGATTCACTCTTGCCTTCAGAAGAAGCATCCAAACTCATGACCCAGACAGTTCAAGCTTCAGGAATCTGGCCTCAGTAACAACTCTGATGGAATAAGTAAAACTCCATAAAGTTTTGAGACATCTGAGCTTGGATGGAAGAAAAAAAGTATTTCCAGGAAAGGAAAATGATGTGGACTCATAGGTGTGAAATGCCATGATGTACACAAAGAATGCCATGAGATACACAAAGAAGTTCATTTTAGCCAAATCAATGTTTCTCGGTGATCTTTAGATCACTCACTGGTGTTTTTTACAAATGCAGATTCCTTGTCTGACCCTGATTCCCCCTACTCTGAATGGCTGGGATTTCCAAACTTCAACCCAAAGAGAGATAAACACTGTCCTAGATTTAGATCAGGGAAATAGTGAACATAGACATATAAAGTGAAACCAGGTTAAAATATAAATAGACATGTTACTGTTCAGTTACTCAACAATGTCCAACTTTTTGCAACCCCATGGACAGTAACATGCCAGGCTTCCCTGTTCTTCACTGTCTCCTGGAGTTTTCTCAGACTCATGTCCATTGAGTCAGAGATACTATCCAACCATCTTATCCTCTGTGGTCCCCTTCTCTTCCTGCCTTCAATCTTTCCCAGCATCAGGATCTTTTCCACTGAGTTAGTTCATCACATCAGGTGGCCAAAGTATTGGAGCTTCAGCTTTAGCATCAGTCCTTCCAATGAATATTCAGGACTGATTTCCTTTAGGATTGACTGGTTGGATTTCCTTGCAGTCCAAGGGACTCTCAAGAGTCTTCTCCAACACCACAGTTGAAAAATATCAGTTCTTTGGTTCTCAGCCTTTTTTATTGCCCAGCTCTCACATTTGTACATGACTACTGGAAAAACCATAGCCTTGACTAGATGGACCTTTGTTGGCAAAGTAATGTCTCTGCTTTTTAATATGCTGTCTGGGTTTGTAATAGCTTCCAAGGAGCAAGTGTCTTTTAATTTCATGGCTACAGAACCATCTGCAGTGATTATGGACCCCCCCCAAAAAAATAGTCTGCCACTGTTTCCCCATCTATTTGCCATGAAGTGTAGGGACCAGATGCCATAATCTTAGTTTTATGAATGTTGAGCTATTGCCTTTCTTTGGGATTGGAATGAAAACTGACCTTTCCCAGTCCTGTGGACACTGCTGAGTTTTCCATATTTGCTGGCATATTGAGTGCAGCACTTTCACAGCATCATCTTTTAGGATTTGAAATAGCTCAGCTGGAATTCTATCATTTCCATTAGCTTTGTTCGTAGTTTTCCAAGGAGCAAGTGTCTTTTAATTTCATGGCTACAGTCACCATCTGCAGTGATTTTGGAGCCCAAGAGAGATAAATAGACAAGAAAAGGTAGTTAAAGATTTTTAAGAATATGAATGAAATCAGCTGAATTCCTTCTGGGAGGAAGTATAAGACACAGGAAGAACAGTTTTGGGGACAGATACTGGGATACAAGTACTGGATTCATCTAGGTAAGGAAAGAAAGTTTCCAGTAGGAATCAAATGCCAAGATTCTTTAGGGGGCATTTGAGGAATCATAAAAATAACTTGGTTTCCCATTAGAGTGAGAAGTGAGGAAAGGGAAGGAATAAGGGTGAAGCATTGCATTTTCTATCTAGGGGATGGAGAGAAAGGAAATTGTCATTAACTGAGATATACATTGCAGTCAGGAAAACAGCCAGGGGCTGAGGAGAGATGGCAATTCAGCTGGTTTTAATCATGCTGAGTTTGAATTGAGTTGGATGTGACAAAGATGTATGAAGGGTCTATTACTTTCCAGACATCATGCAATGCAATAGGGGGAGACGGTGAGGAAGACAGTGGGTTCCTGTGTTCCTGCAGTTCAGAACCCAACACTGGAGATAACTGAACAGATGATTGACATCATGGGGGTCCCTGCTATGCCTGATGAAGCTCCGGGCAACTTTGGAGCTGATGGCAGCTCTACTGGTCATAATTTGGGATGAAAGAGGACAGTCCTGGACAACTTTCCAGAGGAAGCTCTGGAAGCATTATTCCATTAAGACCTAAAGGATATTCTAGAGTTTTAATTAAAGTGAGAAGGAAAAGAGAGAGGATATATGCCCAGAAGGAAAAAACTGCAAGTGCAAAGCCCTGTAGTGACCAAACGTGTGGTTTCTTTGAGGAACAGAAAGGAGATGATCAGAGCTAAAGTGAAGGGATGAGGTAGCAGCTCTTAGACACAGATTAGTTAGGGTCATGCCCACTCTCAATAATGAAAAGACAACACAACAAAATATTTCAAGATGATCATTTTTTGTAGCAATGATCTAGAGATGACTGATCAGGGGTGATCATGTATGTGAGGAGCCTCTGTCCTTCTTGACATGTCAGTTTCCATCTCTGAGTCCAAGCAGGTGACTCAGTGGTTGTCATCTCCTGCCAGAAACATGCAAGAGTGGAACCACTGAACATAGTTCAGTTCAGTTCATTCGCTCAGTCATGTCTGACTCTTTGCAACACCATAATCACAGCATGGCAGGCCTCCCTGTCCATCACCAACTCCCAGAGTTTACCCAAATTCATGTCAGTTGAGTCGGTGATGCCATCCAACCATCTTATCCTCTGTCATCCCCTTCTCCTCCCTCCCTCAATCTTTCCCAGCATCANGCTGGGCGGGATTGGAGGCAAGAGGAGAAGCGGACGACAGAGGATGAGATGGCTGGATGGCATCACTTACTCGATGGACGTGAGTCTGAGTGAACTCCGGGAGTTGGTGATGGAAAGGGAGGCCTGGCGTGCTGTGATTCATGGGGTCACAAAGAGTCGGACTGAGCGACTGAACTGAACTGAACTGATGGTAGTTTTATTTCCAATTTTTTAAAGGAATCACCATACTGTTCTTGTGGTTTTATCAATTTACATTCCCACCAACAGTGCAAGAGGGTTGCTTTTTCTCCACACCCTCGCCAGAATTTATTGTTTGTACATTTTTTGATGATGGCCATTCTGACTGGTGTGGGATGATATCTCATTGTAGTTTTGATTCCATGTCTTGAGTAAGGAGTGATGTTGAGCATCTTTTCATGTGTTTATCAGTCATCTGTATGTCTTCTTTGGAGAAATGTCTGTTTAGGTCTTCTGTCCAATTTTTGATTGGATTTTTGGTTGTTCTGTTATTGCGCTATATGAGCTGCTTGTATATTTTGGAAATTAATCCAATATTCTTTAAATAAGCTCAAAATATCTTCATTATGTGCCCCAAACCCTTCTGATTCACTCTTGCCTTCAGAAGAAGCATCCAAACTCATGACCCAGACAGTTCAAGCTTCAGGAATCTGGCCTCAGTAACAACTCTGATGGAATAAGTAAAACTCCATAAAGTTTTGAGACATCTGAGCTTGGATGGAAGAAAAAAAGTATTTCCAGGAAAGGAAAATGATGTGGACTCATAGGTGTGAAATGCCATGATGTACACAAAGAATGCCATGAGATACACAAAGAAGTTCATTTTAGCCAAATCAATGTTTCTCGGTGATCTTTAGATCACTCACTGGTGTTTTTTACAAATGCAGATTCCTTGTCTGACCCTGATTCCCCCTACTCTGAATGGCTGGGATTTCCAAACTTCAACCCAAAGAGAGATAAACACTGTCCTAGATTTAGATCAGGGAAATAGTGAACATAGACATATAAAGTGAAACCAGGTTAAAATATAAATAGACATGTTACTGTTCAGTTACTCAACAATGTCCAACTTTTTGCAACCCCATGGACAGTAACATGCCAGGCTTCCCTGTTCTTCACTGTCTCCTGGAGTTTTCTCAGACTCATGTCCATTGAGTCAGAGATACTATCCAACCATCTTATCCTCTGTGGTCCCCTTCTCTTCCTGCCTTCAATCTTTCCCAGCATCAGGATCTTTTCCACTGAGTTAGTTCATCACATCAGGTGGCCAAAGTATTGGAGCTTCAGCTTTAGCATCAGTCCTTCCAATGAATATTCAGGACTGATTTCCTTTAGGATTGACTGGTTGGATTTCCTTGCAGTCCAAGGGACTCTCAAGAGTCTTCTCCAACACCACAGTTGAAAAATATCAGTTCTTTGGTTCTCAGCCTTTTTTATTGCCCAGCTCTCACATTTGTACATGACTACTGGAAAAACCATAGCCTTGACTAGATGGACCTTTGTTGGCAAAGTAATGTCTCTGCTTTTTAATATGCTGTCTGGGTTTGTAATAGCTTCCAAGGAGCAAGTGTCTTTTAATTTCATGGCTACAGTCACCATCTGCAGTGATTTTGGAGCCCAAGAGAGATAAATAGACAAGAAAAGGTAGTTAAAGATTTTTAAGAATATGAATGAAATCAGCTGAATTCCTTCTGGGAGGAAGTATAAGACACAGGAAGAACAGTTTTGGGGACAGATACTGGGATACAAGTACTGGATTCATCTAGGTAAGGAAAGAAAGTTTCCAGTAGGAATCAAATGCCAAGATTCTTTAGGGGGCATTTGAGGAATCATAAAAATAACTTGGTTTCCCATTAGAGTGAGAAGTGAGGAAAGGGAAGGAATAAGGGTGAAGCATTGCATTTTCTATCTAGGGGATGGAGAGAAAGGAAATTGTCATTAACTGAGATATACATTGCAGTCAGGAAAACAGCCAGGGGCTGAGGAGAGATGGCAATTCAGCTGGTTTTAATCATGCTGAGTTTGAATTGAGTTGGATGTGACAAAGATGTATGAAGGGTCTATTACTTTCCAGACATCATGCAATGCAATAGGGGGAGACGGTGAGGAAGACAGTGGGTTCCTGTGTTCCTGCAGTTCAGAACCCAACACTGGAGATAACTGAACAGATGATTGACATCATGGGGGTCCCTGCTATGCCTGATGAAGCTCCGGGCAACTTTGGAGCTGATGGCAGCTCTACTGGTCATAATTTGGGATGAAAGAGGACAGTCCTGGACAACTTTCCAGAGGAAGCTCTGGAAGCATTATTCCATTAAGACCTAAAGGATATTCTAGAGTTTTAATTAAAGTGAGAAGGAAAAGAGAGAGGATATATGCCCAGAAGGAAAAAACTGCAAGTGCAAAGCCCTGTAGTGACCAAACGTGTGGTTTCTTTGAGGAACAGAAAGGAGATGATCAGAGCTAAAGTGAAGGGATGAGGTAGCAGCTCTTAGACACAGATTAGTTAGGGTCATGCCCACTCTCAATAATGAAAAGACAACACAACAAAATATTTCAAGATGATCATTTTTTGTAGCAATGATCTAGAGATGACTGATCAGGGGTGATCATGTATGTGAGGAGCCTCTGTCCTTCTTGACATGTCAGTTTCCATCTCTGAGTCCAAGCAGGTGACTCAGTGGTTGTCATCTCCTGCCAGAAACATGCAAGAGTGGAACCACTGAACATAGTTCAGTTCAGTTCATTCGCTCAGTCATGTCTGACTCTTTGCAACACCATAATCACAGCATGGCAGGCCTCCCTGTCCATCACCAACTCCCAGAGTTTACCCAAATTCATGTCAGTTGAGTCGGTGATGCCATCCAACCATCTTATCCTCTGTCATCCCCTTCTCCTCCCTCCCTCAATCTTTCCCAGCATCAGGGTCTTTTCAAATGAGTCAACCCTTTGCAACAGGTGGCCAAAATATTGGAATTTCAGCTTCAACATCAGTACTTCCAATGAACACCCAGGACTGATCTCCTTTAGGATGCACTGGTTGGATCTCCTTGCAGTCCAAGGGACTCACAAGAGTCTTCTTCAACACCACAAGTTCAAAAGCATCAATTCTTCTGTGCTCAGCTTTATATATAGTCCAACTCTCACATCCATACATGACCACTGGAAAAACCATAGCCTTGACTAGACGGACCTTTGTTGACAAAGTAATGTCTCTGCTTTTCAATATACTGTCTAACTTTCCTGCCAAGGAGTAAGTGTCTTAATTTCATGGCTGTAGTCACCATCTGCAGTGATTTTGGAGCCCTCAAAAATAAAGTCAGCCACTTTTTCCCCATCTATTTGCCATGAAGTGATGGGACTAGATGCCATGATCTTAGTTTTCTGAATGTTCATCTTTAAGGCAACTTTTTCGTTCTCCTCTTTCACTTTCATCAAGAGGCTCTCTAGTTCCTCTTCACTTTTTGCCGTAAGGGTGGTATCATCTGCACATCTGAGGTTATTGATATTTCTCCTGGCAATCTTGAGTCCAGCTTGTGCTTCATCCAACCCAGCACTTCTCATGATGTACTCTGCGTATAAGTTAAATAAGCAGGGTGATGATATACAGCCTTGACGTACTCTTTTTCCTATTTGGAACCAGTCTGTTGTTCCGTGTCCAGTTCTAACTGTTGCTTCCTGACCTGCATACAGATTTCTCAAGAGGCAGGTCAGGTGGTCTGGTATTCCCATCTTTCAGAATTTCCCACAGTTTATTGTGATCCACACAGTCAAAGGCTTTGGCATAGTCAATAAAGCAGAAATAGATGTTTTTTCTGGAACTCTTGCTTTTTCCATGATACAGCAGATGTTGGCAATTTGATCTCTGGTTCCTCTGCCTTTTCTAAAACCGGCTTGGAAATCTGGAAGTTCACAGTTCACGTATTGCTAAAGCCTGGCTTGGAGAATTTTGAGTATTACTTTACTAGTGTTTCTGTGTGAAGTCACTCAGTCGTGTCCAACTCTTTGCGACCCATGGACTGTAGCCCACCAGGCTCCTCTGTCCATGGGATTCTCCAGGGAAGATTACTGGAGTGGGTTGCCATTTCCTTCTCCAGGGATCTTCCCAACCTGGGGATTGAACCTGGGTCTCCTGCATTGTAGGCAGATGCTTTACCATTTGAGCCACTAAGGAGTGCAATTGTGTGGTAGTCTGAACATTCTTTGGCATTGCCTTTCTTCCTTTGAGATTGGAATGAAAACTGACCTTTTCTAGTCCTTAGGTCACTGCTGAGTTTTCCAAATTGACTGAGCCCAGATCCAGTCAGTTTATTGACAAACTTTGGAAGCAGAACACATCACTTCTTCTGTCAGCCCATGGTCCAGAACCTTGCCACTAAGAAGCTAGGGAATATAGTTCCATGCCCAGCTAACCCGACACACTATGAGAAAGGCATGATCCAGGGCTTTCCTGGTGGCACGGTGGTAAAGAATCCACCTGCCAGTGCAGGAGATGCCAAAGACATGGGTTCAGTCCCTGGGTCAGGAAGATACCCTGGAGGAGGAAATGGCAACCAACTCCAATATTCTTTCCTGGGAAATCCCATGGGCAGAGGAACCTGGTGGGCTATAGTCCAAGGGGTCACAAAGAGTTGGACAGGATTTAGCATGCATGCAGAGAATAATGTAGCAGCTTGCACACAAGCCAGCCAGCAAAGGATGTTGGACACAGTAGCGAGGAGCTCAGATCATACCCTAAAGGAATGGGATAGATTTAAGACAGAGAATAGCATGGAGAGATTTCTATAAAATACTCTAAATCAAGGACTCAATCATAACAAAGTCAAGGCAAGGAGACTGGTTGTGGTGAAGGAAGTGCAGTGTGTGAAGCGTGGATAGATGAACAACTTGGTTGTTGATCAGTTACGCAGAGCAGCTGGAGAAAGGGAGGGGTCAGGGATGGTTCCCCTATTTCTGGGTAGAAAGCAGCGACATCATCCACATTCAGGAGGCAGAAGACAAGGGTGTCGATGGGCCCGGCAAGGGAGTGGGGAGAATCTGAGTTCGGTTTTGAAAATATCCATCAAGCAGTTTTAAATATAGATGGAGAGGCAAGGGTGGCTGTTTAAGAGACCACCAGGAATAGCTGATAATTGATATTTTCTGTGTTGTTCACCCAGGGAAAATATAAAAAGTGACAGACTAGAACGAAGACCTGAACATTGAAGGGGAGTGGGATAAGAGGATGTGATGGAAAACTGACAAAGTGATGCGGAGAGAAGAAATATCTCAGAGAAGCTAAGGAAAGAGAGTTTCAGGGAGGAAGGATGATGTAAATCTGACTAAAGCTAAAATGTATTCAGAGTTAAGCATGTGCGGGCATTGTTCTAAGCTCTTTGCAGGTGTTACTTTATAACAACACAGAGAAGGAATGTTCTCCTGCAGCCTCCAAAGGCAGAGTTTTGTTATATTGATTCTCTAGCATCCAAAGCAAAATGAAAAGGGTATTTATGACAGATTCCTGCCACTCTACCTAACACATGCCATTCACTGTGTCATTGTAGCTGTACAACAGGTAGGCTGTAGAATTGCCCAACCTTGCAGAAGAGAAAACAGAGAAACTAAATGCCAGATATATGTGACTCCCAACGCTGTACCCATACCCATCATTTTATACGGAGTGGGCTCAAAGAATCATTTTCTGAGTGACTGCTGCTGCTGCTGCTGCTGCTGCTAAGTCACTTTAATCGTGTCCAATTCTGTGTGACCCCATAGACGGCAGCCCACCAGGCTCCTCCGTACATGGGATTTTCCAGGCAAGAACACTGGAGTGGGGTGCCATTGCCTTCTCTGTCTGAGTGACTAAGTAGATGTAAATAGTTTCTGGTGATGGATGATCACTTCTCCAAACGCATTTCCATTAAAAATAAAATCTGAGCGTATTTCTTCTAACTAAACATCAGCCCAGTGGGTGTATAAGGTACATCTGAGAGCAGCCTGTTCCCCAATTCCACCAAAGTTTCTCAGTGAGGGTGCTGACGTGTTCAACTAGCTGCCAAGTGTCTACTTCCAGAATTACCTCTAAGCAAAGAGCTGTTTTTCATCTGCTCTTGAATATTGTTTGGAAGGTTTCCCCCTAGCCCCAGATATTAAGGGAGTTGCAACTAAACAACACTGTGTGTCGACTGGGTAAACATCATATTTCCTTTTTATCACCTTTTTCCCCCCAAGTAACACTGTACGTGTTGAGTTACAGCCTTATTCATTGCTGCTTCTACGGAAAGACACTTTGAAAAATTGGGCCTTTGTAGTAATATTGACAACAAAAGCAGGTGTTGTCACCTCCCATTAGCATTAATTTAATCGGTGATTCACTACTGTAGACAAATAATACCACTCTGTGCTGAGCTTTCCTAGGAGAAAAAGGAAGCAGCAGAAATATGCTCTGTGGCAAGAAAATAGAGTGAGACAGCCTTTTTGGGAATATTAAATGTAAGCTGTATAAACATTTGTTTTCCTTTTACCAGTAATGAAAAATTCCTAATTCATTCTGTATGGGGAAGACCATTGTGAGGGTATGGTTAATTGGTCTTGAAAGACAATTAATATCTGTCAGGAACACATACAACACACACAGGTTTTGCAAACAGTCAATCCCTTTGCCCTCTTCTCCTCTGTTGTTCTGTTTATGGTGCCCAGTTAAAGTGTTCTTTTGCCATAATCATCTCCAGCTAAATGGTAATTGCTCTATTGACGGCATTACTGTACATTTTTGACAGATCATTATTCATACTTAACCACTTGACCTGGAATAAATGTTAAAGCAATTACCACTGAGAGCTTTTCTATGAGAAAATTGAGGCAAAGTTTAGAGATAATCAAAATGCAAAGCTGATCATGATAGCAATTGGAAAAATGGCAAATCCTATTAAACAGATTTTTATTAGCCAAGTTGATGCCAGTAGATATTATCTGGTAATTTAGTCTTATTAAAAAGAAAATAAAGCAGCTAATTGTTTACTATTCTGGAACTTATTCCAGCTTGCAATTTGCAACCGAAATTAGGCTTTATGTGGCTCATCTATTTTGTCACATTGAAATATGAAATCATTTGGTACAAAGCACATCTGTTCCATGCCTCTTACATTACTGGAAAAATCCCTCATTCAATATGTTTTGTACCTGTTGAGGTATTATAGATGAATTAATTTAAAGCAACTAATAGAAAAGCTAATATTCAGCATATTTTTATTATGTCAAATATTTTAAGAGTCTGTATTTCTAAGAATTAAATTTTATCCCTACTTCATCTTACTTTGTATTCAACTCCTGACACAAATAATTTCTTTTTTCCATAAAGTCAGAGGGCAGCAAGCTCCTAAAAGCACCATAGTTGTACAGTTTACTCATTAGAAATAAGAAAGTCAGTGTGGCCCCCAAAATTAAGTATATAAATGGAAAGGACAATGGTAAATATTTTAGCATATTTTAAGATAAAGCATTTTTAAATTTTACAAGCAAAATGCTCAATCAATTGGGTAGTGATTAAAGTACATAATGACCTAAAAATTAATTTTAATATCCATGGTGGACATTTTTTCCTTGATCTTACTTTATACTTTAAAATCAGCAAATTCTCATGGGCTAGCTATTTAAAATTAGTAAAAATAAAATCACCAACTTTTTCTTATTTTATGATCCAAGTGGCTCTTGGAAAAGCAAGCTTTCAGGATGACAGTATTTGGAAAATTGTCTTTTCACATAATCTTTCTGTACTAAGTTGAGAAATTATTTAAGATGACAAAGCTTGGCCAAAGATCTCATTTTAATTTCATCACAGTACTCCCTTTTACCCTTGGTTCCTAAAGGCTGCTTAGCTAAAAGTTTGGCATGATTCAGAGTCTTTGGTCTAATGTCTAGAGCAAAGCTCTAATCAAAAATGTGCACCAAAAGAGACAGAAATCCTTAAACAGATAGTGTAAAGTTTTACTGGCCCCTACTGAACCATGAGCTCTGTTTGAAAACTATCATTAAAATTCAGAAAACCGATTACTGATACGCTGATATTGTTGTCTTGGGAGGCGCAGTTATGACGATCTCCTCCAGTTGCTGTCGTTTCTATATTAATGGAGGATTTTTTTCCCACAGTTAATAAAAGGAGGGAGTTTCTTTTAATAAGTCCATAAAACATTAAGTAGATTTTTCCCTCTTTCTTCTGCCATTTTCTGCTCCCAAAGGAGTCTTTTCTGAAAGTCCAAAAGGTATACACTTGTTAGTCAGATAAGGCGTGGCAGTTTGCAAAAAACACTCATTCTACTTTTCCCTTCTTGGACTTGACCATATCAAACTGATGGTGGTTGAAATAACAGACACTAATTGTTTTCAGATGTTTATATAGTAACATCACTTCTTTGTAAAGAGACATTCCCCACAAGTTTTCTAAGATGTTCTGATTGCAGCCAGAAAAACAAAGGATGTCACAAAATTGCAAGTCTTCCTTGGCTCTGTTTGTTAGCTTAAGTTTATTCTTGATAGAATATATTTATTTCAAAATTCAAATGAAGTGGCTTATCTGTGCTCAGTTATTTTACTTTAGATCCAGAAGCAAAGCTAAATAAAGTCATGATTTTTTTCCCCAGTATTTACATGCAATGCTGAGTTTGCATGATATATAGTAAAAAAGAGCTAAAATGACTGAGTTATTCTGCTTTGATTTTTGAAAACCTGCAAATATCCATTGGCCTTCGCATTTTAATGTAGGTAGTTTATTTCTGTGAATTGCAGTTATGTAATTAATACAATAGATGTTCTGCAATCATTGCTTTATTTTGTTACTTCTACATATAGCTTTTGAACCAGCATCTCTTATCTCTCCTCTCTTGGATACTGACATCCCAGGAATCTAAGCTTGGGACTTTTTTCCTGACCTTAGCCTGGGCATAGACCCAAGACTCCATTCTCCCATTAGGGCTTCGTGTCATGATTTTAATGTATGCTTTCTGCTGAATAATTTTAGTATTATGGAGACACAGAACGATTGAACCATATGTGTCTCATGTCAGCCACATAATGAAAGGGCTGAAGTAAGTCACAGAACAATAAACAAGTAAGTGCTTTATATTCCTCTCCTTGAAGGGTTTTACACATGGATTCTGCCCAATTTATTCTAAGAGGACTTTTTGCCCCTTTGGAATTACTCTTTTACCCTCTCCTATTTTCTATTAACACAGACAGGGTAGAAAAAGAGGATAAAATGCTTCAGTGGCTGCCAAACAGTCATAGTAAATGGCCATAGACCAATCCAAGATAAAAGATAAAGAGTAAAAGCTGCAGCAGTCTTCAAGATGGACTCTATCCTGAGACTGGAACCCACACACTACTGATCAACTAACTGGCCAGCAGGGCTTCTGGACAGTGTCTTTTCTTGTTTTTCATTTTTATGTTATAATGGACCAATCTCTGGCTTCCTTGGTGACTCTGTGGTTAAAAAAAAAAAAAAAATCCACGTGCCAATGCAGGAGACACAAGTTCAAGTTCAATCCCTGGGTGGGGAAGATCACCTGGAGAAGGAAACAGCAACCCGCTCCAGTATTCTTGCCTGGAAACTCCCCATGGACAGGGGAACCTGAAGGGCTGCAGTCCATGGGGCTGCAAAGAATCAGACATGACTTAGCGACTGAACAACAACAAGGACCAATTTCTAATTAGTAAAGTTATGAAAAAAATTTTAACTGGATCTGAAACAAATATTATTGCTGGTTATTGATGACTGGACATTTTCCAAGGAATTGGACAATATTTCAGAAAGAAGGCTTATATGTAGATTCCTGTGGCTTAAATGTAAATACCTATGGCTGATTCTTGTGGATGTATGACAGAAAGCCACAAAATTCTGTAAAGCAATTTTCTTTCAATTAAAAAGTTAAAAAAAAAGAAGAAGAAAAAGCCTTCACCCGCCACCCTCTGAAGGGCCTTTGGTCCTTTGGTATCGTTTCTGGTTTCACTGTCTCCACAGGTCATCGGTTGGTAGGCCTACAGTTGGGCTGTGTCCTGGGTTCTGTGATTCCCTTAAAACATCAGAGATTGTGTTTTATGACAGAGCAGTATTATATTTATCCATTCATCTGTCAATGGGCATTGGGTTGTTTCCATGTCTTGGCCATTGTGAATAGTGTTGCTACATCGGGGTGCGTGTATCCTTTTGAATTATAATTTTATCCTGATATATGCCCAGGAGTGGGATTTCTGGATTATATGGCAACTTTATTTTTAATTGTTTGTGAAACATTTATAGTGTTTTCCATAGTGGCCACACCACTTTACCTGCCCATATTGGTGATACTTCTTTTCCAGTTTCACTGAAGTAGAAAATAGGCTTCAGATGGGTAAGATCATGTCCCCACCTCACATTCTAATGGTCGAATCAGGTTCTAAATTCAGCTGAAGACAGTCCAGAACCTACATTCTTAGGTATGATGCATCTTCTTTTTGGTAAACTTCTAAGTAGGTAGCTGCAATAATATAGTGTTAAATGGTAGGTTATTTTCTCTTAAAAAATTCAACTAGTTTTTTAAAGTATTACCAAAATAACATATAAATATTGTTTTAAATATAAAAAGAACAGAGATATAAAATGAAAACTAAAAATTTCCTTTTCCTCCTAATCCCACTCCCTAAGAGAAACATATTCTGGTGCATGCTTCCAAAATGCTCTGTATATATCCAGATATCAATACAAATATTATGTATGCATTTATGCATATAATATGAATGCATATATTGCATAAATATATATACATTATTAATGGTGGAATATATATATATATTTAGATGGTGACTGCAGCCATGAAATTAAAAGACGCTTACTCCTTGGAAGAAAAGTTATGATCAACCTAGACAGCATATTCAAAAGCAGAGACGTTATTTTGCCGACTAAGGTCCATCTAGTCAAGGCTATGGTTTTTCCAGTAGTCATGTATGGATATGAGAGTTGGACTGTGAAGAAGGCTAAGCACCAAAGAATGGATGCTTTTGAACTGTGGTGTTGGAGAAGACTCTTGAGAGTCCCTTGGACTGCAAGGAGATCCAACCAGTCCATTCTGAAGGAGATCAGCCCTGGGATTTCTTTGGAAGGACTGATGCTAAAGCTGAAACTCCAGTACTTTGGCCACGTCATACGAAGAGTTGACTCATTAGAAAAGACTCTGATGCCGGGAGGATTTGGGGGCAGGAGGAGAAGGGGATGACCGAGGATGAGATGGCTGGATGGCATCACTGACTCGATGGACATGAATCTGAATGAACTCTGAGAGAGTTGGTGGTGGACAGGGAGGCCTGGCGTGCTGCGATTCATGAGGTCGCAAAGAGTCAGACACGACTGAGTGACTGAACTGAACTGAACTGACTGAAGCAACATAAGTGTATCATTTCAGAGTTCTGGAGGAGAGCAGTTCAAGACCAAGGTTTGAGCAGGGTCACGATCCCTCTGAATGAAGATGGGAAGAATCTGTTCAGTCCTCTCTTTCAGGCTCTGGTATTCATTGACTTGTGGTGACATAATTCCAGCCTTCACATGGCAGTGTGCTTATGTCCAAACTTCCTCTGTTTATAAGAACATACCAGTTATCCTGGGTTCCCTGGAGATGAGAATGGCAACCCACTCCAGTATTCTTGCCTAAAGAATCCCATGAACAGAGGAGCCTGGTGTGCTGAGTCCATGGGGTTGCAAGAGTCGGACCCAGCTGAGAGACTACCACGTTCACTATATGGGGTTAGCAGCTCCCCCTACACCAGTGTGACCTCAGCTGAACTAACTGTATCTGCAACAACCCTATTTACATACAAGGTTACATCCTGAGGTGCTGGGGCTTAGAAATTCAACATGTGGATTTTCAGGAGCACACAATTCAACCCCTAAGGATTGCCACTGTTTGAATTACTAACCCTCAGCGCCATTCCTTCTCCCTGGAATTCCCTGTTTGTTCTCGAAATACTTGACTCTTGCTGAAGATCAGAAGGTTAAACTTGACTCACACTTCAGTAACTTGATATTTTTTCCATTTTGCCTCTCTCCATGACAGTGAGGTCCTTGAGAACATAATGATAGATAGATAGAGAGAGAGATAGAAAGAAATGGAAGGAAGAAGGGAGAGAAGGAAGAAAGAAAGAAGACAGAGAGAAGAACGCATTTCCCATTGTTTGAGGAAGCCCTCTGCTCTCAAATTCCTCAAATTGCCATGAGTATTTGATAGTGGTAATAGCTAAAATTTATGAAACATTCATCAAACATTTGATGCTGCTCTAAACTCTTTACATACTAATGCATTTCATTTTTACTGCGACCCTGAATGATAATGCAATTATCATCCACATTTATTTGATGAAGGGATTCCCAGAAAGGTTAAGTAACTTGTTCAAGGTCTTGCATGAGTTAGTGATTTCTTGGGAGCTGTACCTAGGCCCTTTATCTCCAGAGATCATATACTCCATAGCACTATTCTAAATTGCCTGTTTTGTAAGGAAATAAAAAATAGTAGGTCCCTAAATCGTACACTATTTTTATTGAAGGATAATTGCTTTATGGAATTTTGTCGCTTTCTGTGAAACCTCGACATGAATCAGCCATAGGTACACATATATCCCCTCCCTTTTGAACCTCCCTCCCATCTCCCTCCCCATCCCACCCCTCTAGGTTGACACAGAGCCCCTGTTTGAGTTTCCTGAGTCATACAGCAAACTCCCGTTGGCTATCTATTTTACATATGGCAATGTAAGTTTTCACATTACTTTATCCATACATCTCACCCTCTCCTCCCCCTCCCCCTGTCCATAAGTCTATTCTCCATGTCTGTCTCTCCATTGCTGCCCTGTAAATGAATTCTTCAGTATCATTTTCTAAATTCTGTATATATTCATTAGAATATGATATTTGTCTTTCTCTTTCTGACTCACTTCACTCTGTATAATAGATTCTAGGTTCATCCACCTCATCAGAACTGCCTCAAATGTGTTCCTTTTCATGGCTGAGTAATATTCCATTGTGTATATGTACCACAGCTTCTTTATCCATCACCTGTCAATGGACATCTAGGTTGCTTCCATGTTCTAGCTATTACAAATAGTGCTGCAATGAACAATGGTATACATGTGTCTCTTTCGATTTTGGTTTTCTCAGGATATATGCCTAGGAGTGGGATTGCTGGGTCATGTGGTAGTTTATTCCTAGTTGTTTTTTTTTTTTTTTTAAGAAATCTCCATACCATCTTCATAGTGACTGTATCAGTTTACATTCCCACCAAAAGTGCAAGAGTGTTCCCTCTTCTCCACACCCTCTCCAGCATTTATTGTTTGTAGACATTTTGTTGATGGCCATTCTGACCAGTGTGAGGTGATATCTCATTGTGGTTGTGTTTTGCGTTTCTCTCATAATGAGTGATGTTGAGCATCTATTCATGTGTTTGTTAGCCATCTGTAAGTCTTCTTTGGAGAAATGTCTGTTTAGATCATCAAAATAGAAAATAATAAGGAAACACAAATCTTATACTATTTAAGGGGTAATGTTTAAATAAAGTTGTTATCAGGAATCCTAGGGAAATGGGGTTAAGATTTTCAGCAAATAGACTTATTCCTTTTTCCAAAGTCTCTCCCAGCCACTCCTTCTCTCCCCTATTTATTCCTTCTCTCCTCCATATTTTCCCAATATCTTCCCATCTAGACTAGGGGATCACTTAAGCTAGCCAGGCAGTCCCCAGCATACTAGCACATGGGGGTTTCTAATGGGATTGAGTGTTTCTGCTCCCTTTTTGACTTGCAAACCTAGAATTTTCTGTCCAATGTCTGGTGTACCTGTATGCCTGTTCAGTGGATTAATCTAACTTTGTGTCTGGGCTCCACAGACAAAGCCCATTCCATTCAAGAATGTTACAACTATGTTGAGAGGCTTGTCGGATAGGCCCTCTTGAGAGAACTCAAATCTGTATCTGCCTGCTGGGATATTTCAACACAGCAGCAATAAGTTGTAATTGCTGAGAAAAAATGTCAAGGATGGCTTTATTACAAAGCTGTTAATAAGAATCATTTTATGATTATTCTATTAAAAGGCAGTGTACAGTTTCTCATTTTAGATATGGAATTCACTTTTCATAGATTATCCAAAAGTGTATCTTCGCCAAGAAAAATGTATTACTAAAAGATAAACAGCTTATAGAATTAAAACTACTTCTAGAAATTGATCTCTACACTCAAGGTAAATGAATTGCAAGTATTGATTAATACTTTGGAGTGAACACCATTTCATAACTTTTAATTAACCACTAGGTAATATGTAATGGAAACTACATAATGTAATATATATGAGTTTGAAAAATGGGAAGGTAAAAGGGTTCTGCCCCTTGGTCCCATTGTGGTAAAAAGTAATTACTGGAGTGACCAGTTTGTTATCATGTTTTCTTCTCTGGTAATTCTGGATTATTAATGTCCCAAAGCACAAAGTGATACTGCTATATTAGTTCTCTTGGCCTTGAAATGATCTATAACACAATTTAAGACCCATGCATAGTGTCACCATTTAAAATGGATTGTTTTAACCCAGCCAAAGATCAAGAAAAAAGAAAAGGCAAGGGCTCTGATAGAACTAGAAAAGAAATTCACCTGTATGTTTTCTTTTGAGAATACTAGCCATAATAAATAGTAATATTAGTTTTGCCACAGATCCCTTGCATGGTAGTAAGAGAAAAATAGTTATACGTGGTTGTAGAGCGGGAGATACTCTAGGTACCACATCAGCATGTAGCATTCATGTCAAAACAGAAACAATAAAGGTAAAGTCTTCACGTACAAAACTTTTATAAGCACTGAGCGTGTATTGCAGGAAGAGCTCTGAATTTAAATGAATCATTTATGCCTCTGCTGCCCTAGAGCGAGTACAAGGTACATTAATAATGCAGTGTTTATTTGAAATATTTTATTATAACACACATTTATTACCAAAAAATCTAAACAGCAGGAAAAAAGCCAGTATTGCACAAGTTCAGCATTCTGGACAAGTTATTTTCCAAATAGGATTCTTGGCAAATTATATCATTTCTTTCAATACTTCACCTGTGACACTATAAATAATACATATTTATTTAAGTAGAGGTATTATACACTTGTGTTGTACATAATTTATAGAAAATGATCTACCAACATGTGTAGGTAATATCTCTCATGAAAGTGAATGGTTCAAATTAGAAAGTGATGAAGATCTCTAAGAATTGCCTAGCTTAGGTGGAGTAAATTTGGGTTCTTAACAGGTTATTTAATATTTTCCAAACACTAATCAACGTGTCTTCCATTATAAATATGAGGGCGATTGTTAATAAAGTGTTTCACATGTAAGTGGATCTGTTTACTATATGTGTGTGCTCAGTTGCTGTCATGACCAACTCTTTGCTACCCCATGAACTGTAGCCTGCCAGGCTCCTCTGTCTATGGCATTTCCCAGGCAAGAATACTAGAGTAGGTTGCTATTTCCTCCTTCAGGGAATCTTCCCAACCCAGTGATCAAACCTGTGTCTCTTGTGTCTCTTGTATTGGCAAGTAAATATTTTACCACTAAACCACTTGGAAAGAAGTGGTAAAGAACACGCCTTCCAATGCAGGAGACATAAGAGATGTGGATTCGATTCCTGGTTCAGGAATATTTCCTGGAGTGGGGGCATGGCAACCCACTGCAGTGTTCTTGCCTGGGAAATACCGTGGACAGAGGAACCTGGCAGGTTATATACAGTCTGTAGAGTCTTAAAGAGTCAGACACGACTGAAGTGACTGAGCATGCATGTACCTGGGAAGATCCTATTTATTAAATATATGTATCAAGTAATATGAGAATGCCCTTCTATTTACTCCTCCAGGGGCTTCTGTACCCAAGATACAATTACCAGTCTGGGTTTATGATCATCCAGATCACCCTGACTGTGATCTTGGAAGCAACCAGACCTTCCATAATTCCAATTTTAACTGCTTATTCAATTTATGATTTGGGACAAGTTTTTTTACCTTCATGACTTTCCATTTCCACATCTGAACAATAACACCTGCCTCACTAAATCAGTAGAGAAATGAAGTAAGAAAAAATATGCAAAACTCTTTATTGCCTGGTGCTCAACTGTTTTATTTCTTGCTATGGCCCTTTATACCCAGGAAGCATACTTACTGCATAGCAGTTTAGTGGTTGCCTATTTTCCCCAGCAAGATGATTATTCAGAGGGAAGAAAGAGTTTTCCCATCTTTCCCTTCCCTCGAATGAATCAAAGGCCTGGTACCTGGTACTTTTGATCCGTACATTAATCATACATTAATTGGATCCCCTTTGCTGTGCTCTGGTGTCTGGGCCAGGACGATCACTGTTGTGGCTCAAGGAAGCAGTTCTGACGTATCTCTGGCACATGTAAAGAATTCTACCCAACATGGAATAGGGATTTTTCCCTCTTTTGTTTTTCTTAATAAAATGATATCCATTGGAACTTTTTAACAAGCTGCAGAATCCCAAAATATGTCCTTTTGATAGTACCTTGGGATATATTTGCCCCCTGTAGAGAGTCAGTCATTATGTTTACATATGCAGAATATACTGCAAATGTTATATGCACATCTGCTATAATAATCATGCTGTCAGAGTCTGTCCAGAGGACGTTGTAATATGATAAAACTACCAAACAAGATTCCAGGTCCCCTGTCTTCAGCATGTATCTTGATCTCCAAACCTTACTTTCTTTTCCTGTGATGTAGAGAGTAATGCAAAATCCACTGTGATTCTTTTAAGTGAGTTTGAATACATGTTAGATACTCTAAAAATGCATGACTTGCTTTGTTACTTCTATATTTGGTGCTAACACACATTTCTTACACAAAATGAAGAAAATGAACATTTATTGAGTATCTTCTTTCAGCTAAGGTATTTTCAAATATTATCTCATTTAGACCTTCAAGTACTTCTGTGAGTGAAATGATATTAACTTCCCTTATTGTCCAGGGAAACCATACTTAGTGAAGTTGACTAAGATCAGATGACAACTAGGCAGCTAGGATGGATCCAGATGCAACTTCTTCTTTCCTCTAATACTGAAGAAAAATCTACTCTGAGGGGAAAATATTCTAGCAGTTAGTATGATGTGTTATCATCAAGATTAAAGATAATTATGTTTTATTTCCATAACAGTGTGTAAGAGTGCTTTCACATGCAGTATGCTGCTGCTGCTGCTGCTAAGTCGCTTCAGTCGTGTCCGACTCTGCGACTCCACAGACGGCAGCCCATTGGGCTCCGCCATCCCTGGGATTCTCCAGGCAAGAACACTGGAGTGGGTTGCCATTTTCTTCTCCAATGCATGAAAGTGAAAAGTGAAAGGGAAGTCGCTCAGTCGTGTCCGACTCAGCGACCCCATGGACTGCAGCCACCCAGGCTCCTCCGTCCATGGGAGTTTCCAGGCAAGAGTACTGGAGTAGGGTGCCATTGCCTTCTCCGCATGCAGTATAGATCCTAGCAATAATGTTCTCTTTTATGTGCCAGGAATTGTGTTACATACTTTACATATAATGTAATTCATCATCCAGATAAGTTACTTGGTGGGTGTGATCCTCATTCTGTTTACAAACTGAGGCTCAAAGGGTTGAATACTTGGCTTTGCCATGGGGCTCATAAGTGGTGCGTGGGCCTTCCCCTCCGCTCTGATGGCTGCCCTTTCTGGAACCACCTTTGTTATCTAAAGTAGTTGTTACAGTGTATTTTGAGCAATATAGTAAGACAAAGAGGCAGTCGATATGATTTCCGTATCTCAGAGAAGGACATCAAAACTGAAGAAAATATTCTGAAGGACAAGGGACTTCTCTGGGGGTCCAGTGGTGAAGACTTCGCCTTCTAATGCAGGGGGGTGGGGGATGAGCCCTAGTCAGAGAGCTGAGATCCCACATGCCTAGCAGCCAAAAATCCAAAGCACATAAACAATATTGGAACAAATTCAATAAAGGGCTTTAAAAATAGCCCACATCAAAAATTATGTTAAAAAATATCTTGAAGTAGGAAGGTGGGGACTAGAACAAGGGCATAGTCTTAGCTGGTACATAGTGAGAGCTACACGAGGCCTTACAGAGACCTGATCTATACCACAGGCTCGTGAAATGGCCTTCCTTATGCTGTGTTCCTATTATCTCATTGTAAAAGACCAGATCTCTTTTCCATACACCACAAACATGCTTCCATAAGGAATGTAGATTTTTGCATGTGCTCTAGATGTTTCTGTGGGCTTCTCAGGCAGTGCTAGTGGCAAAGAATCCACCTGCTAAGGCAGGAGACTCAAGAGACCCGGATTCAATCGTTGGGTTGGGAAGATCTCCTGGAGAAGGAAATGGCAACCCTCTCCAGTATTCTTGCCTAGAGAATCCCATGGACAGAGGAGCCTGGAGGACGGCAGTTCATGGGGTCACACAGAATTGAACACACATGTACAACTGAACACACATGAACATACACACATATATATGTTTCTATACTTTCTCAGTTCATTGACTTGTTTCTGTTTCAATTCATTTGAAGCAAAATGATGGCCACAGGTACCTTACACAAGGCTGCCTTTGATTTCAAAACTAACAAATCTTTCCATATCTTATGTCAACAGAGAAATACAAATTAAAACAATGATATACAACCACCNGTCCAGGGAAACCATACTTAGTGAAGTTGACTAAGATCAGATGACAACTAGGCAGCTAGGATGGATCCAGATGCAACTTCTTCTTTCCTCTAATACTGAAGAAAAATCTACTCTGAGGGGAAAATATTCTAGCAGTTAGTATGATGTGTTATCATCAAGATTAAAGATAATTATGTTTTATTTCCATAACAGTGTGTAAGAGTGCTTTCACATGCAGTATGCTGCTGCTGCTGCTGCTAAGTCGCTTCAGTCGTGTCCGACTCTGCGACTCCACAGACGGCAGCCCATTGGGCTCCGCCATCCCTGGGATTCTCCAGGCAAGAACACTGGAGTGGGTTGCCATTTTCTTCTCCAATGCATGAAAGTGAAAAGTGAAAGGGAAGTCGCTCAGTCGTGTCCGACTCAGCGACCCCATGGACTGCAGCCACCCAGGCTCCTCCGTCCATGGGAGTTTCCAGGCAAGAGTACTGGAGTAGGGTGCCATTGCCTTCTCCGCATGCAGTATAGATCCTAGCAATAATGTTCTCTTTTATGTGCCAGGAATTGTGTTACATACTTTACATATAATGTAATTCATCATCCAGATAAGTTACTTGGTGGGTGTGATCCTCATTCTGTTTACAAACTGAGGCTCAAAGGGTTGAATACTTGGCTTTGCCATGGGGCTCATAAGTGGTGCGTGGGCCTTCCCCTCCGCTCTGATGGCTGCCCTTTCTGGAACCACCTTTGTTATCTAAAGTAGTTGTTACAGTGTATTTTGAGCAATATAGTAAGACAAAGAGGCAGTCGATATGATTTCCGTATCTCAGAGAAGGACATCAAAACTGAAGAAAATATTCTGAAGGACAAGGGACTTCTCTGGGGGTCCAGTGGTGAAGACTTCGCCTTCTAATGCAGGGGGGTGGGGGATGAGCCCTAGTCAGAGAGCTGAGATCCCACATGCCTAGCAGCCAAAAATCCAAAGCACATAAACAATATTGGAACAAATTCAATAAAGGGCTTTAAAAATAGCCCACATCAAAAATTATGTTAAAAAATATCTTGAAGTAGGAAGGTGGGGACTAGAACAAGGGCATAGTCTTAGCTGGTACATAGTGAGAGCTACACGAGGCCTTACAGAGACCTGATCTATACCACAGGCTCGTGAAATGGCCTTCCTTATGCTGTGTTCCTATTATCTCATTGTAAAAGACCAGATCTCTTTTCCATACACCACAAACATGCTTCCATAAGGAATGTAGATTTTTGCATGTGCTCTAGATGTTTCTGTGGGCTTCTCAGGCAGTGCTAGTGGCAAAGAATCCACCTGCTAAGGCAGGAGACTCAAGAGACCCGGATTCAATCGTTGGGTTGGGAAGATCTCCTGGAGAAGGAAATGGCAACCCTCTCCAGTATTCTTGCCTAGAGAATCCCATGGACAGAGGAGCCTGGAGGACGGCAGTTCATGGGGTCACACAGAATTGAACACACATGTACAACTGAACACACATGAACATACACACATATATATGTTTCTATACTTTCTCAGTTCATTGACTTGTTTCTGTTTCAATTCATTTGAAGCAAAATGATGGCCACAGGTACCTTACACAAGGCTGCCTTTGATTTCAAAACTAACAAATCTTTCCATATCTTATGTCAACAGAGAAATACAAATTAAAACAATGATATACAACCACCCATCTATTGGAATGGCCAAAATCCAAATCACTCACCACACCAACTGCTGATAAGGATGTAGAGCAATGGGAACTCTCATTCATTGTTGGTGGGAGTGCAAATTGGTCCAGCCACTTTGGAGGACATTTTGGCAGGTTCTCACAGAACTAAACATACTTTTACTATACACTCCAGCAATGGCACTCTGTAGTATTTACCCAAAGTGGAAAATTTATGTTTACATAAAAACCTGGACACAGATGTTTATAGCAGCTTAATTCATAATTGCCAACACTTTGAAGCAATTGAGATGGCCTTCAGTGGATGAATGGATAAATCAACTGTGGTCCATCCAGACTGTGGATTATGCAAGGCTAAAAAGAAATGAGCTATCAAGCCATGGAAAGACATGGTGGAGAGTTAAATGCATATTACTAAGTACAGGAAGCCAATCTGAAGAAGGCTATGTGCTGTGTGATTTCAACTATGTGACATTCTGGAAAAGCAAAAGCTATGGAGACAATAAAATGATCAGTGGTGCCAGAGGCTAGAGGGGAGGGAAGGATGAATAGGCAGAGCACAGATGATTTTTACAACAGTGTTAAACTACTCTGTTTGATACTATAATGGTGAATATATGCCATTTGTCCAAACCCATAGAATGTACCACATGAAGAGTGAACGCTAGTATAAACTATGGACTTCGGGTGATAAAATGTGTCACTGCAGGTTCATCCATTGTAACAAATGTACTGCTTCAGTGGGGGGTGTTGGTAATGAAAGAGGCTGTGCAAGTGTCGGGCAGGGGGTATATAGGAAATATTGTACCTTCTGCTCAGTGTTGCTGTGACGCTAAAAACTGCTCTAGAAAATAAAGTCTATTATATATGGAGCAAAATGCCATGTAAAAACAATCAGTTCAATACATATTAATGGTTGTTGATGAGAATCATCATGGAAATTTGATAGTTTCATCAACGTAGTAATCATGTGTTGAATGTCTGCAGTGTACACGTCATAGGACTCAGAGGTAGGAGAACAGAACAGTTGCAATGATGTCAGTGTCCACAAAGACCCAGCAAAGCTCTCATTTTAAAATAAGGACTTTCAGAACATAGTGTTGCAAAGAAGTGCTTTACTACTTCTATTCTTTTAAATGGAGAGGCCAAGAATAACAGCGGGGCTTCCCAGGTGACGCTAGTGGTAAAGAACCCAACTTCTAATGCAGGAGACCTAAGAGACATGGGTTCATCCCCAGGGTCGGGAAGAGTCTCCCCTGGAGGAGCGTGTGGCAACTCACTCTGGTATTCTTATCTGGGAAATCCCATGGACAGAGGAGCCTGATGGGCTACAGTCCTTACAGTTGCAAAGAGCTGGACACAACTGAAGTGACTTAGCAAAAGAATAAGGGGGGTTCATGTTTGGGAGTTCGTGTACACCCGTGGCAGATTCATGTCAATGTATGCCAAAACCAATAGAGTATTGTAAAGTAAAATAAAGTAAAATAGAAGCTCTAAAAAAATAAAAGAAAAATAATAATGAAATAAATGTATTGTTGCTTCTGTTACTTCATATTTTTGTTTCTCAACATGTATAGTTGTTATAAATTAAGTTCATTCTTAATTCAAACTCTCCCGAATAACACTCCTTTCCACAGGAAATGTTGACCAAAGAGATGATTGCAAATTTGGAAAAACAGAAGTGTTTGTGTTTCTCTGTGTGTGTATGTGTGTGCATGCACAAACACAGGCACCAGAAGTTACATATGACTGTTCTTACATCCTTGTAAGCCAACAACCTCAACTGGGGTAACTGCACTATTTCTACCCAGCACAAAATTGAGATTTCACAACTGTAATTATCACTTTATCAAAGTAACTAACACAACTTTAGACTTTAATGGAATATGAGTAAATGGTCTATGAAGAAGAAAAACTGTTCTCTTTAGTTAAGTTTGGAAAATGCTGAGTTAGACAAAGTCAAACAAGTTTCTTTCATGTAGGCTTTCTCAGAAGCCTTCTTGAACCACAAGGCATGATGAAATTCCAAAAAACTAGTTCAGCAGGCAGTATTTTATAAAATTACTTGAATATGTAGCTTTTCTCCCCCCATGGATCTTAAGTGTTCCCCAGAACATAATCTTGGAAATGCTGATTTGGAAAAGGGGACAGTAGAGGCCACTGATGAATGTTTTAGACCAGAGTGATTCAGAGTTAATAGCACTATAATCAGCAGGTCAATATTGCATACTGTATTTGTGTTTTGAACCACATTTAGAAGAGTTCTCTGTGTTGGCCAAATTTCTTGCTTTTGTTAATGTATGATTATCAGAAATCATATTGAAATTTACAATAGGGTGTCTTTATATGTGTTGCATAGTCACCAAATTTCCCCAAATTACCACTGCATATTTTTTCATTCAAAAACTGAATTAAGAACAGATTCTGGATCTTTAACACTGCCCCATAAATCACTCTAACACCTAGTTCAGTGTTGCAGACACAAAAGGTATTCAAGTAAAAGCTATTTGATGATAACTTATGGTCTTTGAAGACTCTCATGTGAATTACCAGCTAAAAAAGCAAGATCGGGTCTGTCCATCCTGTTACACTCACCACCTGAATCTAGGTTAATTTGAATCAAAGTAATTTCCCAAAAATATTATCAAAGAGAAGCTAGAATGTCCTTTTGAAAACATAAGATATGAGACTTGTGCTTTATGCAAAAGACAGAGCTCTTTTTAAAGTAACTATTTGTATTTTATAATGTGAACCATTCGTTTACAGTTTGGAAAGTGAGTTATATTGGAAGGATTATAGCTTCTAGGTAGTAATAAATATGAATGTTTTATATGGCCTTTTCTATTGTTTCAGAACCTAGCAATATACTTAAAATTTGTCTCACTCCCATGATTTACAATATGATTAGCCCTATCTGTCACAGATTGGAAAGTAAACATTGATTGGCTATAAAGCAAGATGAAATTCAACTATGTATAGAGTTTAAAGTGTGGCAATACATTTTATTATCTTTTAAACAGATGTGTTAAGGACAGACAGTGGCCAGCAACTATGACGGGCAACACACATATTGGATATATACCTGATGGCTAATATTTCTCTTCTCTGTGTCCATAGAGTAGTATGTTGGTTTTCACAGGAAAATTGTTGTCAGTGCTTTACAGTTGCAGCATAAATAATAAATATTTTATCTGAAAATATACATATTTTTGGCATGCCAAACAAAGTCAAGGGTATTCCCTGGTTAGGACTCTGCGCTTCCACAGCACAGGGCACAGGTGGGAACCCTGATTGCAGAGCTAAGATCCTCCAAGCCACGTGGCATAACCAAAATAACAAAAAAATGTAAATGAAAATTGTTGTCAGTGCTTTACAGTTGCAGCATAAATAATAAATATTTTATCTGAAAATATACATATTTTTGGCATGCCAAACAAAGTCAAGGGTATTCCCTGGTTAGGACTCTGCGCTTCCACAGCACAGGGCACAGGTGGGAACCCTGATTGCAGAGCTAAGATCCTCCAAGCCACGTGGCATAACCAAAATAACAAAAAAATGTAAAACAAAGATAGAGTTGATGCAGAAATACAGATTGGACTTCTCCAACGCAGTGACTACGTCCTTGGCCTCTCTAACCATCCCGTGTCTGTGATGCGCAGACTTCCTCTCCAGTTCTCACTCCAGCTTTCTGACTCGTGTGTGCAACTATCTACTGGTTGTTTCTATTTGGGTATCTTCATGCCCACCTAAAACTTACCATATTTCAACCAAACTCTCGGAATTGGTCTTCTCAAATCTAAACCTCCTCCAGAATTAACTTCCAGAGAATAACATTGTCATCTCCCAGGGGTGCCAAAGAGAGACATTTCTTTGCAAGGTTTCCTCCCTCACTCCACATGACTCAGTCTGTGAATGAGTTCTCTTATAACTAAATGTTAAATCTTCTTTTCGCCATGCTCTGGTGTCTCTGCCATAGTCGAAGGTATCCCTTTCCCTTGCCTACATGGCAACGTAACTTTCAGGTTGTTCTATGTTCCTCTACTCCTGCTTTCCCCAATTATCAACATTCATTCTGTATTTGGCATGCTTCTTTAAATATTCAAATAGGGCTGTGTTTCTCCCTTGTTTAAAATCACTGAAGGCCTTTACATTTTTCTTTGAATAAAGAAGACCCTTAAATGATCAACGAGGTCTTTCCTTATCTGGCTTCCCTGCCTAACCCTGGAGCCTCATTTCACAATCTTGAGAAATCTGCATGCAGGTCAGGAAGCAACAGTTAGAACTGAACAACAGACTGGTTTCAAATAGGAAAGGGAGTACGTCAAGGCTGTATATTGTCACCCTGCTTATTTAACTTATATGCAGAGTACATCATGAGAAACGCTGGACTGGAAGAAACACAAGCTGAAATCAAGATTGCCGGGAGAAATATCAATAACCTCAGATATGCAGATGACACTACCCTTATGGCAGAAAGTGAAGAGGAACTAAAAAGCCTCTTGATGAAAGTGAAAGTGAAGAGTGAAAAGGATGGCTTAAAGCTCAACATTCAGAAACGAAGATCATGGCATCCGGTCCCATCACTTCATGGGAAATAGATGGGGAAACAGTGGAAACAATGTCAGACTTTATTTTTTGGGGCTCCAAAATCACTGCAGATGGTGATTGCAGCCATGAAATTAAAAGATACTTGCTCCTTGGAAGAAAAGTTATGGCCAACCTAGATAGCATATTCAAGAACAGAGATATTACTTTGCCGACTAAGGTCCATCTAGTCAAGGCTATGGTTTTTCCTGTGGTCATGTATGGATGTGAGAGTTGGACTGTGAAGAAGGCTGAGCACCGATGAACTGATGCTTTTGAACTGTGGTGTTGGAGAAAACTCTTGAGAGTCCCTTGGATTTGCAAGGAGATCCAACCAGTCCATTCTGAAGGAGATCAGTCCTGAATATTCATTGGAAGAAGTGATGCTGAAGCTGAAACTCCAATATTTTGGCCATCTGATGAGAAGAACTGACTCTTTGGAAAAGACCCTGATGCTGGGAAAGACTGAAGGCAGGAGGAGAAGGGGACAACAGAGGATGAGATGGTTGGATGCCATTACTGACTCAATGGACATGAGTTTGAGTAAACCCCGGGAGTTGGTGATGGACAGGGAGGCCTGGAATGCTGCAGTCCATGGGGTCAAAAGCATCGGACACGACTGAGTGACTGAACTGAGTGACTGAGCTCAACTGAAGATGATAGTGAACATGGGTGGGCCAAAGAGACAAAGTCTATGCCCTTACAGTGCTATGCACTTATCATCTAATATCAGGGTCCTCTGACTGTGGAATTCTCCAGGCAAGAGTACTAGAGTGGGTAACCATTCCCTTTTCCAGGAGATCTTCCTGACCCAGGGATTGAACCTGGGTCTCCTGTGTTGCAGGCAGATTCTTGGGAAGCCCCTACAATCTAATAGGAAAGAGAGAAAATAGACAAGTATGCCACAAAAATGTATGAAAAAAATTGAACTGTAATAACTATTTTGAAGAAAATAGAGTTCAGTGAAAGGGAAGAAGGGATTTGTGGGAAGGTCTGCTTTAAGCAACCAGGCAAGACTTTTCAGAGAAAGTAGCTTTAATGCTGAGATGGAAATTCACGCAACAAGGGAGGGAGATGCATTTTCAAGGGGAAAAGCCTTGAAAAAAATGTGCTGTACATCAAGACCCTAAAGGAGGCCTCTTTGTGTCTGGCCCCCTGTGGTCCACGGCTCCAAGAGGGAGAGAGCTCGTCTGCTTTGCTGTCTACTGAAACCCTAGTGCCACACTCAAGGATAGGCACCTGGTTTCCGAGAGTAATAGAAACACACATAGAATTCACTTTGCACAATGACTTGGTCCTAAAATAAAACACATGATTCAAGTTTTAAAGAAGAGCAAGGTATCATTTAATAATCATTTTATAATGTGTTAAAATTTTACTCCCCAAAATTCTTTGTTAAACTATTATATACATACTAGAGAATCTATCTGCTTAATTTTTCTTTCTAATACCTATGTCTGTATCTATATTATCTCTGTTATGATGTTTGAATGGAAAGCTTCCCAGCAAGAGTTTAAATAAAACAAAAATGAAAAAGCCCAATTTTGGAATAACATTGTCTACCAATAACAGCTGCAGATAAAAGCAATCCAATGATAATACAAATAGTCTCCTTTGTATCTGAATACTTCTCAGTACTAAATTATAAATCTTTCTCTTAACACAATCAGTTTGAAACAAAATTCATGTTTACTCCTACATAAATTTCCTTAAAACAAGCAAGTTTTCAAAATAAGATGAATTCAAAAGAGCATAATGTATGTTTTACAGCATTTGAAATATTTTCATGATTTGATTCACTGTACTGGATGGAGATTCAATTAAACTGATAGCTTTCCAAGCTATTTTTATCTAGGCTAAATCATTCTGAAAACAACTCACCTTCCTCCTGAAGAAATAGGTATAAGATACTGATTTAATTCACTTTAATACTGGTATAACTTCATTGAGTGTGACAAATTAAAACATTTGATCAAGTATATTATTAGGACTGAGTTATACCAAACAGTGTATATGTTATAGTAATATAAATAATACATAAGACTAAGTCTCTATGTTGAAAATAAAGTGGGAGGTTGTCTAGATAATTTAAACATTCACTTCTGCATTATTTATGGAATTGGTTCAAGGTAGGGTTCAGGCGGGAAGAGGCTTGATACACAAATCATTGCCTGAATCTCCCAGCTGGCTTGACTCAGAAGACAGAGTTTTACCTGGCAAATTGCTCACGTATGTCATGATTGTGTCTAATCAATTTCCTTTCCTTTCCAAAATTGTATCTCATTGTGGTAAACACTTATCTTTATAAAAAAAAGTTCCAGGAGGAGCTCTCTACTGCCCCAACCTACAGCTTACTGCCACACTCTATCATAGATTTAAACATGTTTTATATCTGTGGAATTAAACCTGTGTTCTCCTAAAATCTTATTTCTGAGCTAATATCCTCCAGAATTATATCTGAACTCTAAGATCTGTAAACTAACTACTTTGCCATACATATGCATTCACACTCTCTCTAAAGTATGTAGGCTATCAGTAATACATATTTTCTATGCAATCACCCCTATGGTATTTTCTGCTATGTTTTTATAAAAATCGTCCCAAAGAAATATCAAATATTTAACTCCTTTCTAGAAATGATACTTTTAATCACTATAAATGTGTCACAAGCAGTTTTTAAACTGAAATTTAATTGGCTTCTGTAAATATATAAGGAAAAAGCAGTCAAACTATAATGAATAGACAGAGGAAATTTGATTAAGGATGTGCTTGCCAAACCAACATGGTTGACCCTAGTTGATCACAGCCCTTAGCTACCAGAAACCTGTGATATCTGATGGTTTGCTCATGATAGCATTTTCCAAAATGAAACATACGATATGGTCTCAAGTATTCAAAAGCTTGTGGTGACTTTTTTTTTTTTTTTTTGAAAGAGCATTAAAAGTAATTCATATGGCACATAAATTACTAACTATTATTCCGGTTTGTGAATTTGACCTAAAGCTCTCCGTTGACAACTCATNGTGAAACATACGATATGGTCTCAAGTATTCAAAAGCTTGTGGTGACTTTTTTTTTTTTTTTTTTTTGGAAAGAGCATTAAAAGTAATTCATATGGCACATAAATTATTAACTATTATTCCGGTTTGTGAATTTGACCTAAAGCTCTCCGTTGACAACTCATAAGGGTATTTTGATGAGATTATTTTTATAGAGAACAGTGACAGCGCTTTTGAAATGATGATAACAGTACTGCAGAGTCAAGTGTTATTGCCACCGAAAACCCTACCCAGTTGTTGTCTATTGTCTGCTCCTGTGGTTTTAGTCTGTCACGCTGGTTTTCTGTCTTGTGTTTATCTTTGAGAGCTTCAATCTGTTCTGCTTTAGGATTCAAATAACCAGTCGCAGAGTCATAAAAATAGAGTCACTCTTGATTGGAAAAATATCATGTTATTCTACCTTTTTCTGACTACAAAGCGCTGTATTGTCATGAGGAACCAAGGTGCTCTGTAAACTGTAAAATGCTAAAGAGATATAAGTTACTGCTATTACTCAAGTCAGTCTAAATTTTTAAGTATCACAGATGCATCCTTAATCTCAACATTCAAAATTCTTCATTGACTTTATATTTTCCAAAAGGGGATTTCTACATTAATTATTCAAACTGTTATGTCAGTTGTCCATGCAGAGCAATACTGAATCAAATGTAAAATGTCTAAGGAAATTATGGCATCTTAAAAGCTAAAATGGGAACTAGAAAATAATCTGGCTGTTATTTTTTGGTTATTTTTTATTTGCTTATCATGGGACATTGTATGGAGGAGGTATACTGAATGTTAGTGTGTGTGTGTTTATGTGTGTGTGCACGTGTGTGCATTAGTCATTCAATCGTGTTCAACTCTTTGTGACCCCATAGACTGTAGCCTGCCAGGCTTCTCTGTCCATGGAACTCTCCAGGTAAGAATACTGGAGTGGGTAGCCACTCCCTACTCCAGTGGATCTTATTATAAGTATATTAATACATTATTTTTGCTTATAGGAGAACTAGCATAGACTATGCCCAAGTAAGCATATTCCTGGGAATGGAAATAGTCCATGTGCAAAATTTGCAAGCCAGACAGAACAGAGTTGGGAAGAGAGATAAATGCATGTGACAAATACTTTGCAAGTTAAACCCCATAATTTGCCAAGATTGAGAAGTGCCCAATTGGAAATAAATGAACAGATTATTGCATTTCAGTTAAAAAAATAAAAATAAAAATCGCTAACATTTAACCGAACCTCAATATTTTCTTCTCTCTGAAAGAAACCACTTCACTGGTCAGAGTTAGGTGCAAGAACCAGCAGAGATTTTCCCCCTTTTCCTAAAGGCATTTATCACTAAAATTGCTCAATTCTGAAAAGCCTTAGGGTTCCAGTTGGCCATTACTGTATGAGTACTGTTTTCACTACCCACAACTAGAAGGTATTTTTCTTTATTGCCTAGATTCAATATCCTTTCTGTATAACCAGCAGAGATTTTCCCCCTTTTCCTAAAGGCATTTATCACTAAAATTGCTCAATTCTGAAAAGCCTTAGGGTTCCAGTTGGCCATTACTGTATGAGTACTGTTTTCACTACCCACAACTAGAAGGTATTTTTCTTTATTGCCTAGATTCAATATCCTTTCTGTATAAGTAACTTTACAATACAGTTAGTCAATGCTTACTCTCTCTAGTCTAGAATTTTTCTTCACTTTCCCCCAAAATATTACTTCAACTTTAGAATGATAATGGTTCAAGGAATTACTAACTCATAACTATACATCAAGTAAATATTTCCCATTTCAGTGAGAAAGAAACACAAATGCACAGGTTTGTTTTAGGCAGACATAGCTATTTTTCCAGTAGAGATAAACTACAATGGAAAGCAGGTAAATTTTCTAAATATTTGTACATGTCTTAAAGAATTCATTTAAAATATGGCAATCATGTGATGAGACACTATCCTATATTAATCCATGACTCCAAAATTATTTGCATAGGGAGATATGACTCAAAAGGAGACTCTAATGCATTGTATTCTCTCAGATAATCTTATCCAAAGTGAAACCTTGATGCTGTTTTCACATATTGTTCATAAAGGATCAGCCATCATTTTAGCTGAATTTAAGAACAATATATTGTAATAATATTGCAGGGTCTTGAAACTGAGTAAATGTGAATGATGAACCATGTAAATATGACTAGTACTGAAAGTCCTAACATGGAACATAATAGAATTCAAACCTGAAGTGACAATTAACAGAGAATTCAATAAATAGCCCAACAAAAAGTCCTTGTGTGTATCCGGTCACAGTCACAGAGGCTGTTTATATCATCGAGCTAGAAACCTCATTAAACCAGCCAGAGCCTTTACTTTGAATTTCCCTTTTTGTGGAGCTTTTCTGTTCAGTGACAGCAGGGTTTTTTTCCAAGACATTTTCCCTTTGTTTTTCCCTTTAAGTTTGCATCTGTGGGCGGCTTACCAGTCAATTCAGCAAAAAATGAGAAAAAGCAGTTGTTTCATCAGATTGACTGGTTGATTGTTAAAACAGTTGATCCCATGACCTCTTTACATGCAGACACTGACGTTGCACGTGAACCTTGGACATGACCTCTGTTATTTAAAATCAAGCAATTGAACTTGCTTTGGGGTCTGACCCAACACAACATGGCCAAGGTGAGAGGGAAAAAAAAATAAACATATGTGAATACACTCCTATCTAAGGTTGACTTGAGCCACGTGTAATACAATTTGACATTTCAATGACCTTGGTAGATGAAAGAGTGGTGAGAAATAAATAGAATGAAATTAATAAGAACAAAACTGCACAGCACTTGCTTGAAGTGTGGGGAAGAGGCAGAATGACACAGAGTCTGAGAAACGTGATAAAACCCTGAGCTAAGCTGGGTCAACAGCAAGAACTCGCTGAACTGGGGCCGAGGTGGTCAGGGGCCAGCTGTGCTCTGCTTCCGGCAACTCCCAGCTGGGAGGGCAGGGGAGGGTCCTGGGATCTCAAGGGTGACTTACAGAGATTCTCAGACTAGAACTTGGAAGGAAAGCTTGGCTAACAAGGTTTCTTATAGACGTGGAGAATGAACTTGTGCAGCTTCCCAGGTGGTGCCAGTGGTACAGAACCCACTTACCAATTCAGAAGACGTAAGAGATGTGGGTTCCATCCCTGGGTCAGGAAGATCCCCTGGAGGAGGGCATGGCCACCCACTCCAGTATTCTTGCCTGGAGAATCCCATGGACAGAGGAGCCTGGCAGGCTACAGTCCACGAGGCTGCAAAGAGTCAGACACGACTGAAACAACTGATCATTTAATGGATCTGTGGACATAGCAGGGGAAAGAGAGGTTGGGATAAATTGAGAGAGTATCACTGACTACCATGGGTAAGGCAGATAGCTAGCGGGAAGCGTCTGTATAGCACAGGGAGCTTACCTCAGTGCTGAGTGATGACCTACAGGGGCAGGATGGAGGTGGTGGTTAGGGGAAGCAGGTTTAGCAGGGAGGGGCCGTATGCATATGTATAACTGATTCATGTTGTTATACAGCAGAAACTAACAAACATTGTAAAGCAACTATACCCCAATTAAAAATAAATTTCGCAAGACTGCCTCTTAGAGAACAGAATAGGTCTCTTATATTTTAAGGCTTTGTATATTGTTATGTCTTTGCCATTGTTATTTTACTCGACCTCATGCTACTCTTTAGGTACACTAGTAGATACAGTCATTTATTCCCTTTTTGTACAGAACTTCCCTAGTGGCTCAGTTGGTGAAGAGTCTGCCTGTAACGCAGGAGATGTGGGTTCAATCCCTGGGTAGGGAAAATCCCCTGGAGAAGAAAATGGCCACTCCGGAAGTTTTGCCTGGAGAGTCCCATGGACAGAGGAGCCTGGTAGGCTACAATCCATGAGGTTGCAAAGAGTCAGACATGACTGAGCAGCTCTCATTTTCTTTCATCTCTTTTTGCAGTTGGATCGAGTGTGGTCGATAGGGCTTAGGTGGCCCTCCCGAGGCCACAGAGTCAGATGGGGCTGCACAGAGCCTGTCCAATCGGGCTGAGATCCTCCCCCCTGTATCCAGGCTTCCTCTCCACCTCTCACGCAGCTCCTGGTGGCACTCTCCTGAGTGTCAGCTTCACAGCCAGGAAAACAAGCTTGTCTTAGGTGGGACTCCCTGGAAGCTAGAGCTGGCATAGGACATGATGTGTGTGGAGAGTACAATTCAGAAAAAACCTGCAAACAGGTTCCCGTCCATCTGTAAACTATCCTGCGTGGCAGTCAGATTCCTTACCATCTGAGCCACCAGGGAAGCCCGATCATTATCAAGGTCTTGGCAAATGCAATCAACTTTTAAAAAATTTACCAAACATCTACTAGGTTGAGTGAGATGGGACAGAGATGAGTGAGGAAAAAATACACAGTCCAGAAAGAGCTCTCTGTCTACAGTAGGATATAGATATTGAACAAATAAATTATAATATTAGGAGGATAACAGTAAAAGAATTGGAGAGTAGCACAAAGGAGGTAATGATTAAATTTATATAGAGAAAGAGAAGATCTGGAAGTTTCCATAAAAGCTTATTTCTTGGCCTGATGTGGAAAGACAAATAGAAATTTTTCTAGTGGCAGAGGCAAAGTTGGTGAAAGAAGGGCAAACATGCCAGGTAAAGAAGTAGCAGCTCAGAGATAGAAAGGGCAGTATGTAGTTTGTTAGAGGCAATATAGGGAATTCAGATTTATTTAGCATAAATTTAAAGTTGGATGTGACAGGAAATAAGGTTAGAGAATTAATAACCATAATAATCCCTAATATATATTAAGCACTGACTGTGTGTACATTTATATGGCTGGCACGGGGATGTGCCTTATTAATGTCACCATGCTGCTGCTGCTGCTAAGTCGCATCAGTTGTGTCCAATTCTGTGCGACCCCATGGACTGTAGCCTATGAGGCTCCTCCGTCCATGGGATTCTCCAGGCAAGAGTGGGTTGCCATTGCCTTCTCCAAATGTTCCCATAAAACCTATGAAATAACTCATTCCCATTTTACAGATAAGAAAACTTAAAGTCAGGTGTGATTTATCAGGATCAGAGCCATTGATGGAGCAGAGTTCTAAATCAAGCACTGCTAACCTCCATCCCAAAGGACTCCTTGATTATAATGAGTCTCAGCTGTCTTGCTTAAGCTCTTCCATTTCACTATAAGCCAGTGGCTCTGTGGCTCTCAAACCTCAGCCTCCATCAGAATCACCAGGAAGGCTTTCTAAAATGTAGATTGCTGCATCCACTCCCAAATTTTCTTATTCTTCTGTAGGTCTGGGGTTTGGCCCAAGAATTGAAGTTTATACCAGTGCCCAGGTGATGCTCATACTGCCAATCATCAAGCCTCTCCTGGAAAGCCTTTGCCCTAGAAAACAGGCAACAGCTGAAACCACTGAACCAAAGATGAGCTGAGGTTAATCCATATATTCAGAGAGGCGTCTGAGGCAGTGGTCAGGGAAAGTGATGCAGGTAGGACTCCAAGCCGTGGCAGCAACATGGAGCCAGAGCGTGTGCGGGGACAGACTCCATGCTGGCCATGACTGGTGGTGTGACGTGTGAGTCCTGACTGAGGTGAGTGCTCTGCCGTCTTTGTCATGTGAGCACACACACCCGGACTGGTTCTTCCCTCCTTTTTAAGCTGAAGCTGCAGTTGACACGAATGCTGTCTTCAAGAGGATTTTTGTGCAAACAAAAGAGGTTAAACCCATGATAAAATGAGCATGTATGTACCTAGCACAGTGAAACATTTAGCAAATGTTACTTATTATTATAGCAAGGAGAAGGAAGCTGAGGGAACTCCAGGCAGTTTCTGACTTCAGAGTCTAGACTGCTTTGCTTGGTATTCCTGGAAGAATCCGCATAGATTCATACTTCTGAGCTTTTGTTTATATCTGTCCTATATGCCATTCATCTCACCCCTCATCCAATTCCTATGCAAGGGTGCTCGTCAGAGGGGAGGAGGGGTGGTAGGGGTTGAAGACAGGCCATGCGCCAGAACCCAAGCGTTCCCAAACGTTGTATAGAGCAAGGAGTTCAGTGTCAAAGCCCATTTTTCCTTTTTTTTGTCTTTCAAAAAATGTCTTGTGTTTATTCATATTATATTCAGAAGTACAAACAAAATACAACTTCTTTATTTTATTTTTAGTTGTTATTTGAAAGTGAAAGTAAAGTCGCTCAGTCGTGTCTGACATTTTGTGACCCCGTGGACTGTAGCCCTCCAGGCTCCTCCATCCATGGAATTCTCCAGGCAAGAACACTGGCGTGGGTTGCCATTTCCTTCTCCAGGGGATCTTCCCGACCCAGGGATCGAACCCAGGTCTCCTGCATTGCAGACAGACGCTTTAACCTCTGAGCCACCAGGGAAGCCCCAGTTGTTATTTATTTTTATTTTTTTACTTTACAATACTGTATTGGTTTTGCCAAACTGAGCTAGAGAAACCTCTTCTTGCTGTCTACCTTCTCTCCCACCCCTCATCCTTCCAAATATCCTGTGACTAAACATCTTGTGTCTAAAAGTCCTGTGACTTTTAATCTGTTTTCACATCCGATTTATTCACATACTTCTGTGACAATGTAAGGAAACTGTTTTTAAAGGAAATGAATGTGACAGTGTCAGCAACACACATCAGATTTCTTAGGCAATCCCTAAGGCACTAACATACAGAGTGATCATAAGAGCTGGACTGTGTCGTAAACCCACTGTGATGTGGAGACAATACTCTGTTAAGATATGATTTCAGAGATGTCTTAAGTTTAAGACCGAGAAAAAGTGGTGTGTGTAATACCCGTTCCTTTTTTTGGAAATTAAGGATATAAATAAATGCATATTTTTCTACTTGTAGTCATCAAAAAGATCTCAGAAGACCATTAAGTGTATGGATTGTGACAAAATGTATTTCTTCCAGTTTTCTATGCTTGGTAGAATTCATTGTTCCTCTTCTGGTGAAGATCTTTACAGGTTAAATAGGATAGCTTGGTAAACTAACTCCGCCATTGTTTTTGTTCCATCACTAGCTCATGTCTGACTCCTTGTGACCCCATGGACTGGAGCCCACCAGGCTCCTCTGTCCATGGAATGCTCCAGGCAGGAATACAGGAGTGAGTTGCCATTCCCTTCTCCAGGGGATTTTCCTGACCCAGGGATTGAACACAGATCTCCCACATTTTGTGATTTAGCAGGCAGATTCTTTACCACTGAGCCACCATAAAAGACTTTCCAACATTACACAACTATATCTCATTAATTTTGTATTTCTAGAGGCAAAATCTTAAGTGACACTTAAGATTTCAGATATTCACTACTAGAAGTCATGTCCACAAGACACAATATACCCTCCCATTTAGTGAGATGCCACTGAATGTTAAGTCAGTATTACTATAAATTACAAACAACTATTGGTATTATTTCAGTAACCTTGTTGCATTTTTTAATGTTTGAGTAAATCCATTTCCAATTATTCCAGACAAATCATCATTTAAAAATTTTTTTTCTCAGACATATTTTAGAAAAGATAGCTTCCATAAGGAAGTGAGGAGTTTTCACATTCACAGTCATGTCAAGCCTCATGTGAGAAGTTTATCTCCCCAAATACAAGACTAATACAGACTAAATAATATTTAAAGACCAAGCAGTTTTGAATAATGTCAAAGGATGAACTCCCACCCTGCCCCCACCCAGCTCAGGAATGGGTTTCTGACATTGTAAATGTGATCCCATGACCTCTCTTCCCAGGAAGGCAGCATGCAATTAAGAAGTCGGGTTGTTTCCTAAAATGTGTAGACCCTTTTCAGAAATGGTCGATGTCACTCAGCAGAGTCCAGCACACATTTTCTCCTCCACACGTGGCTGTTACTAGGAAACAAATTTCACTGTAACTTTGAAAATACCATTCTTAACAGTGTTAGCATTACTCGTCGATATTGTTCTGGCATTTTAGTGATAGAAGGTGTTTTTGTATGGGTAACAAAACACAGGCTGACAAATGAAAATCAACCCGGTTGAATCACTATGCATATTTCTCTGAGTCACCATGCCCTTTGCTAAATTGCAGCAAACTAGTTTTACTCATCTCTGTAGGCGAAGCACAATAAACAGCTACTGTACCAGCTCCAGATTAGAGTCAGCAGCTGTAGATAGTAAATGATTCAGAGACAGACGCATTTCCCACCCTCCTGACAGCATAAATAACAGGGAACAAGATTTTTCCATTAAATCTTGTCGGATCCTTCTCAACTTCTTAGCCGAAACTTTTTCTTGAGATAATTCCTCATTTCAGAAAGATACTTTTAGAAATCTTTTTAGTTTGTGTTTAAGCAGTATGACTTACCTGTTTTTGAATCAGATATCTTCTTCTGTTCCCTCCGTGAGAAAAACTAAAATTGCTTTTACTCGGAAAGAAATTTTTAATTTCAGGCTGTTTTTCACGTAAAGAAAAACAATTCTCCCGTGGCCTTCCTCATCAGTAAATATGTACCAAGCACAGCTATATCAAAAGCTCTCTACGAGATCTGTCGAAATTCACAGATAAGACATGGCTCCTTGTCTTAAAAATGTACAATTGGGGGACTTCCCTAGTGGTCCAGTCGTTAAGAATCTGCCTTGCGATGAAGGGGAAATGGGGTCCCTGATCAGAGAACTAAGAACCCACCTGCTGCAGAGCAACTAAGCCGGAGTGCCACAACTAGAGAATCCATGTGCCACCAGAAGGACCCCTTGTGCTGCAACTAAGACCCAACACAGACCAATAAATATTTTTTTAATGTACAATTTCACAGGGGATTAGATGCATACATGTAGAGAGAAGAAAAAATGATTTGCAAAATTGATGCATCTATGTTTAAATGTGTTCATTTAACTCATGTGTTATTTTTATAGGAATCACTTAAGACATCTTTTCATTAGAAAAATGGCTATCATTGTTTTAAATTTTTAAGAAAAGATAGACTTGAGAGGTTGGTTTCTATTTTCTTTGATCAAGTACAGACTACTATATACTTTTCCGAAAATGCTTTTGCATTTCGAACAGCTAGAGATTTCTTTTTCCTTCCTCTCTCTTGAACTTTTTCTTTTTACGCTGTTCATTATTAAATGAATAATTGTTTTCTATTAAGTGAATCTCTGCTTTACTATCTACCCACTTATATGCTGCCACTCTGGATTGTCTTATTAAAAGAGAGAAGCATAGAGTTTCAATGTGAAATGAGTTTTAGAAATATGCTCTGCCACACCAAATTAGTGATTTTATAGACCTGCAAAATAAAATTTTATTAAACCATTTAATAGTCATATAATGGAAGAAGAATGCCAATTTAAATAAGGCTGACCATTACATGTTAGTGGAAAGACATTAGGCCAGCTGTTACTGAAAATGACTATTATTTAGTGGTTTTGTCCCTTTTTGGTTTTTTTGCATTGTAATGAAACTATTTAATCCCACACTCTAATGACTAATCCATGGGGTATATAGTGATTTCCATTTCAGCAAAATTAGCTTTGTCGTGAACATAGCACAAACTGTTTTAGAAACTAAAAGTAGTTGTTTTCCTTTGTTCTCCCCTTCACAGCTGCATATTCTTACCAAAAACTGGCTTATCTATCATCTCCCAAATCATTTTTCAATAAACAATTGCAGATTGCCTCCGAAGGCTCATTTTCGTCTGTTTGTCCTTGCCATGAGAAAGTCACTAAACTCTGGACATTAGTGCTATGTTTGGCCTCTTGTTCTTGGGGACCATGTCAACTCTGGGCAAAGTCTGGGGTACATGTCTTGCTCTGAGCAGAGCTGGTGCAACCCACCCTCAGTGATTTTCTGTCAGAAAGTTCTATGAACCCATCACCTTTGTAAGACAGAGGTAGGGCTTTCTTCTACTCTAATTCCTGAGTTAGCAATGACATCGTCAGCTGAGGCTCTTCCACAGAAAGTTCTTCCAGTTAAGCTCCTCCAAGATGCCCCTGGGGCTTCCCAGGTGGCTCAGCTAAAGGCCTGCAATGCAGGAGACATGGTTTGGTTCTGGGTGGGGAAGATCCCCTGGAGGAGGAAATGGCCACCCACTCCAGTATGCTTGCCTGGAGAATTCCCTGGACAGAGGAGCCTGGCGGGCTACAGTCCTTGGGGTCACAAAGAGTCAGACATGACTGAGTGACTAATGAGATGCCCCTAGGGCGCCCCAGGGGGCTCAGTGGTTAAAAAAAAAAAAAAAAAAAAAAAAACTGCCTGCCAATGCAGGGGATGAGGGTTCGATCCCTTGGTCAGAAAGATCCCTTGGAGTAGGAAATGGCAACCCACTCCAGCATTTCTGCCTAAAAAATCCCACGCACAGAGGAGCCTGCTCTCCTATGGGGTTGCAGAGTGTGAGTTACAACTGAGCACAGACCAGGAACAGCATAGCACAAAACCCACCTAAGTGCAGGCCCGGCGTATTCCATTTAAATAAACACTTTTGTAATATTGTGAATACTAAAGTCTTTCAATCTGTGACAGCAACATTGAACATATTCCATAAATAATTAATAAAACTAGCAAGCAGCCACTGGATGCTTATTCTGTGCTGCTGTAAACTGGGCTGTGGTAAGTGATTTACATAGATTAACACCCACTCAGAAACCCCAGCGATACTATCGTCCTCTATGCATACTCTGTTCTTCAGAAACTGTGAAAGCACCCCCTAAATTCTTGGTAAATAAATTCACTAGCATGGAGGGGCTATTGTATTCACCTTCATGAGAATCTTGCAAAATTGTCATCCTATTATAACCAGAGTAAACATGCTCATTAACCCAAAGTCAAACATAACTGTAAACCTGCTCACAAAGTTTCTTCACAAACTAACTCTAAACCTTTCTTAAAATTTCCATCTCAGTTCTACTTATTTCACAAAGGAAAAGTGTGTGTTTTTTTCTACATAGATTATAATTACCTGGAGGAGAATGAAAAATCAATACTTAGGGTACAAGTTGTGTCTTCAGATGCAACAAAACTAAGTTTTTCTCTAGATAGAAACAATCCATGCGCTATAGGCTGTTGTTAAAAAAAATTTTTTTAATCTTATTCAGATCTGGCCCTTAGGGTTTTGTCAGTAGGTGTCATTGTGTCTCACGTCCCCTACTGTGAAAATCAACTTGCATTTGAATGTGCATCTTGACCCATAAATGCCACTGTGGTCCACTGAGCATCTGACTTCAATGTTTCCTGTTGTAAAATGGACAATAGGCAACATTTTTTTTTTCTTTTCTTTTCTTAAAAAGGGAGCCTGTGACAGAGCAGGTGTACATGTGTATGAATAAGTGTAGCACAGACAGAAGAAAATACAATGGGTTAAAGTGCGTGTCTTCAACTAGTGAGCAAGATGATAGAAGACAACAGAGTTGCTGAAACATACCAGATTATCATTTCCGTTTCTAATTCACTTCTCCCTTTCACGGGACTGCCTTTACTCCAGCTCCCCATAGACTCTAGCTTAATACTTTGCCTCAAAATGAAGACATCAAATTATCTCTTCCCCATTCACTTTGCTGCCTTCTCTTCCCATCTGCTTGGCACACACAAACTTTATCTTTAAATCCACATGCATAATAGTAGCCCAGTGCCTAGAAGAGGAGGTCTGGTTGAAGTGGGAATGAATGAATGAGTGCACACATGAACTATGCAGGCATTGTGCTGCCCACGTGTATTATTCTCTGCCTGGGTGGCCAGTGCCCATGTTTAGAATTCTACTTTCCAATAATTCTTCATAGAGATCTCAGGACAACATGCTGCTATTTAAGACAGAGCAAATGTGATCTGAAAATTAGAGCACATAGCTCTTTTTTCAAAAATCTAATATCTGACAGTCCTTGATTTTTCCTAATTAAATTTGATTATTTTTTATTGATGGTTGCACATATTGAAAAATGGAAGAAGTTTGAGTCCCAACTAGAATTTTATCCAACTTGGAGAAATCAATCACACGTGGGAAAATTATTTCCCTGACTAGGTCTTCAGGTTAAAGGCACAAGAAGAGAAATGAAAAAGAATTAATATTTACTGAGTCCATTTGCTGTTGTTTAGTCACGTGTGTGACTCTTTGCGACCCTATGAACTGTAATCTGCCAGGCTGTTCCATCCACAGAATACTGCAGTAGGTTGCTATTTCCTTCTCCAAGGGATCTTCCTGACCCAGGGATCGGATTTGCATTTCTGCGTCTCCATTGGCAGGCAGATTCTTCACTACTGATCCACCAGAGGAACCCATTGATCCCATGCTCAGTGCCTCTCCAGGGTTCCCTATGGCCAGTGTTCTCTTGAAAACATTTATGATGAAGTAGGACCAGGAGTTGTGGGTAGACACTGGTCAAATTCAGATTACTCAATGGTAGATAGTCCAGATTTTGGCAAAACTAAGGCATGGTCTTCCTCTACTGTATTTAATAATTGAGCTCCTTGAGGTCATCCCGCTTCCAGCCTTACACTAGAGAGAGGGCGAAAGAAGAAAAGGTGAATAATCAAGTCACACAGGAATCTTTAACCAGCTTTTAGGGTAAAGGTTTAATAGGCTAAACAAACAGAAGAAAAGAGTTGGTGACAATGTGATTTTTCTTGAGGTAGGTGAGGTATAATTTCCACTGTAGCATGAAGGCAGGTTGACTGCCTACTTAGTAAATGTGAGATTAGGTATATACTTGTGAAGGGTTGTGGTAAAATTTATCACAAACGAAGGGAGAAAGCATGTATGTGGAAGGTGGGTGGGGCAGGGGCAGTTTCACAAAGTTTGCTGTGTGCATATTGGATGTGTCCATCTGAAATAGGATGTGATTCCTCAGCATCCAATATGGTGCCAGAGTCAAGTTGATGGAGCTCATCAAGGCAGTTTTAAAAATCTGTTCAGAGTGTAAGATAGATAGAATAGGCGGTATCTAAAAGTGGTGGAGTCCAAAATGGCGGTGGCTAAAAGACAAGGAAGGGAAAAGCCCGAGAAAATAGAACAAAGGAAGGTCAAAGAAAGGTCCAAGGATCAGAGGAGGACCTCAGGTAGAACAAACAGTACTCCTGGCTAGCCCAGTTTACACAGGGCAGGCCGAAAGGGGAGGAAAACGCATGTGAAAAGAGAAGCCTCCTCTCTTCTCGTTGCCTCTTTGGGTCAGCATGCCCCCACACCTCAAGGATGTATTTTCCTGCTATTGTCTAAATAAAATTGAGCTGTAACATGGAGCTGTAACACTGATCTGTCTAAGAGCTATAACACAGTCTGTTCAAGACCCGAGAGCTATAACACGGTCTGTCTAAGAGCTATGACACACCGAAGGCTCTAACGTCCATCGCTTCAAATTTTGTTGAGACAAGACAGAACCAAAGAGAATATACTTGCCCGACAAAAGGACTAATATATTATTCACAGAGAGGGTGGGCCTGTTAACAATTAAAAACCAGCAAAAAGTTCATGTGTATATACATAAAATACATGCATGGAAAGTAGATATGAGGATGTTCTATGGTCTTAAGTCACTCAAACCAGGGCCCACCTACTTCCTGAAAAAGCTCTGTGAGTGTGCGGTATCAGTGCCAATAACCATTGACCCCATGAACTACACAGTTCATGGAATTCTCCAGGCCAAAATACTGGCGTAGATAACTGTTCCCTTCTCCAGGGGCTTTTCCAAACCCAGCTCTCCCACATTGTAGGTGGATCCTTTATCAGCTGAGCCATCAGGGAAGCCCAAACATTGTCACCATGTCTTGTCAAAGCAAAGGCCATTTATTTCTGGCAGAAAAGTCTGGAACATATAGCTGAGATAGGCAAGGTTTTTTTTTTTTTTTAATGGAAATATAAGCCTTTAAATAAATAATTGTCTTTTCTGAGCACATTTAAAAAAATATGTATAAAAAATCATGCTGAAAAAATTTATACTCAACGAAATTGTGACACTCACTCATCTAAAAAGCTTTGCTCATTCAAACCAGAGAGATTAATCACAGAAAGGAGATAAAAAAATTTTCCTGAAAGAGAAGGGAAATAATTTAGCAGTAAATCACAGAGCAGGGTGAACATGAATCACAGAAAAAGGTACCAGCTCTTATGATTTAGGTGACATATAAAAAATAGCCCTTCGTGGATTGACAGTTATAGGTATAAATGATAAAATTATTCAGCAGTGGTATGTTCTTTTCTTGCCATTTGTCATTTTGCATCTGATTACTTCTAAGAATTTAATTAAAGGGGCAACAGAACCATATAGACCTTTTGTGACTAACAATCAGATACCTTTTTTACATCTTTTAAGAAAAATATATGACTGTCTCTTGCTTTGTCCTTATTAAATGTGCTGTGCATCTTCATACAAGTTATTTTTCTTCTCTATATCATTTTTGTCTTGCAAGAAAATTTTATTAAGAAAACATTAAAAATAAAATGCAAAGGCATTCATTTTTGTTATTAGCAGAGAAATTAATTTAAACATATACCGAGAAACAATGAATATGAACAGCTGCTTAACCAATATCTCTAGATTTTATTTTTGAGCTGAAAATCAATGATAATTGTACTTTTCCTCTCTGACTCCCCAATTCAAAGTAATGAATATGAGTAATGAATAAGACCATACATTTCCTACCAGTATTTTAGACTTTTTCCATAACAGATCTATACAGCAGAAGCTAGTGTTTCATATAGAAGATGAATGTCATCTGTTGAAAGTGTGTGTAAAAATGCAGTTTTAGCAAAGGGATCCCTGTACATGGATTGCGCTTTAACTTTCTAGAAGATGTTGCTTTTGTTTTCTTATCCTGTATATTGTAATGGTTTGGGAAGTAGGTTTATACAAATACATCCTATAATAAAGTATTCATCATCAAAATTCTCAAAAGGAAAATAAGTCTTAAGAACTATTATGATCATTGAACAATGTGACTAACCAATATACCTGTGTATGCATTTTCTTTGCAATTAAGGAACTGTTAATACTACAAGCCCAATTCACAGTCACTTTAAAGTTTTGCTTCAAACAACTTCAATGTTTTAATGGACTAAATTAAGACTTTTCTGTGCTCCCCCCCCCATCTCCCAGAGCAGAAATTAAATCAGTTTTAATTTATTTTATTTGCTAACACCTTGGATATAATTATTGCTGCCGAGTCTTTTTAATTGTTTTCAACTAGGTGCTTGTCTTTAAGTTGCAATCGACTTCTAATTCCACATTGTTGATATTCCCCTGTTAATTCTGACAAAGCACCATAAATCTAGGTATTTAGGTTTATTGAATTTTGAAATGAGGTGATTAGTTGGCTCATGGATGAATGAATTGATGCAAAGCAAAATGAATTTTATGATTTACTATGGTTTACAAGTTCCCTTGGAACCATTATGGGCAAATTGTAAAATGTATTAAGAGGTAAGATATCACATTTATAATCAACTTGGCAAATTTTCCTCGAGTAAAGATATTCAAGTGTTCTGCAAAAGAGTCACTGTTGAATAAGTGTTGGGCATACACAATTAATTTTCACTGTGTTGTCTTCTACCCTGTCATTTGTGAGTTAAGACGCTAATGTATGAGGTGTCAGAAGCTTCGCAATCACTGTGAAACACCACACTGTGTCATTTTTAGGGTTTTAGGTTGTAGTCAAATGTTCAAGGTAACTGCCAGATCAAAGTTGTAATAAGATGCATTCTACTTTAAAACAAAGGTTCATCACTTAGTCCCTTCCTGATGGAGGCTATGAACATAAGGATTTTACATTATTGACCATATGACATATAATTCATGCCTTTAGTTTGGTATTACAACAGTCGGAGAAATGTGGGTCCATTAACATGTTAATTTCCATGAAAGATATTAATATCACACTATTATAGTAACACCAAAGAAACTAGGCAGGTCAGGACCTGTGGTTAGAAGAAGGAGTCAAGCATTTATGGTATGTTATGAGGCCTCAGAGGGTCTTCACTGACGTGGGAATTCTACCATTAGTAATTCATCTTTTTCTTCTTAATAACATTAACCAACCCCTCTGCGGGCTACAAGAAGATACCAGCCTCCCAACAGCTCACTGAGATCAGCTTTGCGACAGATGCTACCTTTACTTAGACTTTGGGGAGGGTAGGACACGACAGCTATTGGAGGAGATTAATTCTAAAAGAGGCACTGTGCAGGAGGGCTCCGGGCTGTCATGGGATTCCCTGAAGGCAAGGGAGAGGAAGGGAGGAAGTGTAGGCAAAGAGTATGACCGTCCTGTCCCCAGCCTCAGCTGTGCAGTGTTGCTTCCTGGAAAACTTGTAGCCAATCAAATGCACCAAATTTTTCCACCCCAAGCAACACATTTTTACCTTTGACATCATGCAGTATTCATCCTTTACTGCTATTTCAACGGAATGTGGTCTGTTAAACAGGTACACTCTAGTTAAGAGTGAACTTGTCATTCTAAATATCCCATGGGAAATTTACAATGTTGTGTCTGTTGGGTTAAAAACCAAAATGTTCATTTCCCGATAACTTCTTTTCAAGAATTCACACAAGGCTTCAGAGGTGACCTGTCAGGTTTATTTGTTTCTAATCAGATCCATCATCTATAATTTTTATTTCTTGTGTGTGTTAATTACCAGTGACACTCTATTCCTTAGATGCATGGTGGGCATGGCCCAGGGGGCCTGATGCATTCTGATCCTGCATGAATGAAACGTGCAGCCACTAGGAAGGGTACAGTGAAGTGATCTCCTGACTTTGAGTTTGGGGAAAAACAAGCAGAGACGTGAATGATTTCCCTACCCCACCCCTCCAAGGATTAGAAAAAGAATCTTCTAGTAGCTGTCATTTTTAAGCTCCAGAAGTTCAATTTCAAAATGAGTAGAGTTTGAGGAAATCTCCAAATCAATTAAATGTAGCATTCAAATGTGATTTTATTAGTTACTATAGAGTTTTAAAATTTTTTATTTTATATTGACATATAGCTGATTCACAATGTTGTGATAGCTTCAGGTGGACAGCAAAGGGATTCAGCCATATATATACATGTATCCATTCTCCCCCCAAAGTTACTGGATATTTAAACAAAGCATTTCTAATATTTTGGGACTTCACAGAAGAGCAGGCAGTATAATGAAATCCTGAAATTTTAGTAGATTATTCAGTTTCACTTTCTTTCTCTTCCACTGCCACACCCATACTATTTCTAAAGGTGGAACTCCCCATGAATTTGCTTGTTCCTAGCTTCTCTTGAGCAGGGAGATAATTATTTAGGTTTGAAAGACTTCTAGCTTCTGAGGCAGAATGGGCAAAAACCCTTTTGTGTTAACAAAGTACTTCATTAAGCAGACTATGTGACTTTGTAGATTAAAAATGAAAAAAATTTTTTTTGAAGACTGCTCATCTACTGTGTAATGGAGACTTGGCCACTGCCAACTGCCAACTTGCTCCAATGACAGGACAGTCTCTGACAGGTAACAGCCAGCCATACTGATCATGTTCTTTTTAAAGACTAAGCACTTTCTAGAAGACATGTCTTTTTTTTTTAATGTGGGGAGAGGGGGGTCAAACAGCACTTAGACACAAGTCTGAATATATTATTTTACCATTCTGAACATTTTATTGAGAATAATAATTGAAAGAAAATGAGCTCCCTAAAGCTGGACATGNCAGCCATACTGATCATGTTCTTTTTAAAGACTAAGCACTTTCTAGAAGACATGTCTTTTTTTTTTAATGTGGGGAGAGGGGGGTCAAACAGCACTTAGACACAAGTCTGAATATATTATTTTACCATTCTGAACATTTTATTGAGAATAATAATTGAAAGAAAATGAGCTCCCTAAAGCTGGACATGTGTTTGCATTTTCAAAGACTTATTTTGGCATTGCACAACAATGCCAAGTGGTGAGTTATAAGACTGGGAGAATTCCATTACAGGTATCAGTGTACATTAGGAACTAATAGAATGAGACATTTTAGCTGACAGAGTCAGAGTTTTATAGCATGTATAATAGAAATATCTTAATGATAAAGCGGGTCAGTATTAGATTATAGCACACGACAGAAAGAAGGCAACTCGTCCTTCCACCAATGCCTTGCTGCAACCCCCGACCTCTCCCCCATCAATACTTCCTTTATTATCTGACATTTATGCACAACGTTTTAAACAAAGGGGAAGTTGTCTCCCAAAGGCCACAGTAATAGGCTGCCCACAGGAAAAATATATCAGGAATGTCCTCTAATCTCTCCAATAATAATACTAACATGAAACATTTACTCATCTCTAATAACACCATAGATTTACATACACATCATTATATCTCACCAGAACTCAGAGAGAGTGTGTTCACTTGTCTCTGTGTCTTTCTAAGACAGTCTAGTCATGTAGACTTTTCAGTAAGGGCCCAAGTGTAACGCATTCCTAGATTCTCACTGCCGAGCTCGGGGCCTGGCAAGTGGTACTGTACACACTCAGTACATGGTTAACCAAACCGAGATGGGAGTTTCATTCTATGGATGAAGAGGCAGAGGTTCAAGAGCTTAAGCGACTGGCTGGGGTGACCGCTAGTTACTGAGTTGCAGGAACAGAGACTGAACTCAGAATTTTCGATGCTGGTACTCAGGGCTCTTTGCACATCAGCCCTCTGGCTCCATCAAGGCACAGAGGAGAGGATATGGGTTAGACCACAGAGTTCTTGGGACACCAGGGGACAGGGGCCAGTGCCTGAAACAAGGGAAGACCAAGGTCAGTGTCAGAAGCCAGAGCTCATCTTTTATTTTTCTCTCTGTCACAAATGTTCTGGAATTAACTATCTTCTATGTTGGTGGCCATTCCCTGCCTCTTCTCCAGCACTGATGAGAAGCCCTTGATTCCTAATTATTATCTATCTCTGTTACTGAGCATTTTCAAAAGCAGGACCATAGCCTCAAGAATGTTCAAATAAAACTCTCTCTAGACCCAGGGTAGGCTTGGTCTTTTGTTCTGCAGTGAACAAACCGTGGCAAGAGTTCTCCCTGCCATCATGGGGACCAGAGAGCATCTCAAAAGAGGACAGAGATCTCCTTGTCTTTCCCAGCCAACTGAAGCCAAGTTTAAGGTCTTTTCCTCTGAAGTTATGAGAGTCATCACTCGGAAGTCATTTTTTCAACTTCCTTGTTTTATGATGTAACATTACAACACAACCCTCACTTTATGTTCTCAAACACAATTAAGTGATTTGTGCAGAATAATCAGATTTCCCAGCAGGTTATTTTCTCTTTAATATTAACTTCTGAGGGCAAAGAAGGAGAAGCTAAACTCTATTGAATGGCTACTCTGTAAGGCACTGCATCAGGTACCTCTCATCCTGATCTTAAAAAAGAAAAACAACAAAAATACTCTGAAGATAGAACTTAATATATCTTCCTTTGAAAATGAGGACACTAAGGCTCAAAGACATAAATATGACACCCAAGGCTTTCTCCAGGGGATCTTCCCAACCGAGGGACTGAACCTGGATCTCCCACATTGCGGGCAGATTCTTTACCCTCTGAACCACCCAGGAAGTCCCACTTAAGGTCAAAAACTAGCCAAGGACCTTTGGCATCTGATTCCAGAGGTCCTGGCTCTTCTCCATTGTCTATTCCAGGACTTAAATATATTTTGAGTTATTTATTTTGACACTGAGGAGCTTTTCTATGCATAAGCCTTGCATTTAGAAGCATCATTTTAGGGGGAAAAAAAATTACTCTTGCATGTTACAAATCTTCAGAATAGTAGCCATCTTACTCAGTGATCCCATGACCTTAATAAAGTTGTATTTTGGTTTTTAGGGGTTCACAATGAAAGGCAGTGTGGAATGGAGAGAAAATATAACACGGTCATGGAAACTAGAAGACTGAGAGTTTGATCTCAAATCTGCCAAAGACTAGCAGTAAGATCTTGGCAAGTTACTAAGTTCTTTGAACCTCAGTTTCCATTCCAGCATAATCAAGATGATCTTCAAGGTACCCTCTAGTTATAGAAGTTATCTATACTTTGTAACAATCTGTCATAAGAAAAGAGATATTTCAGTTTTCATTCCATGCACAGTTGTACCTTTTTTAAAAAAAGCCCTCAGGAATATAAATCTGTTATTTGATATTCCTCCTTAAATAGAATATACTCATACTAATATGTTCAAAGGATCTAAATAAAGCTTACTTTTATTGAACTAGTTTTGTTTAGAAAAAGTTTAGGTGAAACTATTTTGCTGCAGACTTAGTGATGGAAAACACATGTGCCTTTAAGTAGAATTGAAATAAAATACCACGTATCCATTTATGGTCATTTTAGGGGCTGAGTTTGTGTGTCCTCCTCAGTTTCCATCAAGATTTAGGCAACAGAGTAAGAAAATAGCACATTTGTAGTGTAAGCTGCACATGTCATCATCATACAAGTTATGGAAGGTCATTGGCTGAGGAGGTTTTCACAGTTGAGATAGGTGCAAAATACAATTTTCTTTACTAAGGGTGTTTAGGCCAGGGTCTCTGAATATATTTATTTATGCACTTTCATTTTAAGGTTTCAGTTCAGTCGCTCAGTCATGTCCGACTCTTTGTGACCCCATGAACTGCAGCATGCCAGGCGTCCCTGTCCATCATCAACTCGAGTTCACCCAAACTCATGTCCATTGAGTCAGTGATGCCATCTAGCCATCTCATCCTCTGTCGTCCCCTTCTCCTCCTGCCCCCAATCCCTCCCAGCATCAGAGTCTTTTCCAATGAGTCAACTCTTCGCATGAGGTGGCCAAAGTACTGGAGTTTCAGCTTTAGCATCAGTCCTTCCAAAGAACAACCAGGACTGATCTCCTTCAGAATGGACTTGTTGAATCTCCTTGCAGTCCAAGAGACTCTCAAGAGTCTTTTCCAACACCACAGTTCTAAAGCATCAGTTCTTCGGCGCTCAGCTTTCTTCACAGTCCAACTCTCACATCCATACATGACCACAGGAAAAACCATAGCCTTGACTAGATGGACCTTTGTTGGCAAAGTAATGTCTCTGCTTTTCAATATGCTGTCTAGGTTAGTCATAACTTTTCTTCCAAGGAGTAAGCGTCTTTTAATTTCATGGCTGCAGTCACCATCTGCAGTGATTTTGGAGCCCCAAAAATAAAGTCTGACACTGTTTCCACTGTTTCCCCATCTAATTCCCATGAAGAGATGGGACCGGATGCCATGATCTTAGTTTTCTGAATGTTGACCTTTAAGCCAACTTTTTCACTCTCCTCTTTCACTTTCATCAAGAGACTTTTTAGTTCCTTTGGAATTAGAGATATACCTGGCCATTACCTCACACAAATTTTTGTTTCCTTTTGAAAGAAAGCAAATCTTTATAGAAATCACTTGAAATCTAACAATTGCAGAAAGCAAATTGGATGTGCCTTATGAGACAATTAGCACCTACTAGTTTAATCTCCACAGTTAATGGCTACTTAACTAACTTGCACTGAAATTTAGAGCAGGATTAGCCATCGAGTCATCTGAAGGCGAGATTTGTCTTTTAACAAAAAATCATTGACAAATGAACATATTATCTTGATGAGGTATGTCCATTTGCTTTGCTTTGTTTTAATCTTCCTGCAGACTTCTCTAACAAAAAAGGAAAGAAATTATCCTGCAAAGTTTAAAAGTGCCCCTCCAGTGTGACTATTTCATCATTCACATTCAGAGTCAGTGAGAATTTCCTATAAAGTAGGCATGGACCGCAGAGAACAATGTTGCTAGATTGTGCAGATTGCGTGTTGGAAAATAAAATGCTCATGAAAATTGCCTCCTTGAAGTGAATGTCAGCATTTCTAAGTTTGATTTTTATTTTATTTCAGAGTCAATTTTTTCCTTTCCTGTGCAAAAAGCCCTCCTAATAGAAGTTAGTAATAAGAAGATGTGTCATTTTTTGCATCTTGGGCATACAATTATTTCTTCATTTTAATCAAGTTAAAAAGAATCAATTGCTTCTAAATGAAGTTGTAAATATTACTAATGCAAAAAAAGAGAATTGGCCTGCTAAATTTGGTAGGATATGAGAGGAGGAAAAATATATATTTTCTATGCGATCTCATTACGCATGACTTTGGCATTTTTTTTTAAGTTAATGGAGTTTTTTTTTTTTTT
>SJYX01014512.1:164166-226948 GCA_006410675.1 Oreotragus oreotragus | reverse complement strand
TAGTTGAACCTGAGCGCCTGAGAAGCATAGAAATTCTTGATGAAATATTTAATCTTGTCAAGGATTATTGTCTTTCCCTCTACCTTATTCTTTGTGACCTATTTATACTACTTCACTATTAAAAAAAAAAAAAACTATTTTGGGTCACAGAAATACATTTTAAAAAGTAAGATTCCCCTAACAGTGGCAGTCACTGTCATTTTGTCAGCCTGTCACTCTGGAGGGCCACACAGGAACAACGGGGAGAACTATTGATGCTTCTCTCAGTAGAATGGGATAGAGTCACAGTTCCAAGTGAATCAGAAAAGAATAGTAAGCAAATGCCCTGATCAGTCTGGACAAACGTTGATTTTGAATCTGTATTTTTATTTTTTGAATAGGGAATAACACTGTGTCAAAGTTCCGATTTTTTTCTACTTGCCACATTTCAGTAGAAAACATGTCATCTCTTGTTTTCAATTCCACCTTTCCGACTGACGTGAAAGCGACAGCATTCTATTTAATTGGCTACTTGCAGTTCATTAGAGGAGGCTGCCTGGTTAAGCCATTCTGGAGCATTCATAAGAAGTAATCTTCCCAGAGCTTAGCATCCCCTTGACCTTGTTAAAGGTAAAGGAGGTCAGACTTGGGTTCAACAGACGTACTGTCTTGCCAAGGAGACTGGCATGACAAAGTAATCGGTGTGTGTCACTTTTCATTAATCACACCACTTTCCTTTTCATGAACTACCAGCAGATAATTGTTACTAAATGCGATTTGCAACACTCCATGCAGTAGTTGAAGAACCAGAAATAGGCAAACAGATAAAAACATTGTTTAGCTTGCAGGCAAGCAAGTGTTTGCTATTCAGAGGTACATCATGCATAAACATTGATTTAGCCATGAGCTGACACTTATTAAAGCTTTTGCTGTTTCCAGAAAGCCCTGTGGTCAGGCTAAGTAATAGCCAAGGGCAAGCACTTTTACCTGGATGGCAAGGTTACATTCTATTGAAATTGCCTGATTGAAATAAATCAGCTTCCCTAATGTTAGAGGGCTGAGCAATCGCCATAGGTAAGAATCAAGTACACTAAATAAAATGTTTGCCTTTATGGCAAAAGACTCCTGGGGGTGAGTTTGTTGATTACGAATAAGTATTTCATTAAGTCTGAGTGGCTGCACATAATTTGGAAGCAAAGGGTTTATTTAAATCAATGTATATTTCCAGCATGCTTTAAGAAATGGGTTACATTTATATACAACAAATGAAACTTTTTGTTTTCTTTCTTATCAGGGATTGCCAATATTTAAACACCTCCAAAGTGATTGATAGTACTTTTGAAGGTGCTGGTGGGTTTGGCACTGGATGAGCTGTGGTTCTACCACTGGGTTCATTACAGGAAGCACCCAAGCTCTGTGCAGTCGGCTCAGATCAGTGGTCCTGAGAATGGACATGTGTATGGCATATCACAAACTGATGCTATAGAAATGATGCCAGATACTTGAAGCAAGCAAATAGTGAAGCATTTCTCTCGCCACACTATGATTTTATTAGCTCAACTCTGTCAATACACTGTGATGGGAAAGAGAAGACAGAGTCAGCTATGAAGATGGACATAACAAGAGTAGAGATCCCAAACTGCAGTCAATGTTTTCAGGTTCTTTCTTGCTGTCATTCATTCATTCTCTTTTCCCTCCTGTAGTCTTTGAAATTTCACATCAGTTCTAACATGCAGGATGGCTTTATTTGACATTAAGATGCAAAACTGACAAACTCAATTGACAGTATATACTCACGACAAAGAGGACTTCTAGACAATGTAGTAAAATTGAAAAGATTTTTTTTCTTAAAAAAGTAAAGGAAGCCTGATTATCAAAAACAACTTTTCAAAGTTTTCTGAGATAATATTCTTGTCAGACAAAGCTATAATACTCAGTAGAGGGAAAATAATCATATTTTGGCAGAATAGAAAAAGTAATTTGATCAGCTATATACAGATTTCTTATTTATAAAAAAGTTGAGCTATTTACTTATATGAAACTTATTTGTAGATTGTTGATTTTGAGGAAGTGTTTTTGCAAAGCATATTAAAGTAAAAAAATTCAACCAAAATAATGTATAATATGAACTTATAAAATCACAATATACTCACTGCTAAAATGAATTGGATTCCCCATTGCATAAGCAGAGGTAATCTTCCATTTTTATGGGTCTCCATTTCATCATGTAATCACATTTTTTATTATGGTAACTTCTTTGGTCATTAATCTTTATCATATTTAGTTTTTAGACATTGGTTGCTGTAGAGTGTTCAGCATCTAATGAAACTAACACTTTGCATGATTGTAAATGTGAACCATCCCATCTAATTGGAAAAAGAAAACTTCCTAGCTGTTCTTCAGTGCTAACTATGTTCTAAATACTCTGCAACAGCATATGAGATAGGAGGTACTGTCATCATTGTTTACAGATAGGAAATGAAGATGCAGAGGGGACTTCTTAGTCTTGACTAGGATTTTGCTGTGAACACAGAGCTGCACTCAAGCTGTATGTAGCCCACCAGCCAGAGTCTGGGCACTTAGTCACTGAAGACACTGGCCTCAGGCACTTTCACACCATCCAAGCTGATGCGGGTAAACCGGCCAGGTCTCCGCTGATCTGAGATGCGGTCTCATAGATGGAACATGTCTGCTGATAGAGCGCCTTCTGTTCTCTGTTAAGTGCTTGGGGATTTGAATTACTTACCCTCAGGCTTGCTTTCTTACAGTGTAAAATATTATTCCTAATATACATTGAGTAAGACTGCACAGTTTTAACATAAATGGATGCATGCAGATCTAAGAGAGGAAATAGGTACGACCTGGTAACTGGATGATAGATTTGGTCCTTAACAAGGTGTGATGCTGATGCATTGAAACTCTTCGCCTCTCCCCACTATGACTGTTCTCCTTCAGACTCAGAAACCCTACCAGGGTTGCCCTGTCTGTTTCCTGCTCTCTACAGCACAGTAGAGGCTGCTGTGGAGTAGTTTCCTCTTTATAACAGCTGAGCTGGCTGACTTCACGTTTCCTGTGTGGAGCAGGTGGATGCACTGTCTGTCTGCCTAGCTCAGCTAATTTTCTTTTCCTTCAGCATCCAGAACTTATCTTCCTTCCTCTTTAATGGATAGAATTTCTTTGGGGAATTTTTTTTTTTCCTTCCTTGAGTAAGTGTAAAGAAAAGCATCATAATGTTTTCTTCAGCCTTATTAAATTGCATTTCACCCTTGAAAAATGAGCCAGTGGTTTGGTGATGGCTGGGATGTGAAATATGTCAGAATACTCAGAGGCATATGAAGCTTTAGCTCAGGTATACTCTGAGTATTGGCATGACACATAAAGATGGCAAGACAGGGGAATTCCCTGGTGATCCAGTGGTTAGAACTCCATGCTTTTGCTGCTGAGGGCATGGGTTCAATCCCTGTTCAGAGAACTTAAAAAAAAAAAGAAAGAAGAAGAAGCAAGACAGCATCCTCTTTGGTTTCTGGCAGTACCGGCATCTGCAGTGAGGTCAATGAATGTGGTCATTCAACACTATAAAGAATTTAATTCAACAACCAAAATAGCATCAAAGTAATTCAGATCCTTTCCCTTATTGCATGAAGCTGTAAAGCTGTCACAAAGGCCATCCCTTTAAGTAAATCCTTTTATATTCTCCCATTCACTGTTTCATTACCTCCCACTCACTCCCCTTACCGACCCCTGCTGCATGGAAGAAAACCTCCTCAGCCCCAGGCTGCAATCCACATCTCTCTCCCTCTCCCCCCTGATCCTGTCTTGCAAAGTCAAGAAAACTATTTGGCCCTGGAAGAATACTGTCAGTCATTGAGGATGGGTAAGAGATTAAGAAAAAAAAAAAAATAGAAATTCTCTTTAGCCAGTTGGGGAAAAGGGAAAAGTTGTTAATTCTCATGTTATTACACTTTATTCCTCACAAGTAGGTCATCAGTTTTCTTCTTCCTTTGTTTAATCCTCATCGTAACCCCCAGCCAATCTTGTTGGCATACAATGTTGAGATAATTTTTTTCTTTCTGACAGACATGTGAATTTACAAACTGGAACTGAAATTACAAATGATAGAGCCATATAAGAATTCACCCCCTTTGACCTTGGGATTCTCCAGGCAAGAATACTGCAGTGGGTTGCCATTTCCTCCTCCAGGGGATCTTCCCAACCCAGAGATCAAACCCGCTTCTCCTGTGTCTCCTGCATTGGTAAGTGGATTCTTTACCACCAGCACCACCTGGGAATCCAATTAGTAGTTTTGTTTAACATAAAGTTAAGTCATCACGCTAGTTTGCTAGGACTGCCGTAACAAAGAGCCACAGATTGAGAAATGTATTTTCTCACCGTTCCAGAAACTGAAAGTCCAAGATCAGGCTGTAGACAAGGTTGGTGTAGGGCTGTGAGTCAACTTTCTCTTCCAGGTCTCTTTCCTTGGCATACAGATGGCCATCTTCCCTTTATGTCTCACATTGTCTTTCCTCTGTTCATGTCTCTGTCCTGACTTCCTCTGTATAAAGAACACTAGTAATATTGTATCACAGCCCACCCCAATGACCTCATTTTATCCTAATTATGTCTATAACGATGGTATTTTCAAATATGGCCACAGTCTGAAGTACTAGGGGTTAGGATTTCAGTTATGAATTGAGATGAGTCACAATTCAGCTCACAATAGACATCTTCCTGCAAGGTTCTGTGGACTAGGTGTGATTAAAGTGACACAGAACTCTTCCTCTTTTCAGAAAAATTAAAGTCTGACTTTAATTTTCCTGATAACTTTGATAACTCTTCAAAGTTATCAGTTAGGTAGAGGTATGAAAAGCCCAATCATGAGATTCAGATTCCATAGATATATATTCTCCTGTGGCTCAGTGAGTAAAGAATCAGCCTGTATTTCAGGAGACACAGGAGATGCAAATTTGACTTTGGGAAGATACTCTGGAGGAGGAAATGGAAACCCACTCTAGTACTCTCACCTGAAATATCCCATGGACAGAGGAGACTGGCTTGCTACAGTCCATTGGATTGCAAAGAGTCTGAAATGACAGAGCAAATAGGCATGCACATATCGATATGCTGCTGCTGCTGCTAAGTCGCTTCAGTTGTGTCCGACTCTGTGCGACCCCATAGACGGAAGCCCACTAGGCTCCTCTGTCTCTGGGATTCTCCATGCAAGAACACTGGAGTGGGTTGCCATTGCCTTCTCCAATGCATGAAAGTGAAAAGCAAAAGTGAAGTCACTCAGTCGTGCTGACTCTTAGCGATCCCATGGACTGCAGCCTACCAGGCTCCTCCATCCATGGCACTTTCCAGGCAAGAGTACTGGAGTGGGGTGCCATTGCCTTCTCCGCACATATCGATATAGATGAATATTAAATATTTTAATAAGATTATCTGTATTCAGTGTGAAAAACTAGCCATGACCCTGCATTGATCAACCTCGTTACCTGGTGAGAAACAGGGAAGAATCTCCATTTTAGTGTCTAAGGTCTAGGGACGTGAAAGTCACTCAGGAATTACCAACTGTTTGCAACTCCACTTTACTGTAGCCTGCCAGGCTCCTCTGTCCATGTGATTCATGCAAGAATACTGCAGTGGGTAGCTGTTCCCTTCTCCAGGGGATTTTCCTAACCCAGGGATCAAACCCAGGTCTCCCACATTGCAGGTGGATTTTTTACTGTCTGAGCCACAAGGTATATCAACATCACAAATAAGATCTGAACTGTAAGAAGCAATAGAGGAAGAAATGAGTTAACTCAGGTTTCTGACTTGACTTTCTCCATCTTGAGGCTGTCTGAGGTATTCTGATATCTACTAGGTTATTCTTTCATTTGTAGCTATTTAATCTATCTACTGATCTCCAGAGTCCAAATACCAACAGACTGAGCTATCAGTAAGGTTGCATCTCCTTTGTCCTGGAAGTTTTCCGATAAGGATGTTAAGTGGGGTTTTACTTTGTGATCTTACACAAGTGAGAATTTGATTGAAATGATAGGATGAGATGCTTTATAGCCAATGGGTGGTACATAGGGTACAGGAAAAGGGGACTGCATTTTTTTTACCTTTCTTGCTGACATCTTTGCTTGACCCCAAGTCACATTACTCAGAGAAGTCTTGACATGGTATGAAATTTAAAAACAAAACATTGGTTGGCAAAAAACGTTTGTTTAGGTTTTCCACAACATCTTATGGAACAACCCAAACAAACTTTTTGGCAAACCCAGTAGATGCATTCTAATAAATCCGGAAGCACTATGTAATATCTGTTTTATTATATTTAAATAGCTATTTTCTGCTGGACCTATTTTTCTTTCTAGACTGAAATTTCTGTTTTATTATGTTTGAATTATTTTCTACCGGACCCGTTTTTCTTCCTATATTGAAAAGAACCTGGTATTTCAAAGACAAACAGAGGTGTTCAACATGTTAATAAGGCATGTTAATACATCATCTTTGGAGACTAGACTGAAACTCAAAGGCATAGTAAGTGAAACACTAGTATAAAGAATTGAGAGATCTTGATTATGTCATAGCCACTTTATTGATTTTGGTTTTCTTGTCTGTAAAACGGGCTTTTGAGAAGTGCATGGCTAAAGCTGCATGCTGCTGCTGCTAAGTCGCTTCAGTCGTGTCTGACTCTGTGCGACCCCACAGATGGCAGCCCACCAGNGAATTGAGAGATCTTGATTATGTCATAGCCACTTTATTGATTTTGGTTTTCTTGTCTGTAAAACGGGCTTTTGAGAAGTGCATGGCTAAAGCTGCATGCTGCTGCTGCTAAGTCGCTTCAGTCGTGTCTGACTCTGTGCGACCCCACAGATGGCAGCCCACCAGGCTCCACTGTCCCTGGGATTCTCCAGCCAAGAACACTGGAGTGGGTTGCCATTTCCTTCTCTGATGCATGAAAGTGAAGTCACTCAGTCATGTCCGACCCTTAGCACGTGAGTGGTATGAGAATTTCATGTGTGGTCATCCACACATCACTCAGTTTTCTATAGAGAAAGTCTATAAAGTCCCCATGATTATCAAAGGAGTCCAAAAACCAAAATGTCTGAAAAATATCTGGACCAGATGACTCCAACTAACATTCAATAATTATAGGTTGTCTAGTATTTGACTGTTTTGAACCCTTTTCTTAGCCATTGTTGCTAGGGATTTATCAGTCTAAATATTAAGTACAAACTCAAAGCGAGCATATATAATTTGGTCTAGTGTCTTGTGGATTTTAATAGATCTAATAGTTGGTTTATAAAAATAATGAAAAGATAAATTATGGAAAAATTTATGGGATAGGACAGAAGTGGGCAAATACATAATAGCACTTAGTCTTTTTTGTCTGTGACAAATGATTCATTAGAAAGACACATTCCCATTGCTATCTTCAGAGCTATTTAAAATTCTCAACACATTATCTGTGATTTTACTTTTTTTCTCATTCTTGAAAGTACATTAGAGTGAGTAGAAAAGTGACATTAGGACCTATCCACTGTTAAACTGCTTCTAAGATATTAGGTCAAGAATTGAACCAGGCATTCATTATATATCATGTAGTAATCCTCATGGATAGTTTGCCTAAATATTCTCATCTAATTATACCATATGTTATGTATTCTTAAGCCCTAAATGGAATGGTAAAATGAATAGTGACTTATGGATATGATTTTAACATACCCAGATAAGATTCAATTGTGTCAAACAAAATGGAATATTTTCCATTTTTTAAATAATATTGTAATTTATAGGCATAATTTGCTATGACAATATACATCGTGATATTGCATGTGTCAGATAAGAAAAGCTGGTACCTCTGGAAGTGCACATAGATTTTAAGTTTTCTATTAGAATAAGATAAGAAAGAACTTGGTTGAATAAGTTATGTTGAAAACATGAACATGAATTCAACCTTCAGGGGTAAAAATTGATTTGCTTTCTGCTTAATAACTGTCTTGTGTTTTGTTTGCTTGATTTTATTTTTTTCTGTTTCCAGAGTTCCTTGTGTCATCTGTCCTTGAATAATGTTCTGATGAAAATCTCATGTGTCCTAATTAGTCTCCCGAATTGGGTCTCCAGTGTGGTATTCAGTTTTGGCTACATCCATAAAAAGTACTAACGCAAGGATTCTCACCAAAACTCTGATTTGCTTAGTCTGGGTTGCAGCCTGAGTACTGAGATTTTTAAAAACTTCCCAGTTGATTATTTATGTGCATGCAAGTTTGAGAACCACTACCTTAAAGAAATTATAGAGTTCTTGGAAAGAAATCTGGGTTCTTGGAGAAAAGCTGTTTCCACATTTGCAAACAGCAACCTAGAACATCTTTTTTGCTGTCAAAAAAAAAAAAGGCAAGAAAACTTTGCAAAGTATCTGAGATAAGTCAACATGTAGAAAGAACCCAACTTAAAGAAACTTCCAAAATTGATGCAACATAAGTAAGAGGTTTGAGAACTGAGTTCTGGGGAACTAATACCTAGAGGTCAAGAGAAGTTAGAGGAAACAAACAAAAATTCATGAGACAGAGGAGCCAATACGTGTAAGGAAAATCAGCTATGAACTTTCCGGGAAGTCAAATTGCTTTTCTAAGAGGAGAGTAGTGAGTTTCACCAATGTAGCTGATAAACTGAAACTTTAAAGTTGGGTTTGGCTACATAAATGTTTTCCTTTAACAGGATCAAATAAATGGGGTTATACCTGAAGGGCAATATGAAATGTCAAGGAAGAGACGACATCTAAATTGACAATCAGAGCAAGTACTTTTAAATAAAACGTATATTGTCTGCTAAATTTAAATAAAATGTATATTGTTTGCTAAATTTAAATAAACTATTCTCACTATTGCTAAACAGTCAATTCTCACTATTCACAATAGCTGTGTTCTAGAAAATCTTCAAAGAGTACTGAATTAATGAATACTGAACCATTGCTCCTAGGGTAAAAATAGGGTTAGATTCCTGTGAGCCTCTGGTCACAGCATTTTCAAGTCATCAATATATAACCTTATTTTGTGTGTGTGTATTGAATGTTCTTCTTAATGTATGTTGTTGGTTCATTAACATTGAACTCACAGTAAGAACACTTAACTCATGCCTGAATAACGATTGTCTAATGTATTTTTTTTCTGTAAGGAATATTATATCCTTCTTGTGCTTAGGAACACCACACAGTATTTCATCATTAGGCTTGAAAATACATTTTAGCAAGGGAGTGATCACAATATGAAATCCATAAATCGTGAGGATCACTTTGGGTATAACAAAATAAATTAATATGTCAAGATGTAGATACCTCAACCCCAGCTAAAGAGAAATGAACAACTAAGCTTATAAAATGGTTCAGAATAATGGGAGCCAGACTTAAACTTGTCAAGATCATTGGCACAAAAAAGTGTTTTTTTTTTTTTTCATTTTATAGATTGTTAAACATTTGAACATCAAAACTACTCCAGTTATTTGGTGTCTGAAGATTCCATATACTGAGAATTATGTAAAACCAAGGTGGTACAGAACAGTACAAGCTACAGTGTTAGAAAAATTAATAGGGTTGAGACAATTCCAAGCTCACATCCTATGGCTTGTGTATCCTATCTGAGTAAGGCAGGTGCTGCTACGGGCGAGTGGGTTGGGGCTGTCCAGCATACCGCTTGTGCACAAGAACTAATATAAATGTGATTGAAAGGATTACAAATAAGTACTCAATATAATCTCTTACAAGGGGAGAAATATTTGAAATGCCATCATTAGGGCAATAAATCATATATTAATTTAAATCCACTGAGCACCTTTGTGATAGCTATGGTATATAAGAACATAGAAAACCTGTCTCAAAGATTATGTTTGAATCAGAACCAACATGAGCCAGTAGCCTCAACTGTTTGAGAATTGAGATCTGCCTCAGTTCTCAAATGCTCTGAATCAGAATCCAGTAGAAACAATTCTGTGTGACATTTTTCTAAAAATTAATACACAGTGAGAATTTGCAATCCCTAAATAAAAATTCAATATCAGCAAAAAAGGAATTAATTTAAGGCACCCTCCCCCCAACCTGGCGATTTAAAACTTGTCAAAGTTACTACTCAGTGCTCTGCGGTGACCTGAGTGGGAAGGAAATCCATAAAAGAGGGAATATATGTACACATAGTTGATTCAGTTTGTTGTACAACAGAAACTAACACAACCTTCCTTATAAAGCAATGATACTCCAATAGAATGAACTAAATACATCAATAAAAATTTTAAAAATATCAAAGTTAAAGGAAACCTGACTTGATAAACCTCCCCCCACCCCTTTCCTGTTCTCATAATTTCAGGGTCTCATTGAAAGGCGCTGCAGGAGCTGGGGTACAGACTCTGGAGCCATTTTGCACAGGTTGAGATCCCACTTTGGCTTCCTGTTGGATGGTGTGTGTATGTGTTCGTTACTTGGTCGTGTACTTTCCATCATTTCACAACCAAAAGGAAGATCAAAGAAATAAACAATCTCAGAGACCCTTAATTCTAATTCCTTTTCTAATTTTTAAGATCCCTGTGACTCCAATCCCATATTTGTTTCATGTTTCCTTCTCTTAGGAAACAAATATAATTACATTGAGACTATAGTTTATTATACCTACGTATGCTAAACAAAGATCGTGATTTACCTTTGTTATAATGATAAATATGGTCTAATGGGACAAGGCAACGGCACCCCACTCCAGTACTCTTTCCTGGAAAATCCCATGGATGGAGGAGCCTGGTAGGCTGCAGTCCATGGGGTCACGAAGAGTCGGACAGACTGAGCGACTTCACTTTCATCTTTCATTTTCATGCACTGGAGAAGGAAATGGCAATCCACTCCAGTTTTCTTGCCTGGAGAATCCCGGGGACAGCAGAGCCTGATGGGCTGCCATCTATGGGGTCACACAGAGTTGGACATGACTGAAGCGACTTAGCAGCTGCAGCATGGTCTAATGTTAAAAAAAAAAAAAAAAACAGCAGATGGGCAAGGTTGTTGGCTGGGCTCTGAGGCTTCCTGGAACCCAGGGAGCTGTCACTGCTCATGCTCCCTGGTCCTATGGGGCCACAGGCTATATGGATGGGTGGAAGGGACTATTGGCTTGACTCCTTGCCGAGACAAGACTGTAGACTCGGATTCATGGGTTCCCAAGTTCTCTGACCAGGCTTTCTGAGTGGTCAGAACTGCAGAGGCTGCAGATTGGTTTCCCTGTCTAGGCAGGTGCTAGATCAGGCTCCACAGTCACTATGGCCCATTGACTCAGGGACCAAGATCCAACAGGACTACCCACCTCTTCTCATCACCACCCCTGAGCTCCCTGGCCAGACAGGGCCGCCTTCTCAGCTCTGCAGCTGGGCAGAGCCACTACTGGACCTCTGCTGTGAACAAGAATGCAGTCCACCAGGATCTGAGAGCTGGCTCTAAGCTCCGCTCTGTTCTCCATCTCTCCCTGATCCCTTGTGGCTGAGTCCTAGATTCTCCCAGTGACTCTCATGAGACCAGACCCAAGTGGGCCTTCGAGGAAGCATCCCACAACACTGGGGGAGCTAGGTGTCAACCCAAGATTCTCATTTTACTCTTGAGGAACCTTAGGCCCAGGGAAGGCTCAGGGAAGCCCTCTGCCCTCAGCCCACAGCCCAGGGGAGAAGCCATACAGTCAATGTAGCTCTCTTCTTACCCTTCTCATGCATCCTTCTCTGTCTCTCTCATCCAAAAGGGTGCTTCAGCCTCACCCCTGGGTTCTGGGGTTTCCCCATCATTGACTTGTCTGTGGAAAGATGCTCAGTGATCTTGTGAGGGCTTCCTGGGAACAACAGTGTCCCCGTCTTAATGATATCACCCGCTATCTGTAACACTGTTTTCATTTATCTTTCATTTTCAATTTATATTTATTGAGACCCATCTATGCTTCAAAAAGGTAGAACAAAGACAGATAAAATATATTTATCACCTGTCAAGAGTGATAAATGCACTCTGAGAAACTTTATAGTGTTTTTAAAAATCTATAAAAAGATGGGTGTTAACTTATAGTTCTTAGAGGTGATGAACTCAATATGCTGCTGCTGCTGCTGCTAAGTCACTTCAGTCGTGTCCGACTCTGTGTGACCCCATTGACTGCAGCCCGCCAGGCTCCCCCGTCCCTGGGATTCTCCAGGCAAGATCACTGGAGTGGGTTGCCATTTCCTTCTCCAATGCATGAAAGAGAAAAGTGAAAGTGAAGTCGCTCAGTCTGTCCGACTGTTAGCGACCCCATGGACTGCAGCCCACCAGGCTACTCCGTCCATTGGATTTTCCAGGCAAGAGTACTGGGGTGGGGTGCCATTGCCTTCCCCAGAACTCAATATGAACAGCAACAATTCTATAGTACTTTAAAAAACGAATTCATATTCTATGAAGTATTACTACCACATTCTAGCCAGGAAAAAATAAAAGCCAACGCTTACCAAGATTTGCCTAAATTCTTTGATCACACAAGGGAGGCAGGATCTAGAATCAAACCTTTAAATTCACAGCCCATGTTAATTTTCTCAGAAGTCTTTCCACACATTCTTTGATAGTAATTTTGCAGTATTGAACTACTTTTTGGAAAACAGTATAGACAAGGCAGATAAATTGACTGCAGTTAAGCAGGAAGAAAAAGATAGTGTTTCTCTCCAGCTTTCTTTTTTTTAATCCTTTTTGGTCTATTCCTTTTTGGCTCTAGAGGGGCTCTAGAGTTTTTGAAAAATATTTAGTATTTCCTGTTCAGATGCTGCAGCCTGAAATGTCTTTACATATTATGATTTTCTTTGTTTCCTTTCATTATGTTCTTGTCTCTGTATACACTTCAAGATGGTTCACTATCCTTCAGTTCAGCTCAGTTCAGTCGCTCAGTCATGTCTGACTCTGCAACCCCATGAATTGCAGCATGCCAGGCCTCCCTGTCCATCACCATCTCCCGGAGTTCACTCAAACTCATATCCATCAAGTCGGTAATGCCATCCAGCCATCTCATCTTCTGTTGTTGCCTTTTTCCTCCTGCCCGATCCCTCGCAGCATCAGAGTCTTTTCCAATGAGTCAACGCTTCGCATGAGGTGGCCAAAGTACTGGAGTTTCTGCTTTAGCATCATTTCTTCCAATGAACACCCAGGGATGATCTCCTTCAGAATGGACTGGTTGGATCTCCTTGCAGTCCAAGGGACTCTCAAGAGTCTTCTCCAGCATCACAGTTTAAAAGCATCAGTCTTCAGTGCTCAGCTTTCTTCACAGTCCAACTCTCACATCCATACATGACCACAGGAAAAACTATAGCCTTGACTAGATAGACCTTTGTTGGCAAAGTAGTGTCTCTGCTTTTGAATATGCTGTCTAGGTTGGTCATAACTTTTCTTCCAAGGAGTAAGCATCTTCTAATTTCATGGCTGCAGTCACCATCTGCAGTGGCCCTACGTGTGTATATTTCCAGTGCCGTAAGGCATTCTCTGTTTTAACCTCAGAGACAGCTGGGTGAAGTACTATAGTTTATCTTGCAAGTAGAGGTTGAAATACCAACCACAAGGAGAAGCCCCCTATACCTTCCTGGGTTCTGCCTGAGGGTCTTGGCCTATTAATAGCCTCCATAAGAAATGAGAACAGCAGCTTCCACATAATATAGCCTATCAAAGCATAAAACCCAGGGATGACTGGTGTGTGTGGTATTTAAAGTTTTCGATCATTTGGGTTCCATCTAAAGTTTTCATAGAAAAGTATTTTATTATAGATTTTTTTTAATGAGTCAAGCGATGGCATATGACAAAATTAGACACTTTCACTGCACTTTTATGCTACTTTTTAGAGAAACAACTATAGTAGAAGTAATTATTTCAAGGGTCTTCCTTGGTGGCTCAATAGTAAAAATCCACCAGTCAGTGCAGAAGATGCGAGTTTGATCACTGTGACAGGAAGATCCCCTGGAGAAGGAAATGGCAACCCATTTCAGTATTCTTGCCTGAGAAATCCCATGGACAGCACAGCGTGGTGGACTACAGTCCATGGGGTCACAAAGAGTCAGATATGACTGAATGACTTAACAATTGAATTATTCCAAGTTATAAAGTACACAATTCCTATCTTAGTAAAAATTAACTATGTCAACTTTTATAGTCACTTTCATTATGACATTTTGAAGTAGTAAAAATATATTTTAGTTTTTAAAACTGGAAAATGATTCATAGCTGTTTATGAATCAGGGAGTATTATTTCTTTTCCTGAAATCCAGCAATAATTTGCTTCTGATTTTCAATAGCTCACTGATTTCTTGTGTGTGTGTGTATGTTTTTCTGTGTATAAAATGATACCAAAGAAAGATCTTTATATGGTCTGTGTGCTGTGATTAAAAATGGCTTAGTAAATGGCGACTGTACTTATTCCATCATTCCCAACATTTGTTCTATAAAACATGGAAAGGTTATACAAGAGAGTTCCATCATCAAGCACATTTTGGAGATATGTTGTTATACAGTTTGTGGGGAGTATTTCTACTCAAAGATTTCTCAGAGCCTCTACTATATGATTTTGTACTTTGAAATCACACAGATAATGTAATATATGGTAAAATGCATTTGACCATGAAATAGTTTTCTTCTAAGAGCATTCATTCTGTATTCTGTATTCTAGAATGAAATTTAGTTAACATTGATTTTTTGTAAAATGAAATATAAAAATGTTTATATCTTTTTTATCTATCTAGTTTATATCTGTTTATATCTACTTTTTATGAGTATTATCCACATTATTCTTGTTAAAACTTAAGATGGTTATTTATAATAAAGAAAATGGTTTATATGACCAAGAAGAGTACTGAAAATTATCTTTGATAAACTTCAAAATATTATTTCTTTCTCATAGATTTTTACTACTTATTTTTGAAATGCCATATAAAAATGTCATAAGTATAATACATATTTTCCTAAATTTAACTAAAGATACACTTATTTAGGACATTCAGAACAGAGTTTTAGAAAGCTTGTTTGATACCATTGGGAATTCATGGATTTTTAATATATTGTAAAATATTTTACTAAGTGTTTTGTGTACCAAAATGTTTTAATAGTCCTTATTACATTTTTTGGAAAACATGATTCCTAGTCTAAACCAAAATTATTAGTCATTGTCTCTTTACAGAATAATATTGTTATATACCAGAGAAGGCAATGGCACCCTACTCCAGTACTCTTGCCTAGAAAATCCCATGGACGGAGGAGCCTGGTTGGCTGCAGTCCATGTGGTTGCTAAGAGTTGGACACGACTGAGCGACTTCACTTTCATTTTTCAGTTTCATGCATTGGAGAAGGAAACGGCAACCCACCCCAGTGTTCTTGCCTGGAGAATCCCAGGGATGGGGGAGCCTGGTGGGCTGCTGTCTATGGGGTCTCATAGCGTCGGACGCGACTGAAGCGACTTAAAAATTGTGTGCTAATGAAAGTTATAGTAAGATAATTGTCAACAATAATTTTTATCATGTCTGTTCTATGAATATTTTATTTAATAATTTGAGTATCAACAGCCTTGAGAAAAGTATCAAAGCAACTGCTATGTAATAATTTATCAAAAACTTACTATGTGTTTAAGCACAATGATAGGGCCTAGAAAGAATACCAAGACTAGGATAGGAAGGTTAATGATCTTTGTTCATATGAATTTGTACCTGTTCCAATTAATTCATCATAATTTATACACAAATTATTTTTCAGAGCTTTCATGGGCATCTATTTTAGCCTTGTTAAAATATTTTTATTATGATGAGTTCCATATATTTACAAGAGTAGTGAAAGTATTCAGATGGACTCTGTAGAGTCATTTACGTTCCTCTAAAATACATAAGCTGATGGTTTAATTTGCTTTGAAAAAATTTTATTTGCTTTTCTCCCCAGGATAATTCATAGGAAGTATGTCATTCTATCAGGTTATCTCTCCTTCTCTTAAGGTAGCTACCATGATGATTATTGCCTGAATTCATCATTTCATGAAAGTTTTGCCAAATAATAATAGTCCAGTTCTATAATTCTTTCTTCCTTGATAAGCTTAAATACGCTATAGAGAAATTTCTCTTATCACTTATTTGGTTACCCTGAGATACAATTAGTTAGGAAACAAAAAGATCAGATATTTGTCTCTTTCTCTTTACAGCTTGCAAAATATTTTGTAACAGAGTGCAGTGAGCACAGCCCTTAGCACTGTAGCCATGCTGTGTGGTCATCACTCCGGCGCCCCTGTTACCTGGCAATAGGTCCTGTTCAGCCATTGGTTGGTGCTTCAGTGGGCCCCGCCCACAAGCCACTGTCTGTGAGCAACTGTTAGTGGTCCTGCCCAGTCATTGGTCAGTGCATAGTGGGCCCTGCCCACTAGCAACCAACCGTCAAGAAGCGATGGTTAGTGAGGAGATTCAGACAACAGTGGAGTGATGGTTGTGAGGTGAAGAGGGAGGTAAGAGGTAGTTCTCGGCCTCCGCCAGGCCTCCCGTTCATCCAGCCTTGAAGCAGTGGGTGAGCCGGGGGGCCTAGAGAACAGGCTGAGGGCTGTGTCCTGCAGGGCTCCAGAGCCCTCACCAAGGTTGCCCAGGCCTCGGCCCAGGCCTCGAGGTGGCCGTGAGCCCTTCCCCCGTCCCTGCCTCTGTGACCTGATAGTAGAAGTCTGCCTGGGTCGCCTTCTGCGGGACCTGGTCTCCCACACTCTGGGCGGCTTGAGGAGCCTCGGGGGCCAGCTGGGTCCTGGATGCCTGGCTCCTTCAGAGATGACGGCTGGGCAGGGTCTGGGGACCAGGCCCTGAGGGAGCCGCCAGCCAAGCTCTGCTTTCTGTAGCCAGGATGGGGACCTCGGAGGCTGATACTTTGTCTTGGGACCCAGTCCCTTCTTGTCAGGATGGAAAATAACATTCATAGGTAGAGATTACAGGAATATTGTTGCCTGACCGTGACCTGACTTCCAGAACAAAGTCTCTTGACACCAAGAGATTTTCAACAGCCCCTCCCTCACCTTTCCTAGAAAAGGGCTCTGCTGAGAGCTTTCAGAGTCGGACCGGACTGAAGGACTTAGGAGCTGCGGCAGCAACAGGGCGCGAATCATCCATCTCCTGGCACAGCCCTGTAATAAACCATTATTTGTTCCAAACTCCACTGTTTAAGTGTTTTTTAGCCTCACTGTGAGTTGAGCACATGGACTTATGTTTTGGTAACAATTTTAGATGAATTTCTCACAATTTCAAAGATGACCAGTGAAGTTTTTATATTTTTTTTGTTTGATATCATTGTGAATGAATGGATTTTCACATATTTGACATACCTTAATTTGTTATTGTTTTATTAATGTTCAAACTGTCCCATCCTTGGTCAGTGGAAACTGCTTCAGTTTGTCAGAATCCTTCGACATCGCCATAATCTTTAATAGCGTCCTCAAATTCTGGTATTATAGGATGGCTAAGCTTCTCTAGTTTATTTCCACCCCAGACCTGAATTCAGTTATTTCTCAGGGAACTCTGGCTTCTTTTAGGGAGAAATGGTATTTTGCAACCACAGTTGTGTTCCAGGGACATGTATTGCTAATGGGGGTGGCCATTTGTTTCCTGGCCTTTTAGTGGACAGAACTAAGAAACTTTATCAAGAGGACATATATTGTAGTTCATAGCAATAATGCCAGGTTAAATTTAGAATTACACTCTTTTAGCCTAAGCTGTTTGAATTTTATACTTCTTTTTCTATTTTCATGAAATTCTAAATTCCTAGTGGTATTAACATATTTATTTCCTTGAACCTATAGTAATGTCAATAATACAGCAGTTTGAGAAGATGAGTAATATCAATATTATGGATAACAAAATGATTACTGTAAATCATTTAACATATCTTTGCAGTTCTTTTCATTCTACTTAGTTAAATCTTAATAAGGTACAATCAAATCACTAGAAATACCCTATTAAACTATCAAATGTGTACATAAGTTCATTTGTTTCATTTGAGAAAAATTTTATGTGTATGTTACATGATTCCAAATCCAAATCTATGACTTAAAGTATATTCAGAGAACTCTGGCTCCTGCGCATGTCCCTCATTCACAGGTAACCATTTTATATGGTTATATCATTCCTTGTTTAATGTTTCAATTCTCTTCTCTTTTAGAAACATACAAACATATGTATAGAATAATTGCATATGCATGTGTCTGCATTATATTCCCTTCCCTTCTATGATAAACAGTAGCATGTGCATAGCTGCTCTGCTGCTGCTAAGTCGTGTCAGTCATGTCTGACTCTGTGAGACCCCAGAGACGGCAGCCCATCAGGCTCTGCCGTCCCTGGGATTCTCCAGGCAAGAACACTGAAGTGGGTTGCCATTCCTTCTCCAATGCATGAAAGTGAAAAGTAAAAATGAAGTCGCTCAGTCATGTCCGACTCTTCGCGACCCCATGGACTGCAGCCTACCAGGCTCCTCCATCCATGGGATTTTCCAGGCAAGAGTACTGGAGAGGGTTGATGTGCATGGCAATCACATTCAGATTCACCTGCAAGCCCATCATCTATGTGTGTGTGAGTACTCAGTCACTTGGTTGGCTCCAACTCTTAATAATGCCATGGAGGTGGACACCTCCGACCATGGTATTCTCCAGGCAAGAATACCGGAGTAGGTAGCCAGTTCCTTCCCCAGGGGGTCTTCCTGACCCAGGGATTGAACCCACATTTTCTGCATTGGCAGGCAAATTCTCTACCACTAAGCCACCAGGGAAGCTCTCTCATCACTTGGGGGCTGGTTAAAACACAGATTATAGGGTCCTGTCCCCAGAGTTTCTGATTCAGTAGGTTTAGGAGAGCACCCAAATGTTTTCTCATTTCTAACAAGTTTCCTGGTGATGCTGATGGAACAACTTATGCTCTGGAGACCACACTTTGAGCACCAGTGCTGTGTAGAGTATTCTTTACCTTGGTTTCCCACTTAAGATGATATTCTGAAAATGACTCCAGCACTACAAAAATGACACTGTTTCTTCTCATAGCTGTGTAATATTCCCCACAGTTTATTCCACTAGTTCCTGATGTGCACATCTGAGCTCTTTCCAGTCCTTTGGTACAACACATGGTGCTGCAGTGAATTGTCATGTTTGTACTTCTTTTCACAGTCTTTCCAGTGTGGCTCTAGAGAGACAAATTCCTGTAAACTGAAATCCTGGGACATATGGTAAATGCATATGTAAATCTTGTAACTTCCTATTAGCTGGAGATTCAAAATATTGCACCTATGATATACATTTTAAAAAGCCTATTCTTTTATTTTTCCTTAATGATGTACATTCAAAAATTTAAGACACTGAGATTCTATACCAAGTGACAAAGTACCTTTCCCTATACTTTATGTGAAAAAAAACTAATGACACTAATTTGGAATTCTAAAATTCTTTAAAAACAAAAACCATGGATAAATGACAAGATCCTAATGTACAGCACAGAGAACTGTATTTAATATCCTGTGTTAAACCATAAAGGAAAAGAATATATATATGTATATGTATTTGAATCACTTTGCTTGTATAGCAAAAATTAATACAGCATTGCAAATCAACTTCAATAAAGCAAATTTAAAACAACAACAAATGTTATCAACAGATAACATTTTCAAATATCTTCCAATGATATTTTTAAATGATTTTTTTAAATTTAGAGTTAATTTATATTTAAAATTAAAGATGATATACTGAATAGAACATAGATGAAGCTGTCAGATTTTATTTCTTGAATCCCAGATGTTGACATTGAGCAATTAAAATAATTTTTTCAAACCTCAGCTTCTCTATCTATGAAACAGAGATGAAAAAAATAGTGCCTACTTCCTGGAGTTTGTTGTTTTAGGGGCTAAAATTAGTTAATCATATAAATTTAGCCTGTTCCTTCTCAGTCTTTCCAGAACAACATCCCCTTTCTTATTATTATGCCCTACTTATTCTCTGAAAAATAACTTATGCATAATGTAACCTAACTACATAATGTTTAAGTGAATATAATTCCTTAACTCTAAAGGAAAAGATAAAGGGAACGCAATTTATAATAAAGTAATATGTATTTGAAATGTAAATTGCCATGAATGATGACTCTAAATGACATAGTAAGCAATCAGATGCTTACTGTTACATCATCTTGCATATGGCAGATAGCATAAACACAGGTGTGCTGGATCTGCAACTCTAATGTGAAGAGCAGCATTGACATCACTCATATAATTGGTTAAAATGGTAAACAACTTGTGTAAAGTCCTGACCAAAGTAATCTTTCCTTGATTAACATGATAGCTGAATTTCTGGAAAACTTAGTGCATTAAACAGTAAAACTGTACAACAAATATTGTGTGTTTTCATGTAATGTTTTAGGCTAAGTTAGGCTGAGATAATTATGAAATGATGTTTCATCTCCAGGACTATTCAGTAGTTCTCTATTGAATAAGATTGATCCAAGATTCATTTACCTGTGTCCTTTGGCTAGATGCCAAAGGCACACATCAATCATTAGGACAACTGAAAAATGGACTCATAAATTTCTAAAATGCCCCCTAGTAGGCAGTACCTACACTATTGATGACACTGGTTTATCCCAATGCCTGGTTTACAAGTATTTGATAGAGATGTCCATATGATGATGATGATTTTTATTAATATCCCAGGAGATAGTAATTGGATCATATTTATTCCTCACATAATTCACATATGTAAATTTAGAATTTCAGANTGGATAAATGACAAGATCCTAATGTACAGCACAGAGAACTGTATTTAATATCCTGTGTTAAACCATAAAGGAAAAGAATATATATATGTATATGTATTTGAATCACTTTGCTTGTATAGCAAAAATTAATACAGCATTGCAAATCAACTTCAATAAAGCAAATTTAAAACAACAACAAATGTTATCAACAGATAACATTTTCAAATATCTTCCAATGATATTTTTAAATGATTTTTTTAAATTTAGAGTTAATTTATATTTAAAATTAAAGATGATATACTGAATAGAACATAGATGAAGCTGTCAGATTTTATTTCTTGAATCCCAGATGTTGACATTGAGCAATTAAAATAATTTTTTCAAACCTCAGCTTCTCTATCTATGAAACAGAGATGAAAAAAATAGTGCCTACTTCCTGGAGTTTGTTGTTTTAGGGGCTAAAATTAGTTAATCATATAAATTTAGCCTGTTCCTTCTCAGTCTTTCCAGAACAACATCCCCTTTCTTATTATTATGCCCTACTTATTCTCTGAAAAATAACTTATGCATAATGTAACCTAACTACATAATGTTTAAGTGAATATAATTCCTTAACTCTAAAGGAAAAGATAAAGGGAACGCAATTTATAATAAAGTAATATGTATTTGAAATGTAAATTGCCATGAATGATGACTCTAAATGACATAGTAAGCAATCAGATGCTTACTGTTACATCATCTTGCATATGGCAGATAGCATAAACACAGGTGTGCTGGATCTGCAACTCTAATGTGAAGAGCAGCATTGACATCACTCATATAATTGGTTAAAATGGTAAACAACTTGTGTAAAGTCCTGACCAAAGTAATCTTTCCTTGATTAACATGATAGCTGAATTTCTGGAAAACTTAGTGCATTAAACAGTAAAACTGTACAACAAATATTGTGTGTTTTCATGTAATGTTTTAGGCTAAGTTAGGCTGAGATAATTATGAAATGATGTTTCATCTCCAGGACTATTCAGTAGTTCTCTATTGAATAAGATTGATCCAAGATTCATTTACCTGTGTCCTTTGGCTAGATGCCAAAGGCACACATCAATCATTAGGACAACTGAAAAATGGACTCATAAATTTCTAAAATGCCCCCTAGTAGGCAGTACCTACACTATTGATGACACTGGTTTATCCCAATGCCTGGTTTACAAGTATTTGATAGAGATGTCCATATGATGATGATGATTTTTATTAATATCCCAGGAGATAGTAATTGGATCATATTTATTCCTCACATAATTCACATATGTAAATTTAGAATTTCAGAGTGTAATCAATATAAAAATGTTTAATGAGACGTTAAACATTCAAGATATTACCACATTCCTTCTCTCCCTAGGTTTAGTTCTGTGTGCATTTTATAAATGCAACAAATATCAATTCCAATCAATCCTATTTAATTCCTCAACAGCCCTGAATGACAGTGGCTACAACAGTGGTAGACACAGTCCAGTCACACTTAAACCACACTTCTTGGGTTTAAATCCCTGGTCTGCCTCTTACTAGGGGCTTCATTCTTGGCTCAGACAGTAAATAACCTGCCTGCAATGTGAAAGACCTGGGTTCAATCCCTACCTAGGTTGGGAAGATCCTCTGGAGAAAGGGATGGCAACCCACTACAGTATTCTTGCCTGGAGAATGCCGTGGACAGAGGAGCCTGGTGGGCTATAGTCCATGGGGTTGCAAAGAGTAGGACATGACTGAAGCAACTGAGCAACTACTATAGGGTTTGTGTGTGTGTGTGTGTGTATATCTATATCTATATCTATCCAGAGAAGGAAATGGCAACCCACTCCAGTATTCTTGCCAGGAGACTCCCATGGACAGAGGAGTCTGGTGGGTTGCTGTCTATGGGGTCTCACAGAGTCAGATGTGATTAAAGCAACTTAGCAGCAACAGCAGCATGTATATATCCAGAGTTTATGAAAAAGTAATAGAAAAATGTGAAAAGCTAGGATAGAAACAAAAAATTTTAATCAGTATATACCATAACACATATGAAATATAATATCTTTCTCCACCTCACCCCCATATATACATGCAGCTCAGAAAGAAACTTCTCATAATATTCCTTTCCACTGGGATTATTAGCATGTACTCTTGCCAACTTTGGTGGATGAACAAAAGCATAGAATATACTAGTCTTTTAGTCACTCCTTTACCGAGTCTTAGAGCTTTGATTTGATTTTGATCCCTCACCACGTGTCATGTGTTAAGGGAGGTATAGATTTGAAGGTTACCTTGAGGTTACCTCTTGAGGTTACCTGCTGACTTCCAAGTAAACAGAAATGTATGCAGGCAAGATGGTTCACATAATTATCTCATTGTTGGCCTTCTTGCCAAATCATACATTAGAAGCGTGTGAATAATCTAGTAGTTGAATGTGGATGCACAATTACTGACAGGTCATCTGTAGCAGGTGATCTGGGTCTATTACTCTGGCCATGACAAAGTTTTTCATGTCAAAGAGAAAAATTACAGGAGATGGCCATGGGGTGAGATGTCCCTGTAGAGATTTTTTAAAACTTCCTTTTATTCTACATACAACAGAACAGACATTCTATTTTCAACGTGACGGTGCCATTTTTCTATTTTTTCAGCAATGGTGATAGGAACAGTAGGTAAACTAGATAATAGACTCTTAAAGTTTCTGTGTGCAAATTGAAAGAGTGCATTATATCTTCTGCCTTTCCCGAGGTCTGGCTGCCTCACCAGTATGGTATATAAATACAACACCAGCAGAAGTTATAACAATAGTTTCTGTCAGCCTGTCTGAGATGGTTAGAGAATAGCGGGCGGGAATAGCACAGTAACCCAGAAATGTCCAGTTTCTTCTGGTCCCTTTTATTGTGATAAATCTCTGGTGAATTTTGCAGAGCAGTATTGTTTGCATCTGGTATATCTCTGTCTAGAATGTGGCTATGTGCATCTCTTCCTTCTCACTAAACTATGTGGCATAAAGCCAATTCATTTCTGAGCAGGGAAAAACAAAACACTATGCAGGAAGGGAGTAGAGATAGTAGATTTGAATAAGATGAACTAACTCTTTGCTACACCTTCACAATATGATACGTGAATAGTACAAGATTGTACATTTAAAAATCTAAGGCAAATTCTCTTGTTCTACAAGAAGATTAATTCTCACAGATGCTGGTTTATTGCAAAATATGTCAGCATATAACTTACTGCTAACTGAGAAAACTGGGGCTGTGCATTTGACATAAAATTGTGTTGTTCTTTAATAAAAGAACAAAAAGGAAGTAATTATCATAAATGCTGGCAAAATATTACATTCAATTAAGTATTTCTAAGTCTATGTTTGAAAGAAATTAGTGAGGAATATAAGAAAATAAAAGCTTTTAAAGATACTATATCAATCTTTTGTGAAACTCATGCAAAGATATTTCTGTGATCTTAGAATTTGATATCTTGTTCTTACTGGCGTGAAATCCCTGCACCTGCTTTTAGGTCACACATCCTGCATATTTCCTCCTCTGTCTCTTTCTCATTCCTCACACCCAAAATAATCTCTTCCTAGCACAGTCTACCTAATTCTTACACTCCATCCCCAAAGTCTATTTGAGTCTCATCTCACCCATCAAGTCATTCCAAACTTTCATTGCTTTGATTTGCTTCCTATAGTGTTGTTTAGACTACTTTAATGAGTATCTGCTGCTGCTGCTGCTGCTAAGTCACTTCAGTCGTGTTGGACTCTGCACGACCCCATAGATGGCAGCCCACCAGGCTTCCCATCCCTGGGATTCTTCAGGCAAGAACACTGGAGTGGGTTGCCATTGCCTTCTCCAATGCATGAAAGTGAAAATTCAAAGTGAAGTCGCTCAGTCATGTCCGACTCTTCGCGACCCCATGGATTGCAGCCTACCAGGCTCCTCCATCCATGGGACTTTCCAAGCAAGAGTACTGGAGTGGGGTGCCATTGCCTTCTCCAATGAGTATCTACTGTATTCCCAAGATCATACAGTAAGTGAGAGATAAAGCCAGGACTTTATTTCAAACCCCAAGCTTACTTGGGATTTGTCCTCAATGGAAATTGCATATATATGTCCACATGTAAGATGCTGGTCAGCTATTCCAGAATTTCCAGGTTTAATTGGGCCAGCTTCTCGTCTGTAAGTCCCTTATTGTTTATCTTTATTTTGTTACATTAAATTATAATAAAATACTCCTAGCAGCCCCAGTGGACATGCCTGAAGACAGGACTGCATCTTACTTTTTCAACTTTGTATAGTCAGCACTCCAGTACTTTGGCCACCTCATGCGAAGAGTTGACTCATTGGAAAAGTCTCTGATGCTAGGAGGGATTGGAGGCAGGAGGAGAAGGGGACGACCGAGGATGAGATGGCTGGATGGCATCACGGACTCGACGGACGTGAGTCTGAGTGAACTCCGGGAGATGGTGATGGACAGGGAGGCCTGGCGTGCTGCGATTCATGGGGTCGCAAAGAGTCGGACACGACTGAGCGACTGAACTGAACTGAACTGATAGTCAGCAGCAGGAAACTGCAGCCCTTAGCTAAGTGTTCAATAAAGATTTGGTGAAAAATACACTACTTATGACATAACCCCTGTTTCTCCTTTCTTCATATAACTGATACACATGTACTGGGCATCAGAATTCACCTTGGGAAGAAAAAAATACACCCAAACCAAAAACATAAAAATTACCAGGTCACACTGAAAATCTTGGATGCTCAGTATTTCCAAATGTTAGATAATAGCCCACTATTTTAAGCAATATTCTATATAACAAATTCAATTTACTCATAATTTAAATGATTTCTTAATGCTTATTAACAGAAAATCTGAAATCATGAAAGCAATGCCTATATAAATCTTGTTCATTTTGTTTATTCACAGCCACCTCCTAGTATTAAATTTCACAGATATATATTAAGTGCTTACCACATACATTTGTTTTATATTCATGTAATGCATTAACTGTGTCTCATTCTCTAAAAACAATGATACTTTATTGTGCTGGATGAATACTCTGTAAAAAACAAAAAAGCTTCTTATCAAATTAGATAGTATATCTACTTAAATTTTTTGTCACGTAACTTTAGATTAAAATATTCAAGTATTGAGCACCAGGTACATCTGTCAGCATTTCATTATTGCTTTTCTCCTCTTATAAAGTAGATTGGTATTCACTGAGAGGAAATATTAATAACAAATAATAGATTCATGGCATAATAATTCTGACATTAGAATGAGAATGAACATACCAAATTATGAAGGTGAACAGACCTCTATGTTAGTATTTTTATATTTTTCCCGTTAATAATCTAAGCCTATATCATTACATCCTCCCAAGACATTCCTGTTCAATATCATTTTTTACTTCATGCATTCCTTAATGTGGTTACTTCTGATGTGTAACAGTATGGTGTTCTAATTATGTGAGAAGCTACATGCTGAATTTTTATATTGTTTTATCCTATCCACTGATTGAAAACATTTTTACTGGTATTTGTGTTCTAAAATCGAAATTTTCTTTAATTTTTCTTCACTTATAACTGTACTTTTACATATGTGATAATTTTTTAATTAAAGTATGTATTGGGCAACCTGTGTATATTTAAAGCTATAACTCTATTGTAATTTGATTTTTTTTAACAAACATTCAAGAATTCTTACATCAGACAACAGTCTTTTGAATACTCTCAGTGGGAAGAAGTTTTGGTCCTTTGAAAGTGTATTTGAATTTTTTGAAATAGCCAGAAATTATTCAGTGTCAAATCTGTTCAATAATTTTGTTGATGACATTGGGTAATGTTATTTTAGAAAAAAACAAAAAGCTTATTTAAAAAGCATGTACATACCCACAAAAAAAATAAAAAGAAAAAAGAAAAAAAAAACTGAACCCTAAAGATAAATATTCTTGTGGAGCTCATAAACTCATTCTAAGGAAACCCATCCATAGGAGTTTTAACAAGAAATACATCACAGAAACAGTTTCTGGTGGGATGACTTTGAAGTGAATTTGATAAGGATCTAAGAGAGGAATGGTGAAGCAGGCCTTAAGGAAGCAAAGAGGAGAGGCATCTTTTCCAGACTCTGGCACTGGGGGAGTCAGGGAAGGTTTCTCTGATAAAGTAACTCTTGAATTCATCACAGTGAACAGCCATTAGAAACATAAAGAAGGGTAAGAGAGGCAAGAGAATATGTAAAATGTAGTTCTTTAAGGCTGTAATATAAAATTCAGTTCAGTTCAGTCACTCAGTTGTGTCTGACTCTTTGCAACCCCATGGACTGCAGCACGCCAGGCCTCCCTGTCGATCACCAACTCCCGGAGCTTGCTCAAACTCATGCCCATTGAGTCAGTGATGCCTTCCAACCATCTCATCCTCTGTCATCCCCTTCTCCTCCTGCCTTCAGTCCCTCCCAGCATCAGGGTCTTTTCCATGAGTCAGTTCTTCGCATCAGGTGGCCAAAGTATTGGAGCTTCAACATCAGTCCTTCCATGAATATTCAAGAGCAGAAGGCTAGCAGGAGACTATAGTGAAGAAAGAAGTGTCAGTATGAAAAATAATTTGTGAATGCCATGGTATGAAGTTTAGACCTTTTTCTCTCTCTGAAATGAAAGCTTGTTGAAATTTTGGCTTGTCCACAAGTTCTGAAGTTTCATTGTAATGTACCCTGCTAAGGGTTTATTTTCATTCAGTGGGCTATTCAGCCTTATGCAATAAGGGTGCTTAGAAACTGTATTGAATTATTTTGTTGATGATGGCTGAAAGGCAATTATCCATGATTTCTCAGAGCCTAGAACTGTCCAAGGTGTTTCTGATCAGTAAACAGTCTTAGAAACTAGTAACCATGTATCTTTCTAGAGAGAGTTAGAGACATGCTTCTCCAAATATGTACCAGGGTAATAAAGATAAAGATTCTACTTCTTCCTGGAGGTATTCGCTTCTGTTCCAGGATAATATCTCTGTCTTTCTGGAGGGGAGTAAGAGCAGATGGGTCAGAGTTCTAAAATTTAGGATCCCTTTTCAGTGGTGCACCATAATGCACACAGGTAAACTCCTGTCCTCACCGTGTTACCCTGTGGAGACGGGCATCAGGGGCCAACACAGGAGGCTGTTCTAGCCGCTGTTTTGCTATGAGTAATAAATGGTTTGTATCTCTGAAGCAGGGGTACTGTGTCTTCTGTAACATGTATTTACAAATCTTTGGTAGGCTAACTTATTAGCTTATGGTAGACTGAAATCCCAAACCCTTCACAGTTCTTGAGTTAATAGCAATTCCTTTTAGGCCATTTTCCTTTATTTTTTTCTATGGATTATACCTCCTTGGCCAGTTCTCTAATATTTTATTGTGTAATTCCCATATCAGATCATCTCAAATTTATTTTTCAATATTCTATTGAGTTTTTAATTTCCACAAGCATATTCTCAATTTCCAAAAGCTCTTTGTTTCCTAAGTGTACCTTATTTTAGTAAACACCCCATATTTGTTTCCATGGATGAAATATCTTCTATCTATGAGGAAATTAAAAATATTTTAAAGCTTTATTCTTCCTGCACAGTGACTCTTTGATTTTGTGTTTTGGGTTATTTGCTTTGATCTCCATTTTTTATGCTAAAAGCCTCTTTAGATTTCCAGTCATCTTTGGCTGGTTTTCATATTTAAAAGTTGGAGAAAAAAATGCTAAATGACAATTCTGCTCATTTAGGTAGGCTGTGTTGACTTTGAACTAGACTCTTGGGAGATGTGGCTGCCTTTTTTCCTATTTGATGGTAAGTAATTTTGGTGTTTCTTCTTGGTAAAGTCAGAATTCCTAGAAAATTCCTCTATTATTCTGGCTGGAGGGTTAAGGTCAGATTGCCAGTTTTCAGGGAGTGGGGGAAAGCAGAGAGAGAGGTAGTCTGAGTGCTCTGTATGTATTGATACATATTTCCTTAACGCCTGTTTGGTGAGTAGTAATTCTGTCTGTCTCCTGTGTCAGGTCAGACCCCTGGAGAGTCTGTGTTTTACTCTCCAGAGAACAAATCTCCAGATTGGAGCCCTAATGCAGGACAAACTAGGACTGCTTCACAATTTTCCCAACTGGCAGCTTAGGTTTTAGCATCCCTTGGGCTATTAAATGTTTTCACTCATCCTTTGCTTTTTAGGCTCCAAAGTTATTTTGCTATTCTCTCCCCTCTCAAGCTTGTTATTTTTGTAGATTTATGATATAAATATGTTTTTAATGATATTTTAAGGAGTATCAAGAGAAAAATTATTAAATGCATGCATGTAAATTACCATCTTTTCTTGGGGAAAAAAAGCCTTATTTCTTTACTTGGATTTTTTACATTTAACTTTTTAACCCATTTGAAGTTGTAAAATAGGAATCTAGCATTAGTTTGTTTGTTTTTTTTTCTCTCAAATAGCCAGATTTCTAAAAACATTTTTAAGTGTTAAGTCCTTTGGCTTATGATGGCTTGTAATTACTAAAGGATAAGGTCTAATTCAAGACTACTTCTTGTGTTTCATTCATCAAGTCATTCAATTTTAATACCAGTACAGTATTATTTTAATGATGATAATACTTCTAGGAAAAAGCTTAATATCTTGAAAGTCAAGCCTAAAGGGAAGTGCTGCAATTGTTTTTATTTGCCTCTCAAAAACAGAGTGAATAAACCTAGAGCCTATTATACAGAGTGAAGTAAGTCAGAAAGAGAAAAACAATAATCCTATATTAATGCATATATATGGAATCGAGAAAGATGGTCTAGTCAAGGCTATGGTTTTTCCAGTAGTCATGTATGGATGTGAGAGTTGGACTGTGAAGAAAGCTGAGTGCTGAAGAATGGATGCTTTTGAACTGTGGTGTTGGAGAAGACTCTTGAGAGTCCCTTGGACTGCAAGGAGATCCAACCAGTCCATTCTGAAGGAGATCAGCCCTGGGATTTCTTTGGAAGGAATGATGCTAAAGCTGAAACTCCAGTACTTTGACCACCTCATGCAAAGAGTTGACTCATTGGAAAATGCTTTGGTGCTGGGAGGGATTGGGGGCAGGAGGAGAAGGGGATGACAGAGGATGAGATGGCTGGATGGCATCACTGACTCGATGGAAGCAAGTCTGAGTGAACTCTGGGAGTTGGTGATAGACAGGGAGGCCTGGCATGCTGCGATTCATGGGGTCGCAAAGAGTTGGACACGACTGAGCAACTGAACTGAACTGAATGGAGATAGACATAGAAAACAGATTTTTAGACACGGACGGTGGCGAGGAAAGAAAGCATGGAATGAATGGAGAGAGTAGCATGGAAACATAACACTGCCATATGTGAAATACTTAGACAGTGGGAATTTGCTGTGTGAATAAGGGAACTCAAACTGGGGTTCTGTACCAACATAGAGGCATGTGAGATGGGAGGGAGGTTCAAGAGGAAGGGGATGTATGTATACTTACGGTTGATTCATGCTGATGTATGGCAGAAACGAACAGAATATCGTAAAGCAATTATCCTTCAATTAAAATAAATTTTAAAAAAAGATACTCAATAGTGTTTAAATGTTAACAAGAGAGGACCAAGCAAGCAAGAAAGACCTGATAATGATGAGAGAATGAGAAGAATTAAAATTTGTAAGATTTATTCCTTTCCAAATAAAATTGTTAATTCACTCAAATTATTTATCATATGAAAATAAATATATTTTGCAAAACTACCAAACATTATTTTAAACTTATAAAATGATTTACTCATTTAAAACTTTAAGATACGTATTTTTTAACTAAGTGAAAATTAGAGATTACCAAGGGAACATTTCATGCAAAGATGGGCTTGATAAAGGAAAGAAATGGTATGGACCTAACAGAAGCAGAAGATATTAAGAAGAGGTGGCAAGAATACACAGAAGAACTGTACAAAAAATATCTTCATGACCAAGATAATCATGATGGTGTGATCACTCACCTAGAGCCAGACATCCTGGAATGTGAAGTCAAGTGGGCCTTAGAAAGCATCACTACAAACAAAGCTAGTGGAGGTGATGGAATTCCAGTTGAGCTATTTCAAATACTGAAAGATGATGCTATAAAAGTGCTGCATGCAATATGCCAGCAAATTTGGAAAACTCAGTAGTGGCCACAGGACTGGAAAAAGTCAGTTTTCATTCCAATCCCAAAGAAAGGCAATGCCAAAGAATGCTCAAACTACCACACAATTGCACTCATCTCACACGCTAGAAAAGTAATGCTCAAAATTCTCCAAGCCAGGCTTCAGCAATATGTTTATCACTTCCCAGGCACGCCTCCCATGGTTTATCTTTTCTTCTGCATTCCCCCTCCTCCATGCTCCTCCCTCCCCACTACCACCCGCGACACTCGTCGGCGTGTCCCTGGAGAGCTCTCATACTGTCTGTCCTTTTCCTATCCTCACCGCTTCTAGTCAGCATGCTCCAGTCTGGCTTTCATCTCCATTCAGGGATGGATGCCGGTTTGTGGACCTGAAGCTTCTACAACTTTCTGGGTAGGGAAGCCTCTGTAAGGAAAGATCTAATTATGAATACAAAACTAGGCATGAAAATAAAGCTGTGCAGTGAAAAATAAATCATTACAAATTAAAAATTTTTTTTAAAAGCTGGTAGAGATCACAAGCATTACAAAATAAAAACAAATTTTTTAAAATAAGTATCTGATGTACCTGTATAGAACGTGTCCCTTACCTTGATTGGTTCTGCATGTTCTTTCTCTCCTCATATGACAAAATTCTGTAATATAATTTTCTACAGAGGGATTATAAAGATAATTTAGTCTTTCCTCTAGCATAACTGATCACACTTTTTTTTTGTGAGTACTGATTTTATTTTATTAAAAATTTTTTTTACCTTTATTTTGCTTTACAGTACTGTATTGGTTTTGGCATACATTGACATGAATCTGCCACGGGTGTACATNCTCATATGACAAAATTCTGTAATATAATTTTCTACAGAGGGATTATAAAGATAATTTAGTCTTTCCTCTAGCATAACTGATCACACTTTTTTTTTGTGAGTACTGATTTTATTTTATTAAAAAAATTTTTTACTTTTACTTTATTTTGCTTTACAGTACTGTATTGGTTTTGGCATACATTGACATGAATCTGCCACGGGTGTACATGAACTCCCAAACGTGAACCCCCCTCCCACCTCCCACCCCTGACCACACTTTTAAAAATGATTCTGTTTATTTATTTGGCTGCATTGGGTCTTATTTGGGGCGTGCAAACCCTTAGTTGTAGCAAGTGGGATCTAGCTCCCTGATCAGATATTAAACCCAGGCCTCCAGCACTGGGAGCTCGGAGTCTTGGCCAATGGACTACCAGGAAAGGCTGAATATTCGTGGTTTTTTTTTTTTTAATTGGTCCTTGGGCTACATAAAACATACTACTTGGCACACCACATTTCATTGCTACAGGTTTATGCCCAGCAAACGCAGGAACTCTGACAGTCTATTTTATGTGATTCACAAAGAAAAGGAAATAGCGTATTTAATAACTGCCTTCACAGCAATATCAAGTGTATTCTTGATAGAGAATTTCCATGTTGACAGTGTGTGGGTGATGAGAATGAACACCCTGCTTATAACTGGGGACTTGGCACAGGCTCGTTTCTTGCCCCATGTACCTCGAGCCTCTTCTCCCACACCACCCAACTACTGCACGTGCAGGCTGCCAAGCCCAGAGGCCCCTCGTCATCGCTCCTCTTTCACCAGGACCGGGTCACTCCCTTCTCGGTTCAATCCAGTCACTCAGTCGTGTGACCGACTCTTTGTGACCCCATGGACTGCAGCATGCCAGGCTTCCGTGTCCATCAACTCCCGGAGTTTGCTCAAACTCACGTCCATTGAGTTGGTGATGCCATCCAACCTTCTCATCCTCTGTCATCCCCTTCTCCTCCTGCCTTCAACCTTTCCCAGCATCAGGGTCTTTTCAAATGATTTTTTTTTTTTTAATTGGTCCTTGGGCTACATAAAACATACTACTTGGCACACCACATTTCATTGCTACAGGTTTATGCCCAGCAAACGCAGGAACTCTGACAGTCTATTTTATGTGATTCACAAAGAAAAGGAAATAGCGTATTTAATAACTGCCTTCACAGCAATATCAAGTGTATTCTTGATAGAGAATTTCCATGTTGACAGTGTGTGGGTGATGAGAATGAACACCCTGCTTATAACTGGGGACTTGGCACAGGCTCGTTTCTTGCCCCATGTACCTCGAGCCTCTTCTCCCACACCACCCAACTACTGCACGTGCAGGCTGCCAAGCCCAGAGGCCCCTCGTCATCCCTCCTCTTTCACCAGGACCGGGTCACTCCCTTCTCGGTTCAATCCAGTCACTCAGTCGTGTGACCGACTCTTTGTGACCCCATGGACTGCAGCATGCCAGGCTTCCGTGTCCATCAACTCCCGGAGTTTGCTCAAACTCACGTCCATTGAGTTGGTGATGCCATCCAACCTTCTCATCCTCTGTCATCCCCTTCTCCTCCTGCCTTCAACCTTTCCCAGCATCAGGGTCTTTTCAAATGAGTCAGTTCTTCACATCAGGTGGCCAAAATATTGGAGCTTCAGCATCAGTCTTTACAATGAATATTCAGGACTGATTTCCTTTAGGATTGACTGGTTTGATCTCCTTGCAGTTCAAGGGACTCTCAAGAGTCTTCTCCAACATCACAGTTCAAAAGCATCAATTCTTCTGTGCTCAGCTTTCTTTATAGTCTAACTCTCACATCCATACATGACCACTGGAAAGACCATAGCTTTGACATGACCACTGGAAAAACCATAGCTTTGTCGGCAAAGTAATGTCTCTATTTTTTAATACAGTGTCTAGGTTTGTCATAGCTTTTCTTCCAAGGAGCAAGTGTCTTTTAATTTCGTGAATGCAGTCACCATCTGCAGTGATTTTGGAGCCCAAGAAAATAAAGTCTGTCACGGTTTCCATCACCCCATCTATTTGCCATGAAGTGATGGGACTGGATGCCATGATCTTTGTTTTTTGAAGGTTGAGCTTTAAGCCAACTTTCTCACTCTCCTCTTTCACTTTCATCAAGAGGCTTTTTAGTTCCTCTTCNAATAAAGTCTGTCACGGTTTCCATCACCCCATCTATTTGCCATGAAGTGATGGGACTGGATGCCATGATCTTTGTTTTTTGAAGGTTGAGCTTTAAGCCAACTTTCTCACTCTCCTCTTTCACTTTCATCAAGAGGCTTTTTAGTTCCTCTTCCCTTTCTGCCATAATGGTGGTGTCATATGCATATCTGAGGTTATTGACATTTCTCCCAGCAATCTTGATTCTGGCCTGTGCTTCATCCAGCTCAGCATTTCACAGGATGTACTCAGCATATAAGCATCAGTGAGCTTCTCGGGGAAAGCTCCCTTCTCAGGAAAACACTTTTTCTCTTGGTTTCCACGACTTTGCCTGGGTTTTTCCTTTTTTATAGGCACTTCCTTCTCTGTCTGTCTTGTGTGTCATGAGGCTCAGTACAGGCTGCTGCTGGATTATATTCACTCTTTAGTGATCACTTCCAGCCACATCATTGCATGTACTGGTTAGAAAATGATGCCTCCCAAATTTACACTTCTGGCCTGGACTTCTCCCAGAGCCTGAGACATATTTATCTACTCACGATCCTGCTTGGATTCAAATGAGCATCTCAGAGAAATCAGTATGTTCAAAATGACCCCCAATCCCAAACCTGTCCTCCCCATTTTAGCAAATGCCTCCATCATGACTCAGCAGGTCAGACTAAAACCAAGGAGTCACTTGATTTCTCTCTTTCTCTCTCATACGCATTAGTCCATTGGCAAGTGCTTGTCTGTCCTACTTTCAAAATAGATTCTGAATCTCACCATTTTCACCCCCTGCTACTCCTGCCAGCTAGTTCAAGACCATCACCATCACTGCCTGAGCTAGTGTTATTGCTTCCCATCAGGGAGCTTTACCCCATATAGATTTCCTTCATCCCCTGCTTGAAATCCCCCAGTGGCTTCCTGACACATTTAGAACATAATTGGGGGTCTTCTATGAACAGAGTTGAAGCAGTAACCTTGAGGGTGGCCCGCAGCCTGTGCTCCTGGCTGTGCTCTGGGTGGTTCTGAGCAGGCTCCGTGCGTCCATGTGGCCTGGCTGATGGCCGCTCCTCTGCCCTCCTGAGCCCAGCCCCTCTCTGCTCCCACTCCTGTGCCGGAACACGAGGCATGCAGTCCTCCCGGCTGCGGCTCTTGTGCCCGCCTAGCTGCACCTTTCTCTCCAGCCGGCGGGTGACTCACTCCTGCTTCAGACGGGGCTGTACTCAAGACTCATCTCAGAGGGCTGGTCCTGGCCACACTTCCAGCGTCACTCGCCCTTTCCCCTTTGCTTATCCTTGCATATGTTTCTTCATTGCCCTTGTTGCCACCCATCATGACTTCGTGTTTATCATCTCTCTCCCTGACTATAAGCTCTACAAGGCTAGGGATATTTTTTCTGCCCGCATCCAGGCTATCTCTAGTACCTAGAGCATTCTCTAGTACATTAGATGCTCAATAAAGGCTTGTTGAATGAGTAAACGTACCGACGGTATTGGATTAGTGTGGAAACCACTTATCTCTATTTTTTTATGCAGTAAGAATCTTGTGAGTTTCTGCAGTCCCCTATCATTAACAGATTGACTTCTGTGGACCTCAGCCCAGTTTAGTTGCATTTTATTTCGTATCCTCACACCTAAGAGTGGGGTGATGAAGTGGAAGAGGCCCCAGATTTAGTGTCAGTCGTCTTGCGTTTTTCTTTACTCCAGTTGCTGACTTTGGGAAGGAGTTGGAGCCCAGCAACACCGGCTCCTTCTTTGGTGAGGGGGCAGTTACACCCACACCCACAGCAGGGGTATAGTGAAGCGTAACTGCATGTAAGTCACCTTTTGGGGGCTTCCCAGGCTGGTGCAGTGGTAAAGAATCCACCTGCCAATGCAGGAGACATAAGAGACTTAGAGCCCTGAGTCTGGAAGATCCCCTGGAGGAGGAAATGGCAACCTACTCCGGTATTCTTGCCTGGAGAATCCCATGGACAGAGGAGCCTGGTGGGCTACAGTCCATGGGGTCGCAAAGAACTGGACATGACTGAACACACACCCTGGCATGGGTAGGTAGGTTCTAGAGAATATTCGTTTTCTTTCAAATTTAATGTTCTTGGTTTCTGAATAGGAGTGATTTCCTCAGAAGGTGATGGAAACGGCCTGACCATCCCCGGTTTAGAATGAGGAAGATTCGAGCTTGCTTAGAATGCCCAGTGCAAAGCAGTTCTTCTGAAGTGTTTAGCATCTGGAGGTTTTGCCAACTTTTTTTTTTTTTTTTCCAGAAAACCTCTCTTGCCTTTCCTGAGGCGCTAACTCATCTGTGACCAATTGTTTTCCCCGTTAAAACCCAGCAAAGTGTGCAAATACAGAAAAGGGCACACAGTGGCTGTGGTGAAGTTGGAAAGTTCACCCTCGTGAAGGGGGTGAGTGTGTGGATTTCCGAGGAGGCCCCAAAGACTGAGGATTAGTGCCAGGAGTGACGACCTCCTAGGCTGGTCAGGGGGGACCTTATCCGAGCCAGCAATCACACTAGAGCAGTCAGCTTCCTCTGGAATCTAGAGGTGTTTTCTTCCGAGCCACACACCTTTCAGGCGTGCCTGTGAGTGTGCATGCCCCAGGGCAGGCCAGCTGGCATCACTGGGATGATTCAACGTGTGTATTTTCCCCCTCCCAGATCTTCCCATTTTAAGGTTCTCACCTCAGTCTCTCCTCCCCACTTCCCTTCCCTGACTCTACGTTGAGAAACATCTTCCCCAATAGGTGACAGTTGGAAATGACTTTCCATGGATAGCCTTGTTGCTACTTGAGTAGGAAACCAAAGGTCCTTTGTGAGCTCGGTGGACACGGAGACACGCTCTCCACCAGCAGCTTCTAGGGCCCCTCCCATGACAGCACTGGTGTCTGCCTCTGTGTGGTTAGCAGTCTCTGAGGAATGCAAGGTGGTGGTTTCCTCTGTGCTTTGCGAAATCTCGGGCTTTGATGTTGCTTTCATTTTTACCAAAATAATTATCTCACATTTTTATTCTGTGATTATTTCCAAGCTTGCCAAACCCAGCAACCAACCTATAGAATTGTCGAAACATTGGCTTATTAAAAACAAAGCTATTGTTGAGTGATTCCCTTATTATTCATTTTCCCAATAGCTTGCCTGCACTTTGTTAACTTTTAGAAAGCCCTTGGTCATCACAGGGTTAAATGCTGTTTAACAGTTTAAATATATGACTTCAGCCCTGACATAACACTTCCCTTTCCTTACTTTGCTTGGTGTAAAGCCATGGAAATGGGCCAATGCTTGTCCAGGATTCCTTCACAAAATCTAGCAATTTCACTGCCCTTGATAAAAGCTGACTTCTTTTTATCAGTGAAGCATTAAAGGTTTTTTCTTAAGTCAGCATAGAATTACAAGAGAGCTGACATTCTCTTTCAAGGCAAATAAGTTGGTAAAGCTTATGAATAAAGATTGTTCACCATCTATCTATTGTTTTTATTTATTGGGGGGTATCATAATACCCCTTTGTCATAGTATATATTACAAGTAGTTTTTCCAGTTTATTGTTTAGCTTTTGGCTTTCTTTTCATGGTGTGTTTTGTCCTTCAAATCTTGTATCATATATGGTAATTTGAAAATGATACTGTTGGTCTAGCCTGTGATATGTGCTAATTTATTATCTCTCAGTGAAAAGGGAAATTTCAGTGACAGAAGCCACATGAGGTCATCATTTGGTGGCCTAGGTGCTTTCTGCTCCATTGGACTCAGAAGGTGGGTCAGGATGGCTTGATCCTGCAGGCTGGTGAGTCTTGCTCCTTGTTTCCCAACTTGGTGGTTAGGCCCTTCTCCCATGCTGGAGTTTGTTTCCAGGGGTTGCACATAGTTAATCTGACTTCTCCCATCTAGGCCTTCTTAAAACCCTAGCAGATTCAGCTGAGCTTCCCCAGCCTGCTCTCTGGGAGCACATGAACATCTTTGGGGAAAAGCACTGGCAGGACCCAGGGTGGTGGTGGCCTCACCCCTGGCTGTGGTTTGTGAGTCTCTGCTGAGAACTCTGAGAGCAGTGTTATGCACAAAACCCTCAGCAGTGTGACCCTCTCGTTCTCCCTCTTGGAAGGACTTTCTTCCTTCAGCTCCAAAAAAGCAGTGGTCAGTCTCTCTATTCCCTTTTCAAGCATATGCTTTCACATGCTTGTGGTAGTAAACACAATAAACAAAACAATTGTCTTTCAGTTAACATGATAACACAGGTCCCTTTTCGTATTCCTATGTATATATCATTTTTAGTGATCACATAATGTTTTTTAATTGGATACATCAAAATTTTTGGAGAAGGAAATGGCAACCCACTTCTGTATTCTTGCTTAGAGAATCCGGTGGACAGAGGAGCCTGGCAGGTCACGGTCCATGGGGTCGCAGAGAGTCGGACATGACTGAAGCAACACACATGTCAAAATTCCCCTCACTTTCTGGTCTTAGCCTGAGTTTCCCCTGAAGTAGACTGAATCAAGGATTTGAGTGTAAGAAGTTCATCTGGGAGGCGATCCCAGGAAATACTCAGAAGGAATGGGAAAGTGAGACAGGAAAAGGAGGAAACCATTTAGGTGGCATTAAGCAAGGGTTTTGTCTGGGGGTAACTGACTCAGTCTTGTTGGGAGTCCTCTAAGAAACACAACTCACCTTTGCGTCACCCAAAGGTGAGAAAGCTGGAGTCATTATCAACCATAGAATCAATGCCTCTCATTGCTTGAGATTCACTCAGGGGGTGTGAACTCCCTGGCCCTTCTGCCTTTCCCCACACTGGAGAGCCAAGCACTCTTTCTGGGTAGAGAATGCTCTCTGGCAGAGAGATCCAGGAAGCCAGTGGACCATTGGGGATGACTGTCTTCACATGAACTCCAGGGGTGTCAAAGGTACAAGGGCAGGACATGGATGCATCTTTCCCGGTACATTCCTTGAAGTGCTCATTGCCGTGCTCCACAGTAAGTCACTCTGGCCCTGACTCTCCTTCAGGATGGTTTTCAGTCATATTTCTAATATAAGGATGTAACAGCAGGAGAGTTAGTGGGGCACAGCTGTGGTGTTCCCCAGGCTATAATGATATTCATCCTTTTTCTCCCAGATACTCAATCTGGATTCCCCTTGCTTTGTTTATCATTTTCACTGTAGATTGCTAGCCTGATGGGATGACCCAGACCTTCTGCCCTGCTGAGACTCCCTGGTTATCTTGCCCTTGTAAGACTGTGGAAGCAATAAGAGGCACCCCAGTGAATCACCCACATTCTTAGGCATATTGCTTCCTGCTCCCATTATGTGGTACCCACCTTCTCTTTATAATCACATTTAGTTACCCCTAGTATATATGGGGTTCCTTGGTAGCTCAGCTGCTAGAGAATTCACCTGCAACGCAGCAGATCCTGGTTTGATTCCTGGGTTAGGAAGTTCCCCTGGAGAGGGGATAGACTACCCACGCCGGTGTTCTTGGGCTTTCCTCGTAGCTCAGACAGTAAAGAATTCACCTGGAATGCAGGAGACCTGGGTTCAATCTCTAGGTTGGCAAGATCCCCTGGAGGAGGGCATGGCAACCCACTCCAGTATCGCCTNCTGGGTTAGGAAGTTCCCCTGGAGAGGGGATAGACTACCCACGCCGGTGTTCTTGGGCTTTCCTCGTAGCTCAGACAGTAAAGAATTCACCTGGAATGCAGGAGACCTGGGTTCAATCTCTAGGTTGGCAAGATCCCCTGGAGGAGGGCATGGCAACCCACTCCAGTATCGCCTGGAGAGTCCCCATGGACAGAGGAGCCTGGTGGGCTACAGTCCATGGGGTTGCAAAGAGCTGGACACGACTGAGCGACTAAGCACAGCACAGTAGTGTGTGAACTCCTATAGAGGAGCCCCAAGTGATCAGTTGGCATTGCTAACTAGATTCAGTGGAATTCTGTACTGTACTGTACTGCAGACCTCTTTTGTGACTATTCCTGAATATTGCTCTCTTGCTCCTTTTAGGCCTCTGACCAACCTCCCGAGTCAGTTGCCACTTCCCAGGAGTTCTTGAATATCCTGACTTCTGATCACTTCTCCCTCTACACAAAGTTAATGGCCATGTGTGTTGCTTGGAGGATTTTTCAGAGTGCCTTTTACAGTGGTAGTAGCACGTTTTATGACCCATTCATGAACCAGGCTTGCTGTTCTTTTTTCTCTTTTATCATCAACTGGTATTTTGGACCCTTTCATAAGATCATAGATGAGAACTAAGGGAGGGACATATGTGCTAAGTTGCTTCAGTCTTGTCCAACTCTTTGTGACCCTATAGACTGTATCGTGCAGGCTTGCTCTGTCCATGGGATTCTCTAGGAAGAATACTGCAGTGGGTTGCTATGCCCTCCCTCAGGGGATCTTCCTGACACAGGGATCAGACCCACATCTTACATCTCCTGCATTGGCAAGTGAATTCTTTACCATTAGTGCCACCTGGGAAGCCCTTAAATACTGAATGTTGCTCAGCCATGTCCAACTCTTTGTGACCCCATAGACTATAGCCCACCAGGCTCCTCTGTTCATGGAATTCTCCAGGCAACAATACTAGAGTGGTTAGCCATTTTCTACTCCAGGGGAACTTCCCAACCCAGGGATTGAACCCAGGTGTCCTGCATTGCAGGCGGATTCTTTACTGTCTGAGCTACCAAAGGTTGGCAGCTTGGGGTCTAGAATGCCTTTTCGTGCAACTTTGCTGTGTCTTCCAACCTGTTTGGGCTCAGTCCAAATATAACCCTTCTCTTGTGCCAGCCACTCATGTTGTGCCTGCCTGACCTTAGGACTTCATGGATCTGACCACACCCAGCTCCCGAATGGCAGCTCTGGTCACATGGTCTCTTGATTTTTTTTTAATAATCAGCCATGCAGACTCTAGCAGCATGTTAGAGCTGCTTTCCAAATGGTGAACAGCTATTTGTTTTGCTGCAATTCTTCCATTTGGGCTATTGTTTGGGCTCAGTCCAAATATAACCCTTCTCTTGTGCCAGCCACTCGTGTTGTGCCTGCCTGACCTTAGGACTTCATGGATCTGACCACACCCAGCTCCCGAATGGCAGCTCTGGTCACATGGTCTCTTGATTTTTTTTTAATAATCAGCCATGCAGACTCTAGCAGCATGTTAGAGCTGCTTTCCAAATGGTGAACAGCTATTTGTTTTGCTGCGATTCTTCCATTTGGGCTATCCCAGCGACTTCACTTTCACTTTTCACTTTCATGCATTGGAGAAGGAAATGGCAACCCACTCCAGTGTTCTTGCCTGGAGAATCTCAGGGACAGAGGAGACGAGTAGGAGGCCAACTATGAGGTCGCACAGAGTCGGACACGACTGAAGCGATTTAGCAGCAGCAGCAGCAGCAAAGACTCCATATGAGAAGTTTATTTGAGAGGTGGTTGCAGAAATTTCTATGAGGGATTGTGGGAACAAGACAAGGAAAGCCATTAATAGCTGTGGACAGCCATGGACGAATGGATCTTCATTGTGCTGGGGACCACAAGAGAAATTTGTCTGGGACACAGCTCTGAACTGTTCCACTGAGCATCAGGAAACCAGAACATTTGCCCACCAACCTTCCCCCCACCCCCATCAGGCATTATATCCTTGCCCGTGGTCTTGTACAGGTAGGTTGACAGACTCCCATGGCCTGAGGGAAACTTTGGGGCCTAGAGATGCCTGAAACCAGCAGTGGGAATAAGAACCACCTACAAGTGCTCTCCAAATGGCTCAGTGGGTAAAGAATACACCAGCAATGCAGGAGACACAGGAGACGTGAGTTCAATCCCTGGGTCAGGAAGCTCCCCTGGAGGAGAGCATGGCAACCCATTCCAGTATTTTTGCCTGAAAAATCCCACGGACAGAAAAGTCTGACAGTCTACAAGCCATGGGGTCGCAAAGAGTTTGACATGACTGAATGACTAAGCATGCACATGCACAGCCCCTTCCAGGGTGGGCTGAGGTCTTTAGCACAGGGCACCATAGCACTGGCTTTGTGTGTCTCTATTCTATCAACTCTTACTGCTTTCACAATGAATACGACACAGTCTTTCCTCAGAGGAGTTCATAGTTTGATGGGGAACTAAAGAGGATATAGGTAATGTTACACTGGAAATGTAAGAGAATTAAAGTGTACGTGGGATCGTCCATCATGGAGAAAGTAAACCAGATTCTCAATGTTCCCAAGAATACCTGAAAAGAGATATTTTTCAGGTCAAGACCGGAGGAAGTCAGTTGGCAGCGTTAATTAGATGATTTGGAGATAAGCGCTTCCATAAGCATGTAAAATTCCATAGGAATGAGCTCCATCAGACAATTTGCTTGGTCTTAAGGGTGTGCTCAGTTGCTCAGTATGTCTAACTCCTTGTGTTGGACGTGGCTTAAGAAAGGCTTGCCTCTCTTAAGGGTGACAGAGTGAAAACTGAAAGTGTTAGTCAGTCTTGTCTGACTCTTTGAAACACCATAAACTGTAGCCCGCCAGGCTCCTCTGTCCATGGGATTCTCCAGGCAAGAAAATAGAGTGGGTTGCCATTTCCTTCTCCAGGGGTCTTCCTGACCCAGGGATATAACTTGGGTCTCCTGCATTGCAGGTGGATTCTTTACCCTCTGAGCCACCAGGGAAGCCTGTGTAGGACATGGAGGCACAACAAAATAAAAATTGAAGACTTGCCTCTAAATAGTGAAAGAAAGTGAAAGTGTTAGTCACTCAGTTGTGTCCGACTCTTTGTGACCCCATGGACTGTAGCCCACCAGATTCTTCTCTCTATGGGATTCTTCAGGATTTTGGATGGGTTGCTATTCCCTTCTCTAGAGGATCTTCCCAACCCAGGGATCAGACTCGGGTCTCCTGCATTGTAGGCAGATTTTTTTGTTTTTTATTTGTTTGAGCCACCAGGGAAATCCAAATCATAAGTTAAAGATGAGCTCTGAGACCAACAAAGGAAGGAGGGGGATGCCATGCACATACCTTTTCTCTAAGCTATTGAGTCTCTGTATGAATTGTCTTGTTTGCTTCTGTTCAGTTCAGTTCAGTCGCTCAGTCATGTCCGACTCTTTGCGACCCCATGAATCGCAGCACGCTAGGCTTCCCTGTTCATCACCAACTCCTGGAGTTCACTCAGATTCACGTCCATCGAGTCAGTGATGCCATCACGTCATGGGAGATAGATGGGGAAACAGTGGAAACAGTGTCAGACTTTATTTTTGGGGGCTCCAAAATCACTGCAGATGGTGATTGCAGCCATGAAATTAAAAGACACTTACTCCTTGGAAGAAAAGTTATGACCAGCCTAGATAGTATATTCAAAAGCAGAGACATTACTTTGCCAACTAAGGTCTGTCTAGTCAAGGCTATGGTTTTTCCAGTGTTCATGTATGGATGTGAGAGTTGGACTGTGAAGAAGTCTGAGCACCAAAGAATTGATGCTTTTGAACTGTGGTGTTGGAGAAGACTCTTGAGAGTCCCTTGGACTGCAAGGAGATCCAACCAGTCCATCCTAAAGGAGATCAGCCCTGGGATTTCTTTGGAAGGAATGATTCTAAAGCTGAAACTCCAGTACTTTGGCCACCTCATGCGAAGAGTTGACTCATTGGAAAAGACTCTGATGCTGGGAGGGATTTTGGGCAGGAGGAGAAGGGGATGACAGAGGATGAGATGGCTGGATGGCATCACTGAGGTGGTTCAAAAAATGGGGCAGTTTCCTCAGGTGAAGTTTATGGTTTGTTTAAGCTAGGGGAAGGTGAGTGAAGTTGAAGGATAATTGCCTCTGGATAGCAGAACCAAAAGAATTAATTAGCAAATAACTAGGCCACCGATCAGCCTCTCTCTCTCCACCTTCCCTGCCCTGTCCTGTCTAAGCCCGTGTCTCTCTGCCCAGCCTCAGACTGTCTGCCTCTCTGTTCAGGGTGACAGATTGTCAGAGAAAGCCTTCTTTTGCCCTGTAACACCATTTCTTGTTGACTTTATTTCCGAGCCCCTGTGGCTGTTGAAGCTTTAAACAGCAGCCTCCTCAGGTCCAGTATTTCTGTTGTATTTGCACAGCCTGGACCGCTGAGAGAGGCCACTGGTTTTCCTGGGAATGCTCTCTTCAAACGGCACCTCCTCTGAAAGTCTTACCTGGTCTTTTGGGTAGAATTACATTTCTACAAAAACTTTGTCAACACACACTGTACAGCAATTGTTTCCAGTTTCTGTTCAGCATTGACAGACACTCATGGAGGGGTTGCTATGAGGTATCATCTAGGTATTTTCACAGACTTCCTCTTAGATTCTTAGATATACATTATTGATAACTCTTCTCTCCTTGTTCAACTTTAAACTCTTTGAGATAAAAATGTGTCTTTCATTGTTCTTGTTATTTTTAGTCAAGTGCTTATTGTATTGGTCTTTCCTGGTGGCTCAGATGGTAGAGAATCTGCCTGATAACTTTTTAAAAATTATAAATTTATTTATTTTAATTGCAGGCTAATTACTTTACAATGTTGTATTGGTTTTGCCATACATCAACATGAATCTGCTACAGGTGTACATGTGTTCCCCATCCTGAATCCCCTTCCCACCTCCCTCCCCATACCATCCCTCTGGTTCATCCCAGTGCATCAGCTCCGAGCATCCAGTATCATGCATCAAACCTGGACTGGCGATTCATTTCACATATGATATTATACATGTTTCAATGTGGCAGACCCTGTAGGAGTTGGCTGTGCAGGCTTTATCCTGAGGATGTTGGGAGCCCTGGAGGAGGTGTGAGCAAGGATGGGGTTGAGCTCTACGATGACCACCCCCAGCTGCCGTGCACAGGGAAGATTGGGGAGATGGAGAGCAGTGCTAGGGGCCCAGGGAGAAGCCCCTTGTCTGAGCCCCAGCATGAGATGGTTGGACGGCATCGCCGACTCAACGGGCAGGAGTTTGAGCAAACTCCGGGAGGTAGGGAAGGACGGGCGCCCGGCATGCTGCAGTCCATGGGGTCGCAAAGACTTGGACACAACTGAACAAAAACACAAGCCTGGTTTCCCAACCGAGCTGATAGCTACAGGCGACGGCTGACAACGGCTGCTCTGGCCCCCAAAGCCGAGCCCTGCTGCACGGTGAGCCCTGCCCGCCCAGCACGGTCTTGGCCTCCCCGCCTGGGCAAGGATATGGCAAACACCACGGCCTCCCCACCTGGCTGCCTGCTCCTCCACGGCTGTCTCCCAGCTCTAATTATAGGCACCGCAGTGTGGAGAAGAGAGGCAAATTGCAGGCTTGGCCGTCTATATTTAAACTCAGGGGCCTGGTGACAGCTCCGGGCTGCCGGGAGCTTGGCTTCCCGCCCCTGCGACTGTCAGACGGGGCTCGAGCTGGCTCTTCAACTCCACAGCTGGCAGTGGGGGCGGGCGGCAACGGGTCCGGGGATTTCCTCCGTCCCCACCACAGGGAAGGCTCCACGGCAGCGTGGTGCTGGAGGGCAGGGAGCAGAGCCGTGAGAAGCATCCCCTGGCCTCCCCTGGCCTGGGCCATCGTCTCCGCCACTCAGTCAAGCCCTGCCAGGCATCGGGCACAGAGTCGCACCCTTCTGGTCCACATCCCACTTCTGCTCCTCTCCTGGGATGGATTCCCTGCAAGCAGAGCCTGAGATGGGTGGGCACAGGGTTTAGGGAGGGGTACTCTCAGGGGGAGACCTGGAAAGGGTCCGGGATGCCACAGAGCCTAGGAAGACGCAGACTGAGCTGAGGTTCCCGGAGAAATCCCAGTATCCACCTGATCCCACAGGGAGCTCTGGAGCATGAATACCTCTACGGAGTCCAACCCGCACTGCAGCAAGGCAGCTGGGCTTCTGGACCCCCATGTCAGCCCCTGGATATTGGCCATCAGATTGGGGTGGGTGGAACTGCCAGGCACCTAGGAGATGCCAGTCTCCTCTGGCAGAGGCTGCAGGTGTGGGCAGCTTCAGCTACACCCGCACAGCACTGAGGTGGATGGGGGTGGTTGGGCACATGGGGCTGGCAAGAGGGATCCGGGCGGGTAGCTGCCTGCAGGCACTAATTCTACAGCGCCTCCCTGGCCTGTAGCCTCGGGCACATCACTTCCCCTCCCTGTTGTTGTTCAGTTGCTCAGCTGTGTCCGAATCTGTGACCCCATGGGCTGCGGCACGCCAGGCTTCCCTGTCTTTCACTATCTCCCGGAGTTTGCTCAGACTCATGTCCTTTGAGTCAGTGATGCCATCCAACCATCTCATCCCCTGTTGCCTCCTTCTCCTCCTGCCCTCAATCTTTCCCAGCATCGTGGTCTTTTCCAATGATTCGGCTCTTCGCATCAGGTTACCAAAGTATTGGAGCTTCAGCGTCAGTCCTTCCGATGAATATTCAGGACTGCTTTCCTGTAGGATTGACTGGTTTGATCTCCTTGCAGTCCAAGGGACTCTCAAGAGTCTTCTCCAGCACCACAGTTCGAAAGCATCAGTCCTTCAGCGCTCAGCCTTCTTTATGGTCCAGCTCTCACATCCATCCGTGACCACTGGAGTCATCCTCTTGGCGTGTTTGTTTGTTTCTTGTCTGCCTCCTCCTGGAACCTCAGCTTCCCAAGGGCAGGGACTCTATCCCTTTGCTGCTGCGTCCCCTGTTCCTAAACAGGAAACAGGGTGTGCCTGAGTGAAGGCGGAGATCAGTGGCGCCCTCTGTCGTCCTGCAGTGTGAGAGCGCCGAGCTGGCGCTCCTCATTCGCATGCTCACTCAGCACCTACTGCATGTCCAACACTGTGCCCGGCAATTCACACGCATTCATCGTGTCTGATTCTTATAAAACCACATGGAGTAAATACACATCCCCACTGCACAGAGGAGGAAACTGAGGCTCTTTGAGGATCAAGCACTTGCCCTAAGGCCGCCAAGCTGAGCTGGCATGTGAGCTAGGGCCTGCCTGACCCCGGAGCCCTTGCAGCCAAGAGTTGGTTGGGTCCACATCTCCCTTCCCAGGCCCCCCTGCCCCCCGGAGGCCCCCTGACAGGCTTCCTCCCCGCCGTGTCACAGGCCTGGTGATGTCGGCCATCACGGTGATCATCCTGGTGCTCTACTTCACTGTGGACACCTTCGTGGTCAACAAGAAGCCATGGCTCCCCGAGTGCACACCTGTCTACGTGCAGTACTTCGTCAAGTTCTTCATCATCGGTGTGACGGTGCTGGTGGTCGCCGTGCCTGAGGGGCTCCCTCTGGCCGTCACCATCTCCCTGGCCTACTCGGTGAAGGTGAGCAGTGGGGAGCAGGACAGGCCAGCTGATGCCACCTAGCTGGGGGTCTGAGGGGTGCCTGGCAGGGCCAGTGCCGGGGGCTGCGAGGAGAGCTAAGTAGCAAGGAGTGGGCACGTTGGAAGCTCTGAGAGAGAGGTTGCATGCAGGCGCCCCAAACTCACAGGCCTCCAGGAGAGCCACACCCTGGCCAAGGGCACAGCCATTATTCAGCCCAGCCACGTGATGGGGTCCAGTTGCCAGATATTCACATTTCTCTAAGAGAAGCCAGAAAGCTGGACTTCATATAAGCTCCCCTGATTTTTAAACACTGACAGTCAACTCAACTCTGAACAATAAATTAGACGCAGGTATTCCCTGTACAGTCATGTCCGACTGTTTGCGACCCCATGAACTGTAGCCCGCCAGGCTCCTCTGCCTATATGGGATTCTCCAGGCAAGAATACTGGAGTGGGTAGCCATTTCCTCCTCCAGGGGATCTTCCCNGTTATTCCCTGTACAGTCATGTCCGACTGTTTGCGACCCCATGAACTGTAGCCCGCCAGGCTCCTCTGCCTATATGGGATTCTCCAGGCAAGAATACTGGAGTGGGTAGCCATTTCCTCCTCCAGGGGATCTTCCCCACCCGGAGATGGAAGCCGGGTCTCCTGCATTGCAGGCAGAGTCTTTACCATCTGAGCCACCAGGGAAGCCAGATGCACGCTCATCCCGTCCCATCAAATGCTGGCAGAAGTGCGGTCATCACACCGCTGTAGGCCCCGCTTAGCCGCAGCACTTGTGGGACTAAGCTTGGAGTTCGCTTCCTAAAGTTCGAAAGAGATAAGCCTAAAGTAAACAGGATGTCTGGTTTTAGGAAAGCCCCCTCCTCTGGAGAGGTGGGCTAAAAATAGGAGGTCTTAAAAGCAGCTCAGTAAAGGGCTCGTGCTTACTGCTCAGCTGCGTCCAAGTCTCTTGCAGCCCCCTGGACTGTAGCCCGCCTGCCTCCTCCGTCCATGGGATTTCCCAGGGAGGAATACTGGAGTGGGTTGCCATTTCCTACTCCAGGGGATCTTCCCGACCCAGGGGTTGGACTCATGCCTCCTGGCAGGCGGATTCTTTACCACTGAGCCAAGAGGAAAGCCAGTAAGGGGCGAGTGGCCCAGGAGTGCCTTGGGTCTGGGGTTGCTCCTGAGTGCCACCCTGAGAACAGAGCCCCACACTCCCCTGCTCCCAGGCCCTGGCCACTGGCGGAGCCCAAACACGGGGGTGTGGGGGCTGGCATCGTCTCGTGAGCACAGGCGTCTGACCCTCCTGGGGGCTCATCCCCAGATCCCCAGACCCTGGTCTCCTCATCTTGCCTCAGCCCAGGGGTTGCCCCACCTCGACGGGCAGGGCCCTGTGCTCCTGTTTCCCAGGGCCCCTAGGCCAGGATGTGCCTGCGAGAGCAGAGGCCAGGGCTGTTCATAAACAAGGCATTCGCTCCGAGTCGTTGGCAGAGCCGACCGAGGGCAGGGTCAGTTTCCAAGCTGGAATTTGGGCTGGGCCGGCCGATGCGACTTCATACAGAAAAGAGCTCTCAGGGCGGTGCCAGGAAGTGGCAGGTCTGTGTAAAAGGGCACCGTCCTTACCGTCTCCCTGTTTTGAGGTTCTCTAAGAAACTCCATCCCACAAACCAAAGCCCAAACAGATCACAACACAGGGCGGATCGGGGGGCCTGCGGATGGAGACCTCGTGCTGCTTCGAGTTTGGACCCCACAGCCACCCAGTGGGGCTCAAGGCCCCCTTGAAGGTCATACATGGCATCGGGGGCTCACAGACCTTGTCGCCTCTCCACCCGGAGTCCGTGTCTCTGCACCTGTGCCTCCAGCTGCCTTAGGTAGTGTGACTCACACAGTCACTTGATAAACTGAGTACAGCCCCCACCCGCCACCCCGGAGAGAGGCAGACGCTCCCCTTTCTGAGCCTGGGCCCACCCCTTGGCCGGGTGCTCTCAGTCGTGCCTGACTCTTTGCGACCCCATGGGCTGTAGCCCACCAGGCTCCTCTGTCCATGGGATGTCTCAGGCAAGAATGCAGGGGTGTGGGTTCTTCACCGCTGAGCCACCAGGGAAGCCCCACAAAAGCAAGTGCCAGAACAAGGACTTGAACCCTGGACCCTCAGATTAATTGTTTCAAATCAATTAAAATCATGTCAAAGAAAATAAAATTTCAAGTTAAAGAATTTATATGGCCTAAAAATTAAGTTATTATATCATCCCTATTATAACATTCTTTGCCCATAAATGAGAAAATTAGCTCACCATGTTTTCTGAAAGACAAATGCTTTTAAATCAAAAATTGTTTAGAGACTCCTTTTCAGAGCTGTATTTACTGTCATTTAATATGGAAATTGCTTTCCGTGTTTCACAATAGTTGTGGAAATTCAAATGCATAGTTTATAAATGGATAATGGTCCACTTCTTTGTTACTTCATATGCCACATTCCCTTACAAAGTTGAACACTATTTAGAATTTAATATAACTCAAATGATATTAGTGTTTTGATTATTTACAACAAATTTTCTTCAATCTACTTTTAAAAATATTTTTTCTTAATGCATAGCAACTTCTGCTCACCTAAGAACTGCCTTACTTACATTTCACCTATCAATGTCACAGTGCTGTTACTACTTTTGAGGTTTACTCATAAATTTCCAGCTTTCATGTTGTATTGTGTAGAGGATGCCTGCCTGCTAAGTCACTTCTGTTGTGTCCTACTCTTTGTGACCCCATGGACTGTAGCCCGCCAGGCTCCTCTGTCCCTAGGATTCTCCAGGCAAGAATACTGGAGTGGGTTGCCCTCCTCCAGGAGATCTTCCCAGCCCAGGGACTGAACTCGTGTCTCTTATGTCTCCTGCACTGACAGATGGGTTCTTTACCACTAGCACCACCTGAGGGTAATTCCTTCAAAAGACACTGTGGAATGTTAAATTCATTCCTTCTAACATTTTGAGATGTATTTGTTTCTCTTCCCTGCTATGTAAATATTGCTTTGTTGACACCTAATACTAGTATGTCAGAGACCAAATTCATTATTTTCACCCCCAAAATTTCTCCTTTCTCAAATACCCGCAAAGTTCACCATGGCACTCTCCTCTTTCTCCTTTAGATAACTTGATGAATGATTGTCTTCTCTGAGTATCTTAAAAGTGAGTGAAATTATATGAAGATACAGATGTAGAGATAGAGATATTTCAGACATGAGAAAATTTCAGCTGTTTCTACATTTCATTTCGGTTGAATTAGTTGATGTCTGGTTACTAAATGGGCATTAAAATCTGTGTTGGTAGAAATCTTGGAACCTCCAACTCTACTAAGTGGTGACCAGCAGTTCCTTAATCTCTTTAACTGACCCTTCCCTCATCTGTACAATTATGTTATTGAGGTATCTCTCAGAGGTCCTTTTAACAGTGAAACTGGCCATAATTCAGTGGGTGGTGGGAAGTCTGTGAGGTGCATCTTCATGGCTGAATACTCTTGGATAAGCAACACTGGGACTCACACTAACAGTGCTGCCCATAAGTAGAGGTTTGCCTCACATGTTTATGGAGTCCCTGTAGCTCAAATGGCAAAGAATCTGCCTGCATGCAGGAGACCTGAGTTTGATCCCTGGATCAGGATCCTCTGGAGAAGGAAATCCACCCCAGTATTCTTGCCTGAAGAATCCCACGGACAGAGGAGCCTGGCAAGCTACAGTCTGTGTGGTGGCAGAGAGTCGTGATTAACACTACTGCTGCTCGGATGTTGCATATAAAGTTTGTATTGATAAACTAAAGGAATAGCAGTTTTTAATCATAGCTCTCTGAGGTCTACTTATGACATTTATTATGAAAATATGGTTGATTATAACTAGCATTTCTCCTCACAAGCATTTGAATTTCCTGAATTCAATCTCCTTTTTACTAGTGTGGGATAGGAAATCCATTTCAGCCTCTGAAAATGGAATGAGTTTAGGAACGGGGAAAGAAGCTACTTTCTTTTGGCAAGGTTCCCTGGGCTATGATGCCAGCTTCATTTTTCTTCATTTCCCAGTGTTAGTTTCGTTCAGCTTTTGTTTTCTGCCAGTGCACTCTCATTTAAAATCCAGAAAACAAGAAAAGAAATTGCATCCTTGTAATTCAATATGTTTAGAACTTGGAGAATGCTAGACTTCTGAGGGTTTAGCAACTTATTCATTTCTATTGATGATATACTCATTGGGGTAAAAACAGCATTTTTAATTTAGAGACTATTGAATATATCTCCATAACATTTTCCATACAGTCTTCAATGTAATACCTATCTGACTTGGTCATTTGGCTCAGGAATTCAGAGCCATCATGTTTCATTTTCTCATGTGAATATTTTTGTAAAAAAAAAAAAAAAGAAAAAACTACCAACATATGTATGCCTAAACAGAAGAAATGCTTCTATATTTATAGCTTTCTATTGAATTTAGAATATATAAATACATAGTCATTTTGGAATGGATTTTACAATAGATTTTGTGGGGTACCTAAAAAGGAGATACTATTAGTAAAATTATGTTCTGCACAAGACTATTTGGTGTTTGAAAAGTTATTATAGTAATGTTTTCATTAATGATCTGTTTGGTTTACTGCCATTTAAGAATAAGAGCCTATTTTGGGCTTTATTTCAGTTGCATGACATTTCCTTCAGAGATAGAGTTGTTTAAAACAATTTTCTGAAATAACAAGCCTTTTTGAAGAAATAGCAATATTTAAATACATTTTGAAAGAGGATTTGGAAAATAGGAACAGGTGGCCGCTTCCATGCTTACTGCCTGGAGGTCCTTATCCTAACTGCCACCTAACAACTTTATCTCTTCCATGCCCCAGGCAAGTGAAACTGAGGCTTAGCAGGTGGGAGCAAGGCCTCAGGCTTAACTGGACTTCTAAAGAAGAGAATATGGCTGTTTCCCCTCTCTGAACTTGCTATCACTTTTGGAAAAGTAGAGGGAAGTTTAGGTTAAAGATCTAAAGGACCAGATGGCCTCAAGGTAGAAGCTGGCCTGAAGATACCCATGAATCCCACCCCCTACAAGGCGAGAAGCTGTCTATTTCTTCCAGGTATGCTTCAGAGAAGACTGGTGGGTCCGTCTACACTGGAGGTGCTGGGAGACAGCGAGCCTGGCGGCTGAGTTCTCTCTACTCCTAAAAACTAGAGCAGCAGGGGACTGAAAAGTTGACTGTTGCCTCTCTCAGGCCAAGCCTGCAATGGTTTGCATCTCTCCCCAGATCACTATCACCTTACTCCAGTGTTTGGACTAAGTCTTAAGGAGCAGACAAGAGAAAATGTTTGCAGTTGCTAAGAAGGCCCAGAGATAGACCAGAGAAAGAGAGGCAATTTAATCCAGTAAGACTGCTCTTAGAAGGAAGATACTTTAAGCAAAAGCAACAGTTTTAATTTAACTTACACACAATTTCATTTTAAAAAGGAATGTTAAACCTGTGGTTTTGATCAGATTTGAATAGTTCACAGACCATGTTTCTCCAGTTATTGTTCTGTCCTATTGTGTCTCTCCTCCTCTGATGCAAACCCAATTGTATGAATGACAGGCCATTAGCTCTTTGATCCTTTTCTCTCTTTTCCTGGATGTTTATTTTTATACTGTCCTCTACTTCACAAGTCTTCTCTTCTGATTGTTATTCTGCTTCTAATCCGACATTTTTCTTTCTATCTCCCTCTTTGTGTGTGTGTGTGTGTGTGTGTGTGTGTGTGTGTGCCATACCACGGCTTGCAGGATTTTAGTTCCCTCACCAAGGATTGAATTTCCCAGGGCCACGGCAGTGAAAGTGCCAAGTGTTAACCACTGGACTGCCAGGGAAAGCCTTTAACCCCATTTTAAATTAATTTAAATTAATTTCAGTTATTTCTTAAATTTAGAATCTCCCTGATTTTCTATGTTTATATATTCCCATTTTTTGGGTACACATTTTTATATTTTCCCCTCTTTAAAAAATTATTTTTAATTGAATTTTTAGTTTCTAAGTTCATTTTTGTCGTACTACAGCTGATTTGCCATGTTGCATTGCTTTTTTCTGTACAGCAAAATGAAGCAGTTATACGTTTACATACTTGCTCAGTCGCGATGCCGTGTCTCACTCTTTGTGACTCTGTGGACTGCAGCCTGCCAGACTCTTCTGTCCGTAGATTTTCCAGACAAGAATCCTAAAGTGGGTTGCTTTTTCCTACTCCAGGGGATTTTCCTGACCCAAGGATTGAACCCGTGCCTCCCGTATCTCCTACAAAGCAAGTGAATTCTTTACCAAGCCTCCATATCACACTTCATCCTATCCCATGTATATGGGGTTGACCGAAAGGTTTGGTCATCGTACAGAAAAACCCAAATGAGCTTTTTGGCCAACCCAATGCACACATACATGCATATATATGTATATGTATATAACACATTTTCATTATCCATTCTTCTATCAGTGGACATTTATGTTACTTCCATGTCTCGGCTGTTGTAAACAGTGCTGCAATGAGCATTGGGATGCATGTATTTTTTTCAAATTATGGTTTTCTCTTGATAAATGACCATTAATGGGATTGCTGGGTCATATGGCAACTATTTTTACCTTTTAAGGAATCACCTCCAATGTGACTCAGTGGCAAAGAAACCATGTGCCAGTGCGGGAGACCTAAGAGATGTTGGTTCGAATCCTGGGTCCAGAAGAGGCTCTGGAGAAGGAAATGGCAATCCGCTCCAGTTTTCTTGCTTGAAAAATCCCATGGACAGAGGAGCCTGGAGGGCTACAAAGAGTCACAAAGAGTTGGACACGACTGAAAGACTGAGCATGCATGCACGTACCCACTACTTTCTGAAGTGACTGTAACAGTTTACATTCCCACCAACAGTGTGGAAGAGTTTCCTCTTCTCCAGCATTTCTTGTTTGTAGATTTTTTGATGCTGGCCATCTGACTGATCTGAGGTGATACCTCATTATAGTTTTGATTTGCATTTCTTTAATGGTTAGTGATATTGAGCATCTTTGCAGGTGCCTCTTGACTATCTTTATGTCTTGTTTGGAGAAATGTCTACTTAGATATTCTACCCATTTTTTAATTGGGCTTTTTTTTTTTTAATTGAGCTGCTTGTGTTGTTTGTATATTTTGGAGATTAATCTCTTATAAGTTGCTTCATTGTCAAATATTTTCTCCCATTTTGAGGGTTGCCTTTCATTTTGTTTACTGTTTGTTTATGATCAGCAAACTTTTTATGTGAATAGCAAAATAATAAGTATTTTGAGTTTTCCAGGTCATATAGTCTCTGCCCTAATTACTCAGTTACACTGCTGCTGCTAAGTCACTTCAGTCGTGTCCGACTCTGTGCGACCCCATAGACGGCAGCCCACCGGGCTCCCCCGTCCCTGGGATTCTCCAGGCAAGAACACTGGAGTGGGCCGCCATTAGCTACAAAAGCATTCACTAGAGAAATGTAAATAAATCAGTATGTCTTTGTTACAATAAAATGTTATTTATAAAAATAGATGGTTGGCTAAATTTAACCTGGATGTCGTAAATTACTGATACCTACTTTAGACTCTAAATATGCATTTCTTCACATATTCTTAGCCTTGTCTCATGATTTGAAGAAATGAATAATGCTTCAAAGAGGAAAGCACAACAGAATGTTAAGCTCATTTTTCTACAGGTTTCTTTTCTACAGGGTCTTTCTCCTACAGTTATTAAGTCACTTTGTAACCTTGAGTAACAAGTATTTATCCCCCTGGTTCCAGGAGACCACCGTAAGTTCTGAGTTCATTTATGTTGTTCACTACATTTCCTACTGTTATTAGCCAACAAATATCTCAAGATTAAAGTGGCAGAAAACACAGAACTCTTGTCAGCGCTTCTGTCTTCTCCAGGACCTTTGCTGTGTAAGATTGTGGCTTTCTTAATTGTACTCTACTACCTTTTGAAAGTTGCTTTTGGTGTATATTACAAGTTTTATACTTTTTCTGGAAGGGTCAGTTTGGTCTAATACAAGCTAATCTATCATAGTGGGAAGCAGAAATCCCCAAAGGAAAAATTTTAAAAAGTCATTTGTAGCTTTTGAATAAATCAGCAAAACATAGAAGTGGAAAACTGGTAACAATGAAATGACAAATAAAGCAAACACTGAATAAGGAAGTAGGGCTGGTATCAAGTATGCCAAGTATTAAATATTATACTTTATATAGAAAACTACTCAATCTTAATAATGTGAAATAAATTCTAAGTAGCAGAATGAATATCATGTTTTTCATAGTAAGAGTAATGTGATGAAGTTGTCAATTCTCTCTGATTTGTATTATGACTTTAATGTAATTTCCAGTGAGATCATAGCAATCAATTTTTAATTGTGTAAAATCACCTTGAATTCTATTTGAAAAATAAAATCCTACGAATACCCAGCACAACAACAGTAAAAAAAAATGGCGGTTTGACCTTATGAAAGAAGGAAACAATATAAAATCAGAATTTTAAAAAAAGGTTTTTGATTTAAGAATAGAAAGTCCAAGAGGGAAACCAAGTGGAAAACTAACAGGTTCCACTGTATGCATAACTGAAATTTTACATTTGGCTGTGGTATATTTTAAATTTGTGAGAACACAATGGCTGATTTAATAACCTGTTGACCCAACTATCATCTAAATAGGAGAAAATAAAGATTATCTCTTACTACTCAACGGAGAAGGGAATGCAGCCCACTCCAGTATTCTTGCCTGGAGAATCCCAGGGACAGAAGAGCCTTGTGGGCTGCCGCCTATGGACTCACACAGAGTCGGACACAACTGAAGTGACTTAGCAGCAGCAGCAGCCTGCTACTCAAAAATATATTTTTGATGAACCAAAACATAAATGTAAAAATTAAACGTTTTATAACAAAATGTAAGAGATTAAAGGAACATTCTTTTGGAAGAATGTTCTTTAGGAAGAATTTTAGCCATGTCAGAAAAAGAAACTATGAAAAAAACATGTATTTGACTATATGTATTTTTAAAAAATATGCTGCATCACAAAATACACCATAAAAAGTTAACATACCTAGCATTGATTAGGATTAATATCTGTACTTCAGTTAACCTCTGTAGTATAGTGTGGTCACAATTCTGGAAATAGGCAAATATGCATAGTAAGTGGTCAGTTTTCATTCCAATCCCAAAGAAAGACAGTGCCAAAGAAGGCTCAAACTACTGCACAATTGCACTGATCTCACATGCTAGTAATGTAAAGCTCAAAATTCTCCAGGCAAGACTTCAACAGTAGGTGAACCATGAATTTCCAGATGTTCAAGCTGGATTTAGAAAAGGCAGAGGCACCAGAGATTAAATTGCCAACATCTACTGGATCATGGGAAAAGGAAGAGAGTTCCAGAAAAACATCTATTTCTGCTTTATTGACTATGCCAAAGCCTTTGCCTGTGTGAATCACAATAAACTGTGGAAAATTCTGAAAGAGATGGGAATACCAGACCACCTGACCTGCCTCTTGAGAAGACTATATGCAGGTCAGGAAGCAGCAGTTAGAACTGGACATGGAACAACAGACTGGTTCCAGTACTTCAAGGCTGTATATTGTCACCCTGCTTATTTAATTTAACATATATGCAGAGAACATCATGAGAAACGCTGGGCTGGATGAAGCACAAGCTGGAATCAAGATTGCCGGGAGAAACAGCAATAACCTCAGATATGCAGAAGACATCACCTTATCGAAGAAAGCGAAGAAGAACTAAAGAACCTCTTGATGAAAGTGAAAGAGCACAGTGGAAAAGTTTGCTTAAAACTCAGATTTCAGAAAACTAAGATTATGGCATGTGGTCCCATCACTTCATGGCAAATAGATGGGGAAACAGTAGAAACAGTGACAGAATTTGGGGGCTACAAAATCACACAGATGGTGACTGCAGGCATGAGATTAACAGTCACTTGCTCCTTGGAAGAAAAGTTATGACCTACCTAGAGAGCATATTAAGAAGCAGAGACATTACTTGGCCAACAAAGGTCCATCTAGTCAAAGCTATAGTTTTTCCAGTAGTCATGTATGGATATGAGAGTTGGACTATAAAGAAAGCGGTGTGTCAAAGAATTGATGCTTTTTGAATTGTGAGTTTGGAGAAGACTCTTGGGAGTCCCTTAGACTGCAAGAAGATCCAACCAGTCAATCCTAAAGGAGATCAGTTCTGAATATTCATTAGAAGGACTGATGTTGAAGCTGAAACTCCAATACTTTGGCCACCTGATGGAAAGAACTGATTGATGTGAAAAGTCCCTGATACTGGGAAAGATTGAAGGCAGGAGGAGAAGCGGGCGACAGAGGATGAGATGGTTGGATGGCATCACCAATTCAGTGGACATGAGTTTGAGTAAACTCTGGGTATTTCTGATGGACAAGGAGGCCTGGCATACTGCAGTCCATGGAGTCTCAAAGAATCAGACATGACTGATCGACTCAACTGAACTGAACTGAAGTGTTTTATTGATATTACAAAATATGATACATTCAACATATATTTTTCTCATTGGCAACACTGATAACAGCAAAAGAAAGTACTATGATAAATTGCTAGTAGAAATATAAATTGTACAGTACTTAGAATTCTATGGAAAAATCCATTAAAATAAAAATATACATAGACAACATTTCTCCTATGACTATATCGTATGGAAAGAAAAGTCTCACTCATACAGTTACAAGGATGTTTATCATAAATGTATTGTGGCAAAAAGTGAAATTTATGGAAGCTGATATGTAAGAAGATGGTTGAGTAAAATATGGCATATCCAAACTGGAGAATATGAGGATATTAAAAATAATACAGAAAAGTTTTTCATCTTGATCTACTAAGTGAAATCTGTAACATGCAGTGAGGTAGGTATATTATGGTCACATTTCTGTAAAAACATATAAAGTTTCAAATTATACCTCTAAATATAGTGCTTTATGTGATTTTATTAGCATGGAAAAAATAGAGTTGAATATACATCAATTTCTCTGAATAAAGATGAGGTAAGGTGAGACTAGCAGAATAGCATGAAAATGTGTATGTACATTGCCACATGTAAAATAGATACCCAGTAGGAATTTGCTGTTAACTCAGGGATCACAAACCGATGCTCTGTTACAACACAGAGGAGTGGGATGGAGTGGGAGGCGGGAGGGAGGTTTAAGAAGGAGGAGACATAGGTATACCTGTGGTTGATTCAAGTTGATGTGTGGCAGAAACCAACACAATGTTGTAAAGCAATTGTCCTCCAATTAAAAATAAATAAATTATAATATTGTGTTGGCCTCTGCCACACACCAACATGAGTCAGGCACAGGTATACACGTGTCTCCTCTGTCCTGATCTCCCCTCTCATTTCTCTCTCTACCCCACCCCTGTAGGGGTGTCACAGAACACCAGGTGGAGCTCCCTGTTTTGCACAGCAAATTCTCACTTGCTATCTATTTTACACATGGTCATGTATGTGTTTCCACGCTGCTCTCTTAATTCACCCCTCCCTCTGCTTCCCCCATTGTGTCCACAAGTCTGTTCTCTGTGTCTGCATCCCCACTGCTGCCCTGCAAGTAGGTTCATCAGTACCATCTTTCTAGATTCCATAGGCACGTGTTAATATACAATATTTGTCTTTCTCTTTCAACTTACTTCACTTTGTATCACAGGCTCTAGGTTCATCTACCTCATTCAGTTCAGTTCAATTCAGTCGCTCAGTCGTGTCCGACTCTTTGCGACCCCATGAATCGCAGCACGCCAGGCCTCCCTGTCCATCACCAACTCCCGGAGTCCACCCAAACCCATGTCCATCGAGTCGATGATGCCATCCAACCATCTCATCCTCTGTCATCCCCTTCTCCTCCTGCCCTCAATCTTTCCCAGCATCAGGGTCTTTTCCAATGAGTCAGTTCTTCGCATAAGGTGGCCAAAGTACTGGAGTATCAGCCTCAACATCAGTCCTTCTACCTCATTAGGACTGACTTGAATGCATTCTTTTTTGTAGTTGAGTAATATTCCATTGTACATACCACAGTTTCTGTATCCATGCATCTGATGATGGATATCTAGGTTGTTTCTATGTTCTAGCTATTATAAAAAAAGTGCTGCAATGAACGTTAGGGTACATTCGTCTCTTGTTTTATGTTTCTCAAAAAATGAGTCTAAAAAATAAAGATGTACTGAAGAAATTAAAAAAAATAGGGAGGACATTGACACGAGCTGAATGAAGCTTAAGGAGATTATGTTAAGTGAAATATGCTGCCATAAAAGGCAAATATTGTAGGATTCCAGTTATATGAGGTCTTTAGAGTAGTTAAATGATAGGAAAAAAGTAGAACGGAGCTTGCCAGAGACTGGGGCAAGGGCAGATAGCTAGCTGTCTAATGGATGTAGAGTTTCTTTCTGAGAAATGATGAAGTTGTTAAGTGCACAATAACATGAATATACTTAACATGACTGAACTGTATACTTAAAATGGTTAAGGTGGTAAGTTTTAGCTTTGTGCTGCTTCTCTACTGTTTAAAATGAGGCTCCTTTGGGACGGACATGTACGCTCAGCTGTATTTAAAGTGGGTAATCTTCTGTATAGCACAGGGAACTCAGCCCAATGTTATGTGGTAGCCTGGATGGGAGGAGAGTTTGTGCAAGAATGGAGGGATGGGAACTCATGTACAGCTGTGGCAGATTCATGTCAATGTATGGCAAAACCAAAACAGTATTGTAAAGTTAAAAAAAAAAAGAAAAAGAAAAAAAAGAATGGATACATCTGTGTGTACGGCTGAGTCACTTCTTCGTTCACTTGAAATTACCACAACATTATTAACTGGCTATACTCCAATATGAAATAAAAAGTTTTGAATAATAAATAAATAAATTTAATTGAAAACAGAAACACATGACTTGTTCACTGCTACACTACCAGTGAATAATACATAAGAGACACTAATAAATGCTTGAATGAATTAAAAAAATAAAATGATGTGAGGGGATATGATCTGGAAACAAAATTCAGTAATGAAGTCTAAGAGATTTTTGATATCAATGATAATTAAAACAGCTTGAAAGAATATGGATGAGAGCTCTCAGCACACANAATAAAATGATGTGAGGGGATATGATCTGGAAACAAAATTCAGTAATGAAGTCTAAGAGATTTTTGATATCAATGATAATTAAAACAGCTTGAAAGAATATGGATGAGAGCTCTCAGCACACACTGGGAGGCATAAGTCCATGTGGGACGCATGAAAGGGGATTTTGAATGATAATCAGAACTAGGTTTTGACCACACTCATTACGAGTTCTTTAAAGCCTTGCTTCCTAAAGTGGGGTTTATAGTTCTCAGAATTACCTGGGAATTTGTTAGAGAGGCAGACGCTTGACACAGTCCAAAATTATTGAATCAGAATATTCATTTTTACCAGGCTCCCCAAAAGATTGGTATGCACATGAATGTTTGAGGAGCAGTGCCATTGTGGATGATGGCACACTAAATTCAGAACCCATAGTATATCTTTCTGATTTAACTATGTACAAGTACACATAGAAAAGTGTGACAAGCTCTGACTTTAAAAGTCTTCATGATAAACAAAGTACATTTTGGTGAAAATAGCAGCAGTAAATAATCCCAGCAATAACTCTATGACAGGTTTTGGTGGGGAGCATACCAATAATTAATGAATTACTGTGTAACATAATACTCAACATTAAGCTATTAGTCTCAGTTCTCTAAATTACAAGATGGAATTGGAATTTTTAAAAAATGGATTTTATTGAAGTATAGTTGATTTACAGTGTTAATTTCTACTGTACAGCAAAGTGATTCAGTTATACACACACACGCATATATATACATACTCTTTCTTGTATTCCTCTCCCATTGTGATTTATCACAGGATGTCGAATATAGTTCCCTGTGCTATACAGTGGTACCTCATTGCTTATATTCATATGATGGCTTACATCTGCTAACTCCGACCTCCCACTCCATGCCTCTTCCACCCCTCTTCCCCGTCAACCACAAGTCTATTTTCTACAACTGAGTGTGTTTCTGATTCATAGATAATCTCATTTGCGTCATGTTTTAGCTTCCTCGTGTAAGTGCTATCACATGGCATTTGTTCTTCTGTTTCTGGCTCAGTTCACTGAGTGTGATATCCTCTAGGTCCAGCTGTGTTTGTGCTTCTGTTTCTGGCTCAGTTCACTGAGTGTGATATCCTCTAGGTCCAGCTGTGTTTGTCCTTCTATTTCTGGCTTAGTTCACTGAGTGTGATATCCTCTAGGTCCGGCTGTGTTGCTGCAAATGGCGTCTCTCTTTTTCATGGCCAAGTAGTATTCCACTGTACAGTATACCACATTTCCTTTATCCACTCATCTGTTGATGCATGTGTAGGTTGCTTCCATGTCTTGGCTGCTGCACATGTGTCTTTTCAAAGTATCATTTTCTCTGGATATATGCCCCGGAGTGGGATTGTATAGCAACTCCATTTTTAGTGTTTCGAGGAAACTTCATATAGTTTTCTATACTGGTTACACCAATTTACAGTGTGAGAGGCTTCCCTTTTCCTCATACTCTTTCCAACACTCATTATGTGTAGATTATTTAATGATGGCAATTCGGACTGATGTGAGGTGATATCTTACTGTATTTTTGATTTGCATTTCCCTGATTGTTAGTGGTACTGAGCAGCTTTTCATATGCCTATTAGCCATCTATATGGTTTCTTCAGAGAAATGTCTTTTTCGGTCTTCTGATCTTTTTTAATTCGGTTGTTTGCTTTTTTGCTACTGAGTTATATGAGTGGTTGAGCTGTTTGTATATTTTGGAAATTAAGCCCTTGTCGGTTGTATCATTTGCAGATTTTTTTCACCCTGTCTGTAGGTTGTCTTTTTGTTTTGTTTATGGTTTCCTTTGCTGTGGAAAAGCTCTCAAGCTTGATTAGGTCCCATTTGTTTATTTTTGCATTTATTTCTACTGCCATGGGTAACTGACCTAAGAAAATATTGCTATGATTTAAGTCAGAGACTGTATTGCTTATGTTTTATTCTAAGACTTTTATAATATCATGTCTTATATTTATATCATTCAGACATTTTGAGTTTTTGTATATGGTGAGAGGCTGTGTTCTAACTTCATTGATTTACACGCAGCTGTCCAACTTTTNAATATTGCTATGATTTAAGTCAGAGACTGTATTGCTTATGTTTTATTCTAAGACTTTTATAATATCATGTCTTATATTTATATCATTCAGACATTTTGAGTTTTTGTATATGGTGAGAGGCTGTGTTCTAACTTCATTGATTTACACGCAGCTGTCCAACTTTTCCAATATCACTTGCTGAAGAGGCTGTTACGAGATGGAATCTTAATAAGTAGAACTTGTTTCATTCAATTTTCATTATAACCAAAACTGCATCCAAAATAATTTGAATATTAAAAAATATATATATAAAGGCTTTGTTATTTTCATTGGGGTTTTAATTAATGTCTCTGCTTTTTAATATGCTGTCTAGGTTGGTCATAAATTTCTTTCCAAGGAGTAAACATCTTTTAATTTCATGGCTGCAATCACCATCTGCAGTGACTTTGGAGCCCAGAAAAATAAAGTCTGACACTGTTTCCACTGTTTCCCCATCTATTTCCCATGAAGTGATGGGACCAGATGCCATGGTCTTAGTTTTCTGAATGTTGAGCTTTAAGCCAACTTTTTCAT
>SJYX01014512.1:147537-160012 GCA_006410675.1 Oreotragus oreotragus | reverse complement strand
TTTCCCCATCTATTTCCCATGAAGTGATGGGACCAGATGCCGTTATCTTAGTTTTCTGAATGCTGAGCTTTAAGCAAACTTTTTCACTCTCCTCTTGCATTTTCATAAAGAGGCTCTTTAGTTCTTCTTCACTTTCTGCCTTAAGGGTGGTGTCATCTGCATATCTGAGGTTATTGATATTTCTCCTGGCAATCTTGATTCCAGCTTGTGCTTCTTCCAGCCCAGCATTTCTCATGATGTACTCTGCATATAAGTTAAATAAGCAGGGTGACAATATACAGCCTTGACGTACTCCAGCGTTTCTCATGATGTACTCTGCATATAAGTTAAATAAGTAGGGTGACAATATATAGCCTTGATGTACTCCTTTTCCTATTTGGAACCAGTCTGTTGTTCTATGTCCAGTTCCAGCTGTTGCTTCCTGACCTGCATACAGGTTTCTCACGAGTCAGGTCAGATGGTCTGATATTCCTATCTCTTTCAGAATTTTCCACAGTTTCATTGTGATCCACACAGTCAAAGTCTTTGGCATCGTCAATAAAGCAGAAATCAATGATTTTCTGGTACTCTCTTGCTTTTTCTATGATCCAGCAGATGTTGGCAATTTGATCTCTGGTTCCTCTGCCTTGTCTAAAACCAGCTTGAACATCTGGAAGTTCACGGTTCACGTACTGTTGCAGCCTGGCTTGGAGAATTTTGAGCATTAGTTCACTAGCGTGTGAGATGAGTGCAATTGTGTGGTAGTTCGGGCATTCTTTGGCATTGCCTTTCTTTGAAGAGTGGTAAAATCAGCACTCAGACTCTCAATTGCTTGTTTTCCTATAGCTAATTTTGTTTCTCATAAATTAGACTCAGTGCTAAGTAGCTTTAAGGAACAGATTTAGGATTGGAATATTAAATGTTTTTCCATTATAACTTTACCAATGTGAATATGAGAACTTGTTATTCATATTAGCCAGTTTGTGTGTTTTATTTAATTCTATAAAAACTTTTGAATAGTCTAAATTTCAGCTCCTCTACCGTCATGATATAGTAAACTTTATTAGTCTTTAAAAAATAGATCTTTTGATTATATATAAATCACTAAAGCATGACAATTGTTGCCTTCTAGAGGAGAATATGTAAGTTATTAAAAGAAAATAAAGCTCCCAATTTATTGGATACCTCAGTTTTTATAGTCAAATTGGTCACATTGAAAAGGAAGTGATAACACTTCATATTAGAACATACACATTTCTTTTAATTTTTCCCTGTAAAGTTATACCATTATATCAAATACATGCCCTAACTTTATTCCTTTTTATTGGATTCTACTTAAGTTAGAAAAGACCTAAAATCAGCCCTTATTTCCACTGTTTTTCTGCAGTTTTGCAAGAACAGTGGCAGCAGAAAGAATTATCTTGGCTTGCTGTTGTGCTCCTTACAGCGTGGCAAAACCCAATCAGAGATAAAACAGGCAACTGTCCATCTGGAGTGGATTAAATAGTCAAAGAATTTTGATCATATAGATTTTTGTATGTCGATGATAACTCATTATAGTGGTTTAAAAAAAATAAAAGGAAAGACAATCTTATTCTGAAAGGATCCTAACCCTCTTTGAGCAAAGCACATCTCTTTCTGCACTTTACCCCTCTTTATTGTATTTACTTACCCTTTCAGCTCAACTAGTAAAGTCTAGTTTTCTTCACACCTTTAAAAAAAGCAATTGCAGACTGCACGGATCTACCATGACGTTTATTATATCTACTGTTGATTAGTGATTCATATATGTTTGTTTATAAGCCTTATTTCTTAGATTAAAGCTCCTATTTCATTACATCACTGCTAAAATGAAATTGTATTCCATATAATGCAAAAGATAATTGAGTCATTAATTGTAACTAATATCTGTGCACAAATGTTATATCAATTCTTATAAGAGAGGATCAAATATTTACAGAGAGAAATGGAATTCAGAAGGAGCATGCATGGTGCCTGTCTCTTATAAATTTCATTACATCACTGCTAAAATGAAATTGTATTCCATATAATGCAAAAGATAATTGAGTCATTAATTGTAACTAATATCTGTGCACAAATGTTATATCAATTCTTATAAGAGAGGATCAAATATTAACAGAGAGAAATGGAATTCAGAAGGAGCATGCATGGTGCATACTCTAAGGAAGGAAATCCTATGTGAAATAGATAGAACAGTGATATCTTGGGCACTTATTTGGGTTGTTGACATGGCATGACATTCAAGCAGGTGTACCAAATTTTATGGAAAATCTTGCTTTACCTACAATTCTGTATAGAACATTTCCATACAGTTGAAATCATAAACATGCCACTTTTTTAAAAAACTGAAGCTACACTAGCAGATGAATTTTTCTGTAGATCCATGTGAGCCCAATTTCTGATCCATGTATCACAGATTCTAGTTCATGCAAAGAACACAGGTTTTTAGATTATCTAAGTGCTGATAGGGGTTTCCCATGTAGTTCAGTGATGAAGTATTCTCCTGACAGTGCAGAAATGTGGGTTTGATCCCTGGGTTGGGAAGATCCCCTGGAGAAGGAAATGGCATCCCACCGTGGTATTTTTGCCTGAGAAATCCCGTGGACAGAGAAGCATAGCAGGCTACAGTCCATGGGGTCACAAAAGAGTTGGGACACAGTGACTAAACAGCAGCCAAGTCCTTATGCACAGATAAGATGATACAGGATTTCTTGGGATTTATTTAAAAAAAAAAGGAAAATATAGATTTACCTTAGCATGCTTAGTTAAGTACATGAAATGAAAAAAAAAAAACAAAAAAACATTTAAATAGTTTTCTACCCGGGAAACAACAGAGTTTGATAATACTGAAGGTCCTGTGAATTTTTTTTTTTTTAAATAATAAATTTAGCTCCATGTCTTGTACCATCATTTTTTATTTAAAAGGTTTCAGGGCTTCCCTGGTGCTCAGTGGTAAAGACTCCGCCTGTCAATGCAGGAGACACGGGTTCACTTCCTGGTTTGCGGAGATCCCACGTGCTGCGGAGCTAAGCCCGCACACCACAATTATCGAGCCTCCGTTCTAGAGGCTGGGAGCCCACGTGCCACACATGACGCAACTGCTGAAGCCCACAAGCCCTGGAACCCGTGCCCTGTAACAGGAGAAGTCCCCGCAGTGAGAGAGTGGCCCCCGCGCACCGGAACTAGAGCAAACCGCGCGCAGCAGCAAAGACCCAGCACGGCCCAAAATAAATAAACAAAAGGTCATTGAACCTATTTATTTTATAAAGTGAAATATCAGCACATAAACTTACATCCCTCTATCTTTAAAAGAATTTTTTTATTTTAATAATCTTGGGGAATAGTATTAAATTTTCGATTTTTTCTTTATTTTTTAAACTTTCTGTAAAATTCGATCCATGAAGAAAAATAAGGATTCAAAGATCAATTTTTACAGAATGTGGCAAATAAGACACATTTGAGTCAATGTCAGGAAAATATATGAAACATGTTAAAGAGAAGAAATCTGTTTTGTGAGGGCCACATGACCCAGTTGAAAGGAACATAATTAGAGCAGTGGAGGCCAAAACTCAAATCTTGAAGTTCCCAAATTTCTGACTGAAGTTGGATTTAATAGAGCAAAGTGGTCAGGAAGAGTTCTGGAACACAACTGAAAGTGAAAGCGAAAGTTGCTCAGTCCTGTCCAACTCTTTGTGACCCAATGGACTGTGGTCCGTGGAATTCTCCAGGCCAGAATACTGGAGTGGGTAGCCTTTCCCTTTTCTAGGGGACAGTCCTGTCCAACTCTCTGTGACCCAACGGACTGTGGTCCGTGGAATTCTCCAAGCCAGAATACTGGAGTGGGTAGCCTTTCCCTTTTCTAGGGGATCTTCCCAACCCAGGGATAGAACCCAGGTCTCCCGAATTGCTGGCAGATTACCAGCTGAGCCACAAGGGAAGCCCCAAATAGAGAGTGAATGAGTGAAGTTGCTCAGTCGTGTCCAACTCTTTGCAACCCCATGGACTGTAGCCTACCAGACTCCTCTGTCCATGGGATTTTCCAGGCAATAGTCCTGGAGTGGATTGCCATTTCCTTCTCCAGGGAATCTTCCCAACCCAGGGATCGAACCCAGGTTTCCCACATTACAGACAGACACTTTACCATCTGAGCCACCAGGGAGGCCCCAATTACCTATATTTAAATCCAGGTCTCCCTTTTATAGGGGCTTCCCTGGTAGCTCAGCTAATAAAGAATGTGCCTGCAATGCTAGAGACCCAGGCTCAATTCCTGGGTCAGAAGATCTGCTGGAGAAGGAAATGGCAATGCACTCCAGTATTCTGGCCTGGAGAATCCCGTAGACAGAAGAGCCTGGCAGGGCACAGGCCATGGGTTTGCAAACAGTCGGACATGACTGAGAAACTTTCACTTTCACTTCCTCCTTTTAATTATTTCACCATCAGCAACTTTAGCTTCTTTGTACCTCAGTTCCCTCTTGTGTAAATATGAGTTAGGAGGATGAATGATTAAATGACTTGTTGCTACTCTTTATCTAGTTTTTAAGCTTATGACTAATTTCCAGGCAAGTCAGTAGTTAAGAATCCCCCTGCCAATGCAGAAGATGCAGGGTCAATCCCTAGGTCAGGTAGATCCCCTGGAGTAGGAAATGGCAACCAACTCCAGTATTCTTGTGTGGGAAATTCCAAGGACAGAGGAGCCTGGTGGGGTGCAGTCCATGGAATGTCAAAGAGTCAGACATGACTGAGCACGCACACACACATATAGTGCTTAGAAGAATGCCTGGCACTCAGAGTTTACCACTATCTTTCTTATTTTCATCACCGAACTACTGCTGTTATCTTGTAAAGCAGTAAAGATATACAGCGTTCAACAGAAATGTTAAACTGTGGTTGGGAGGGATTGTGAAACAATTTAGTTAGGATCTTTCTCTTTAGATGGTATTTTAAAAACTATTTTGAAAGTATGAAAACTCTCTTCTGTTAGAATCCCCATAGTCCTAGTATTGGAAGATAGGAGAAATATCAGGTTTTATCAGACATTCCTTAAAATGCAATGATTCATTTTCAAGGGTCTAAAGAGACAATATGTTGAGGCCCTGCCCTGGGTAAATCGGTATATGTCCAAGAGGTCATTTGCAGGAGAGAAGGCTTCCTTGGTAGTTCAGATGGTAAAGACTCTGCCTGCCATACAGGAGACCTGGGTTCAATCCCTGGGTTGGGAAGATCCTGTGGAGAAAGAAATGGCAACCCACTTGAGTATTCTTGCCTGGAGAATTCCATGGACAGAGGAGCCTGGTGCGCTACAGTTCATGGGGTTGCAAAGAGTTGGACAGGAATTAGCGACTAACACACACGAGCATCATTGAACTTGGTACACTGGACCTAAGGAAATTGCTGGCCGCTGAGTGGCCCTGAAAAAGTGACCTGTACTCTACTTACTAGCGAGCATATTTAACTTTTGTGAAAATGCTGCTAGATGGAGTCTGGTGTCCAATGAAACATGAAGAAAAAGGCACGACAGACTGTTCTATTCTATTCTAGTTCATACCCCTTACTCTGCTGTTAAGATGATACAGTGAGGCAAGGGGTAAGAAGCAGCATGACCTTTACCCAGGTGGTTGAGATTTGAGTCAGACACAGGAAGTGAGAAGACGAATAGGGAGACAGCCATTAAAAACTTGTCATTCCGCCAATTCTCAGTTTTGTTCACTGCTACAATTTCTAAGCCTAGATCATTGGCTGATACAAAGCAGGTGCCCAATAGTATCTGGGAATAAATGAATGGAGACCTTATAATCTACAAATCATAAATTTCTCTGGCAATTTTAAGATGTTTTTGACAATTTAATTGGAACTTACGCTGCAGCACTTAAATATTTTTCAAATATTATATTTTAAAAATATTTTTCAGCTTGATAATTTTTCAGTTTATCAGAAAGTGCAGACTTACCTCTTTCTTTCTTACTTGTTTTAAGCTGCTTGTGATTAAGATCACATTAAATATTGAAAGAAGACAGTTTTTAAAGAATATGTATGTATGAGTAATGTTTAAGTAAAGAATACTTTGTGAAGCAAATAATTAAATTTTCTTTTTACATTTTTTGCCTAATATTTGGATCATATTATATGCTGGGAGGGATTGGGAGCAGGAGGAGAAGGGGATGACAGAGGATGAGATGACTGGATGTCATCGATGGACATGAGTTTGGGTAAACTCCAAGAGCTGGAGATGGACAGGGAGACCTGGCATGCTACGATTTATGGGGTCGCAGAGTCGGACACGACTGAGTGACTGAACTGAACTGAACTGAACGGATAATCTTTAAAATGTGTCTTTGCACTTTTCCTTGTTTTTCTCTAAAGACTGGTGTCTCTGCCATAGTAAACTAGGCAGAACTTTGAGAATATTATCAGATTAAAAAATCTACGAAAACGGATGCTATTCAGGGAAATGGGGCTGTGCTTTTTCTTTGGAGCCTATTCAGGATTAGTTAACACTAAGGAAATGAGACAATATTTCTGTTGTTCACACATACCACATTTGCCACAAGCAGTAAAGTAAAGCTTCACATTGGCAACAACAACAGAATTCAGCCTGGCATTTCCAGCCCTGATGCTCTCAGCTGCATGGTACAGCCCCCAGTGAAGTGAGCATCTATTGTTGTCTCTTGCCAAGACGAGAATTTTGAACTGTAACCAGGAAGAAGTATTTTCCCCATTTATATGCACACTGATAATTAGGCTCAAGGAAATGAAGTGCATAGAATGGAAATTGAGATTTTGTTTTTTAATGTGAACTTGTTCAATACCAGCTCTCACTCTTCTGACAGATGGATTCTTCTTGGCAGATGATTATGCAAACTGTTCCTTTCGTGCTTGTCTACATGAAATGTATTCTATAAACACACTGAAGCATCCTTCTCCTCTGAGTCTTCAGTGCTTGGAATGTATTAGCACCATGATGACTTGGATGACAGGATTCCAAAGTGTCTGGGAGTAAAAGCTGGGGAATACTCGTGTGATTACCTTGGTTCTTTCAAGGGCCATGGTAGGTAATAATGTGGGTCCCTTGACATTTTAAAAGGAAATGAACTCACAGATAATAGAGGAAAATCCAAACAAGCAAATTGTAAATAGTTTTTAATAAGTGTTTTAACAGATACCACAAAACCAATGCATTTGGAAAGCAGTGCTCAGGCACATTTAAAATGCATGGCAAGCGCTCTCAGGAGTATCTTGCCTCTCATGATCTAATTTTCAGGGTCATGTTTTCTCACAATTTAGCAGTTTTGTAATGATTGTTCTAATAACTCAATTATCAAGAGACCTCCCTCTTTATATTTCTGCAATCAGGGATAGAAGACCAGACACAGTAGTCCTTTTGCAAGCCAAATTTTAGTGGAAATTTTCTTGAGGAACTACTATTACTGTTACTGCTACTAATACACACACACACAAATCCTTGTTTTAGGGGAAAAGGTTAGACAGTATTAACTGAACCAGTTAATTTGTGTTAATTAACCATTTCTGGGCATTCACTTGGTTGGTCTGAGAGTGCTACATCACACATTGCTGGATCTTTGGGAGGCTCACCCACACTCTGGTCTGCCACCTCACCTAAAATCCTGAAAGCTAGTCTTCTTGAAGGCATTATTAGAACTTCAATATTTCCTTCTTATCAACTGATATTTTAGAAGATTTTGTAGAAGAAAAGGGTGAAGGGAATGAAGATGAAAGCATTTGACATCCATTCAATAAGGGTTTGGTAATGACATACAGGACACTAAGGGGAAGAATTTGGGTGGTCATGTATGGTTGTGAGAGTTGGACCATTAAGAAAGCTGAGCAGTGAAGAATTGATGCTTTTGAACTGTGGTGTTGGAGAAGACTCTTGAGAGTCTCTTGAACTGCAAGGAGATCAAACCAGACAACCCTAAAGGAAATAAGTCCTAAATATTCATTGGAAGGACTTATGCTGAAGCTGAAGCTCCAATACATTGGCCACCTGATGCAAACANAGTGAAGAATTGATGCTTTTGAACTGTGGTGTTGGAGAAGACTCTTGAGAGTCTCTTGAACTGCAAGGAGATCAAACCAGACAACCCTAAAGGAAATAAGTCCTAAATATTCATTGGAAGGACTTATGCTGAAGCTGAAGCTCCAATACATTGGCCACCTGATGCAAACAACTGACTCATTGGGAAAAGACCCTGATGCTGGGAAAGACTGAAGGTGAGAGGAGAAGGGGACCACAGAGGATGAGATGGTTGGATGGCATCACCAACTCAATGGACATGAGTGTAAGTAAACTGGGAGTTGGTGATGGACAGGGAGGCCTGGTGTTCTGCAGTCCATGAGGTCACAAAGAGTCAAACACAACTGAGTGATTGAACTGAACTGAACTGAACTGAAGGGGAAGAAAAGAGATTAAGGACTATATCCTTTGGATTCCACATGTATGATTTACTGTCTGAAAATTAGATTTTTTTTTTTGCTTGAAACAGAGTATAACCTTTTATGTTCCCCTAATTAAAACTGTACATCTCCAAAGGATGACATATGATTATAGGTATTTCTGAATAAGCATAGTGGACAGCAAGTTCCTTGAATCACGTAGAAGAGCAGAAGAATGCGTGTCTATGTGTGTGTAAAATTATCATCTAACTCAAAATGTTGTATGTGAGACCAGCTCCCATGCAGAGCAAAGACAATCATGAGAAATACTAAAAATACAACTGAAACCACATACTGGGCACTTTCTTAGGGTGGATTATGGGTTTTGATATTTCCAATTAGTCACTACACGTTTAAGCAGCCAACTCAGGTTCTTTGGTTTGTGACAACTAAACCAGCATTATAACTATCTAGATGTATAGACCAGTTATTGAAATAGTTCAGTTAGAATCTAGAATCTAGAATCGTTTCTTAGTTTGGTGGATCCATATTTGGAGAGACAATAAGAAAAGCATTTCAGGATATAAAGAATTAACTCATTTCCTTTTAGTATTCTTTTCTTCTATTACTACATGATCAGATTCTCTTCAATAGTCAAGTTAGTAGAACAAAAATTGCCATTTATTCAGTTAATATGTATTGAGACAATGTTTTGTGTGCAGCAGATATAACAAAGAACTAAGCAAATAGATTTCTTTATTTTATGTAGCCAGTATTCTACTTTGAGTGAGACTAGATAGATACAGATAATAAACACGTATAGAAATAAACAATGAAAGTATATATGTGATGGATTTGAGAGAAGAAGAATGCCTAAGATGGGGATTCATGTCTTAGACTATTGCATTTAAGTGAATACCAAATTCTTAACATGAAGCAACCCTGCAAGATTTGTGTGAAGATAATTCCACACGGAGAGAACAGAAACACTCTACTGTGAGGATATTCTGAGGTTCCAGTTTTCCAATACTTTTGCTACCTGATGCGAAGAGCCGTCTCATTGGAAAAGACGCTGATGCTGGGGAAGATTGAGGGCAGGAGAAGGGGACGACAGAGGAAGGGACGGTTGGATGGCATCATCGACGCTATGGACATGAGTTTGTGCAAAGTCCGGCAGATAGTGAAGGACAGGGAGGCCTGGTGTGCTGCAGTCAGCGGGGTCACAGAAAGAGTCGGACGTGACTGAGCGACTGGACAGCAAATGGCCGTCTACTTTCATGAAATAAACAGCTTTGTGGCCTGAAGTACGGATTTAGATTTGCTTGTGACTTTGTGGATGAGGAAAACAGGATGGGCTCTGTGCTGTGCACACGTGTTTTACGCAGTCACCTGTGCTGACTCAGTCAGGCTGGGAGATCTATTCACATTTCTGGTAAGTTTGTACTGGCTGATGCCTAGACGCTGAGCTGGGGCTGTTGGTTTGGGCCTCAACTCTTCCTCATGTGGATCTCCCCAAGGGCTTGCTCAGCTTCCTTGCGGCATGGTAACTAGCATCTAGGAGTGAGTGTACCTAGAGACAGGAACTGGAGGTGTTCTGTCTCTTAACATGTCCCTTCTGTCATACTCAAAGTAGTCATAGAGCACACAGACCCAAGAAAAGTGGGTGCAGATTACAACTGTTAACTGTAAGAGAAATGCAAAGAATGTGTGATCATCTTTAGTCTGTCACAGTTAGCCTTTTGTCCAAAAATTATTTACATTGAGCCCGTATGCAAAATACATTCACCTCCCCAAACCCAAATTTTGTATCCCAATACGGTATCAGGTTTAAGATAGGATCCAGGATTTCAGATTGTAAATCAGGTTTAGGGGTTGAGGAACCCTCTCGTATGGAAGAGCGAGTTCGTTCTGACTGCTGGCTGGGAGCTTAGCCAGGTTAGTCCTCTCCAGGAGGTGGCTGTAGCTTTCTCACAGCATGGTGGCTGACTTCCAAGGCTGAGTCTTCCAAGAAACATGGAGTGGAAGCTGCCAGTCTCTATAGACCTGGAGCAGAAACTGGCACATCACAACTTCCAATACATTCCATCAGTCAAGGCAGTCACAGAGCCTATCCAGTTTGATGGGAGGATCCTCAGGGGATTCGTGACTCTCTTTAATTTGTGTATCTGGTATTCTCATAGGGCAGAAAATGAATACTCAGGCAATATCCCATACTGTCATTTGTGTGATTCTCATTTAAAATTAAATCCTTTCAAAAACTCAAAAAATATAGATAGTGCTATAAATGGTATCTTTGAGTAGGTACTAAAAGATATCTCTGAAAACTGTAAAATCACTTTAAGACTGATTAATTAATCTAAGTGTCAGTCATCCTAATGGCACAGAGGTCTTGCTTCTAGAGTGCAGAAAGAGAAGGGCAAATGCATTAACCCCAAGCAGTCAGGAGCAGAAGAGGCAATAGAGCAAATAAAACCTCAGCGCTGAATGGAGAGCTGAAATTAGAGGGATTCAGCTTAAACACCCACTGGATGGATAGTAAGGCTACAAGCATAGGTTTCAGGTCACATTCAGGTGGGATTCAGGGCTTCCCTGGTCGCTCAGATGGTGAAACGTCTGCCTGCAACGCGAGAGACTCCGGTTTGATTCCTGGGTGGGGAAGATCCCCTGGAGAAGGAAATGGCAACCCACTGCAGTATTCTTGCCTGGAAAATCCCATGGATGGAGGAGCCTGGTGGGCTACAGTCCACGGGATTGCAGAGAGTCCGACACGACTGAACGACTTCACTTTCACTTTCAGGTGGGACACAACGGGAAGTAAGAACGAGGGGAGGACANTCCCCTGGAGAAGGAAATGGCAACCCACTGCAGTATTCTTGCCTGGAAAATCCCATGGATGGAGGAGCCTGGTGGGCTACAGTCCACGGGATTGCAGAGAGTCCGACACGACTGAACGACTTCACTTTCACTTTCAGGTGGGACACAACGGGAAGTAAGAACGAGGGGAGGACAATAAGGAACTATTGCTTGTTGTCATAAGTAAGAATGTGAAACCGCCTTCTGAATATTCCCTTCAAATCCCACTAGGAATATTTAGTTACACTTGTTTTTAAAGTAACGTTGTCAGAGCCAAGGGAAACAATGAATGATTTTCTTCCTTTGGACATTAAATGTAGATAATTACATCTTGCTGGCAGAAGCACATTTCTTCAAATATTATATGGAAAAAGTAGATAACCAAAGTCCCGATTTTTCACTTGTACTTTTTTGAATGTAAGAGGAACTGATCTGATACATTAGAGGATATACTTTAAAGTTTGCTTGTGAGAACTCTGATTGTTTTCTTGCCTACAGAAGTGTAAGACTGGAAAGAAAGAAACACAGGCAACCAGACACGATAGAGGAATCTATTATTGAAAATTAGTATGACCAAGATTATTATCATTTGTCTTCTTTGCAAGGGCAGAAAAGAAAGCATCACTATGAACAAAGCTAGTGGAGGTGATGGAATTCCCGTTGAGCTGTTTCAAATCCTGAAAGATGATGCTGGGAAAGTGCTGCACTCAATATGCCAGCAAATTTGGAAAACTCAGCAGTGGCCACAGGACTGGAAAAGGTCAGTTTTCATTCCAATTCCAAAGAAAGGCAATGCCAAAGAATGCTCAAACTACCGCACAATTGCACTCATCTCACATGCTAGTAAAGTAATGCTCAAAATTCTCCAAGCCAGGCTTCAGCAATATGTGAACCGTGAACTCCCTGATGTTCAAGCTGGTTTTAGAAAAGGCAGAGGAACCAGAGATCAGATTGCCAGCATCCGCTGGATCATGGAAAAAGCAAGAGAGTTCCAGAAAAACATCTATTTCTGCTTTATTGACTATGCCAAAGCCTTTGACTGTGTGCGTCACAAGAAACTGTGGAAAATTCTGAAAGAGATGGAAATACCAGACCACCTAACCTGCCTCTTGAGAAATCTGTATGCAGGTCAGGAAGCAACAGTTAGAACTGCACATGGAACAACAGACTGGTTCCAAATAGGAAAAGGAGTACGTCAAGGCTGTATATTGTCTCCCTGCTTATTTAACTT
>SJYX01014512.1:103589-126695 GCA_006410675.1 Oreotragus oreotragus | reverse complement strand
GTGGTCATGTATGGATGTGAGAGTTGGACTGTGAAGAAGGCCAAGCACCGAAGAACTGATGCTTTTGAACTGTGGTGTTGGAGAAGACTCTTGAGAGTCCCTTGGACTGCAAGGAGATCCAACCAGTCCATTCTGAAGGAGATCAACCCTGGGATTTCTTTGGAGGGAATGATGCTGAAGCTGAAACTCCAGTACTTTGACCACCTCATGTGAAGAGTTGACTCATTGGAAAAGACTCTGATGTTGGGAGGGATTGGGGGCAGGAGGAGAAGGGGATGACCGAGGATGAGATGGCTGGATAGCATCATGGACTCGATGGATGTGAGACTGAGTGAACTCCGGGAGTTGGTGATGGACAGGGAGTCCTGGTGTGCTGTGATTCATGGGGTCTCAAAGCGTCGGACACGACTGAGCAACTGAACTGAAATGAACTGAATGGGGACATCTTAATATGTTCTGAATTTCTACCAAAGAACACAATCCCAATATACTGAAACAAGTGACCATTTACTGATGTAAATGATTCTACTGAAGGCACATTTATTTGGTTTCAACAAGCAAATAATTAGAGTTGATCACAAAAATCATAATCAAAATGTTTATTCATAGTTTTGATTATTTCTTTCTGAAAATCTTATTTCCTAGTTAAACTTTTAGATATAAGATTCATCAACAATGATGCTTTTTAAAACCTGGACTTAAACATATTAAAAATGAAGATGAGACCACTTATTAAAAAACAAAAACAAGAAATTATACTATACACTGTGAAACGATTTCAAATTTACTTGATTTATAAAAAATGAAAACATATGATTTAGAATGTCAAGCTTTAGGTAGATGAACTAGCATCCCATAATCTATCATCCAAAATAAACTACATTATTTAGGAAGTTTGTGAAGGCAGACAAGCTAAAATCATGCTTCATAAATGAAAAGGTTTATACTAAAGTTAAAATTAATGTCATGAACTCAAAGTGACATTTTAAAGATGTATATGTGGGCTATTGTTTTTTATTTAGTGCTATGAAAATGGCTTCATATTTTCAAACTCTGCTTTCAATTTTTGTTAAAATCACTTGGCCAGTTAAATAAAATTGATGAGAATTTATGTAAACAGTATTGATGAAGGAAAAAGAAAGTTATTAAGAAACATATGCAGGGTGATATTATGTGGAGGGAGACAATAAATGTGTATGCATATATAATGTGAATTAAAGGAATCTTTCATATTATATGCATATATACTATGAATTAAAGGAAATGTTCATATTGCATGTCCATTGTTTTTAATTTTTTAAATGTTCAACATAAATTACCTCTGAAATGAGAAAAAAATCCTTTTTTTTTAAAAGTAAGATCTATATATATGCAAGTAATAAAACTCACTTAGTGAGATTTCCTTGATACCTTCTCTAAAATTCACCCACTTTACATATTCCTCCTTCCTTTGTTCAATTTTTTCTCCTTGGAATCATGCATCATCCCTTGGAATCATGCATCATCTCCTTTGAAACATGCAAAATAAGATATTTTGCCTTTTTATCGTGTTTATTTTCTGACTTCTCATTAAGAATATAACTCCAGGAAGGTAAAGATTTTTATCTGCTTTTCACTACTGAATATCTGGAACCAAAACTTTGACCTATAATAAGAGGATGCTTAATGAGTCACTTGGGCTTCCCTGGTAACTCAGTGATAAAGCATCTGTCTGCAGTTCAGGAGATGCAGGTTCAATCCCTGGGTCAGGAAGATCCCCTTGAGAAAGAAATGGCAACCCACTCCAGTATTCTTAACTTGGAAAATCCCATGGACAGAGGTGCCTGGTGGGCTATAGACCATGGAGTTGGTAAAAGAGTCAGACATGATTTTGTGACTAAACAACAAATAAATATATATTAAAGTTTTATTCATTAATGCATTCAAAATACATATATGTACATACTAATATATACATATTTATATTACATAGAGAGCCATGTCCTCCTACTTTTGCCTAATTCACTATCTGCTTTTAAAGAAGGAAAAAATGAAAACCAAAAACAAAAATTTCCAAACCTCATGAAGAATGCTGTTTACGTAAATAATGTCTATTTTTATAACACATGGCAACACCGAGAGAGTACTCTGTGAGAGCATTTGAAAAGTAATCTCTGAAACCAAGCAAGAACAAATGAGGCATTTGATATATTTATGATTATAGGCATAACTGTTGCTGCCAAGTAGACATATATCTGATTTTTCAAAATGCATTTCATTTCTATTATAGTCTTTAAAAATAAAGCACTTTTCCATGATGCTCTGTTTGTATCCTGCTGAGGACAAATGTATATCTGGAATCAAAAATATGTCAGACATAGGGAAAGTTGCCCTTTGTCAGAATCATAAGGCTTTTGAATTTAATCTATGACATTAGTTGATTTACAAGTACTCTTTATTTGCCTATAGAGTTAAAAGTCTGCAATGAAGGTTGTGGTTCTTGAAGTCAGAATCACAGGCTGACTGTTATATACATATATCAAGAAGATGCTACCTGGTTTTCTGACCTTGCTAAAGCATATAATTTGAACAGTTTAGTGAAAAATTATTAAGAACCAACTATGTTCAAGACACTGTTGTAAATCCTAGGGAGGAATACAGAGATGAGCACCATACGGTTCTTCCCAGTAATACATTACACCACTGCCATCCACAACAGCTGTTATTTTTAAAGCACCCTTCATATACCAAACACTGTATCTTGAAATATCCCTTTTGGACAATGTATTGTAATCATCATTTTACATTTTTAGAAGAAATCTGCGTTTCAGATAGGTTAAGTAGTCATTTCAAAACTACTTGATGTTAATCATCTCTTGTGTATGCTCAATCGTGTCCAATTCTTTGTGACTCCGTGGACTGTAGCCTGCCAGGCTCCTCTGTCCATGAGATTTTCCAGGCAAGAGTACTTGGCTGGGTTGCCATTTCCTTCTCCAATCACCTCTTGCAGTATATACCTATTTCTATGAGAACTGCTTCCTCAGCTATAACAGATATGATTTACACTGGCATGTTCATGTATGATCCTTTTGTTGGACTAGGAATAGCCACCAGAATTCACCTAGACTATTATTGTTCTCTTAGGAATTTGAAATTGGGATTGAGTGAGTCCAGTTCATTTGACCAGACTACTTAAAGTCATCTGAAATAAAGTCAGGATCTGACACTTTATCTGCAAGGAGAAGTAGGAAGTGCCTGTCTACAAGGAGAAGAAAGAAGCAAGTTTGTAAAGAAAAAGAGAGGTGAGCTACCTTTTGAGAGTATTTTGATTTTATTTGGTTAAAGTAAGTTACATTTGATTATTGGCGACTTTCTTATTTTGAGAAAGTTCTAAGATCTAAGTTCAAAATCATTGACAGCTATGTGGTAGTAATTTGCTAGTATTCAAATCAAGCTTCCAAATTAGTGTGCTATTGATTATATGTCAAATTATTAAAATTTTTAATGAGGAATTAATGTATTTAATGTGCCCATTCACTTTTCTCTATGCTGATACATGTTCATCATGACTGCCAGTCTCCTTTATACATTTTGCTGCATAAATCCATTCATGAACACTGAAGAAACCATTATATATCAAATTTGGATCCTCTTTTGGGTGTATAATTTTAATATTATGTCATTTTTAGTTCAACACTATCATATATGTGACCTATCATTTATAAGAAAATAAAATTTTACAATACTGAACCTAGGGATCTATAGAAATTATTGACTAAAAGATAATATTGATATATTTAGAATGTATAAATAGCCATGTGTTTTTGTCAACTGGGAGATTTAATGCACAGAAATGCTTTTAAATTTCACTTCTGTTACAGATTAGTTTCACAGTGCATATGGGGGAAAGCGGTACATTTGAAACACTACTGCTGCTTCTTGCTGCTTACTGCTGCTGCTACTAAAACCACTATGACCACCACCAAATCCACCACCAGATCCACCACCAGATCCACCACCAGATCCACCACCAGATCCACCAACAAATCCACCACCAGATCCACCACTAGATCCACCACCAGATCCACCACAGATCCACCACCAGATCCACCACCAGATCCACCACAGATCCACCACCAGATCCACCACCAGATCCACCACCAGATCCACCACCAGATCCACCACCAGATCCACCACCAGATCCACCACCACTACTGTGGCTAATACTTACAGTAATATTCATCTGTGACAGCACCGTCACAAAAATTAGCTCAGAACTCTGGACGCCAAATCAGACATTAGTTCATACTGCTCATATTTAAAGTTGGTACTCTATTATCTTGGATTTGGGCAAGTCACTAAAACTGTTTGAAAGAAAATTTCCTTATTAGTATAATTTCAGAACGTTTATAAAAATTAAATGTGATGAAGCACGTGAAAGTGTTTTCTGAAACGTATACCATTATACACATTTAATCATTTATGCTATGCTCTAAGTAAATGCTTACCATTAGGGTTATTAACTTTAATTAATAGTATAAAAATTATACTTTTTTATCATAATCTTTATTTATTTTTAGAGCTTCCATTTTACTTTATTTTACTTTACAGTACTCTATTGGTTTTGGCATACATTGACATGAATCTACCACGGGTGTACACGAACTCCCAAACATGATAATTGGGAAGTTATAATTTGTCCTACAGTAATCAATTATAAATAGAAATTTCTACTGTTTCTATTTTCCAGTGTATTTATTTTTCACTCACTAAAATGATCAGGTAATCATCCTGAAAAGATATAGAATAGCTACACTATTATTTCAGTAACTTTTATACATGTGTGACACATTTGAATTGCCATCTCCACCAGTATACCCAAGGTTGCCATTTGGTATAATGAATTCCTGAATTTCTTCAATATGTTTCACATCTATCCACATGAAATGAAAATTTCTGTTCTGCAATTAATGATGCAGTATACTCCTTTTAAATAAGTATTTTATCAGCCTGTATAACTAATGATTGAGTCATATAAGTTACCAGTTGGCATCATTAAATTTACCAACTACTGTGTTATCATTAATTCCAATTAAATCCTAAATATGTCTCTCACCAACCTGTAAACACATTTTCTAATTAGGAAGTACCGTCATGAGTAAATTTAATGATGCTAAGTTGAACATTTAAGAGATTTAGTAGCTTAGTAAGAAATCATCTGGCTTTGAAGATATTCCGTTTTCTATCCCTGACATTTATTTCAGTTGGGAATAACCATTTGATAAAGATCGTTAGAAAAACATACACTAACTTCATACAAAGCAAGTTCAATAGATTTAGCAGTAATCATAGATATCATTTTGTGTTGGCAGAGCAACTGAATTCAAGTTATGAAACCCCAAAAGGAGATACTGGATAGTCAGCATGAGCAGGTCAGACAAATAAAATTATCAAGAGTTTGATCCTGGAGAATTTTTTTCCATAATTTAGTGAAAAAGTCTGGACAGGCATCTGGCCTTTTCTAATTTTCTTGTTTTCTTTAAGCACCTAGAATACTGTCAAACATGTATCAGAGGTTAGTTGAAGAAATGAGCCACAGAACTATCTCGGTGACAGCATCATTTTCTTGTTTGAACATCTTTGAAAGCTGAGGATTGTCAATAAAAATAATAGCATCTAATATTTATTGAGCTAATTATGTCCTGAGGGCTGTAAGAATGTTTTACATGGTGTATATTTTGACACTCACAATAATAAAAAATGGAATCAGCCAAGATTTTATTTAGACAGAAACCAGACACCATAATATCAAAATGGAAGGAATCAGGGTCTTCAGAACAATTTAAGTGTTGGAGATGTGACGGTTTCCAGCCTGTGACTTGGAGATGTGACTCCAAGCCTGTAACTGAACTGGACCACTAAAAGCAGCCACCACTTTGCCACAACTGAGGCCTTCACAGCCTCAGAGCTGCAGACATTTCCACATTTTTACTAACCAGCAGCAAACAGCTAAAGCAGCTGGAAGATAGCCTCTGTTCCATTTATACTTTCCAAATCTCAGAGAAGTATATTTAATTGGTAGTGACTAGTTTTTTCATCCAGAAATTCAGCTGCAAGGAAGTCTAGAAAATGTTGGTTTTAGCTTTTTAGCTTTTTCTGCATAGGAAGGAATGAGGGGAAATGGGTAGGAAAAGATTCTGAGTGCTACATGTGTTCATCGCAGACTTTATTATTCGAATTTCCAGGCACAGGAATTATGAACCAGGTAGTTCAGGTAACTCGCTCAGGATGATAGAGATACCATGCAGTGAAGCAGGGGTTCCAGTCTAGGTAAGTTCATAGATTAAAATGCTACGATAGGCAGCAGCAAGAGCAATGTGAGAATTTCAAAAGTTCAGTTCAGTTCAGTTCAGTCGCTCAGTCGTGTCTGACTCTTTGCGACCCCATGAATCGCAGCACGCCAGGCCTCCCTGTCCATCACCATCTCCCAGAGTTCACTCAGACTCACGTCCATCGAGTCCGTGATGCCATCCAGCCATCTCATCCTCGGTCGTCCCCTTCTCCTCCTGCCCCCAATCCCTCCCAGCATCAGAGTCTTTTCCAGTGAATCAACTCTTCGCATGAAGTGGCCAAAGTGCTGGAGTTTCAGCTTTAGCATCATTCCTTCCAAAGAAGGTTAACAAATGGTAAGGTGTCTTCATTATTTCAGAATAGCCACAGCCTGTAGTATTTAGGTCACAGTGCAGAGGAAAAAAGAACACTCATGGACCATAGTCAAACAGACTGTGATGCAAGTCACAAATGCCCTATACATAAATGCTGTTTTTGGTGAGGAATACCTAAGTTGTGAGGAAAAGGAGGGGCTCTTGATTAGAAAAATAGATTATTTTCCATTTGACCAGGATAATTGTTTTTCATTCTTCATGTATTTAACAAGACATATTATCTTAACTGTTAAAACTAGGCTACATGTCTTTTATTGTTCTTATACTTGTGCCAATCATAAAACATAAAAAAAAACATGTAAGCTAGTTGCTTATTGCTATCTGTGCCTTTCAAATTAAGTTCCTTGAGAGTAGAGACTCTACTTTGATAATAAAATAGCACAAACACTGGCACAAAATATAGTGATAATAAACTGATCGGTATTTTAAATGGATACATTTTGTAGGCAATGTGCTGATAAATTTTACATGTATTATCACATTTATTTCTGATAATAACTATAAATAAGGTAGCATCATTTTCATGATTTTACATAGAGGAAAATTTGAGACTTTGAGATGGCATGAAGCTCAAGGTCATGACTAAAGTTTCTTAGAACTGGCATAAGAATGCTTACTTTTAATGCGATGCAAAAACTGCATTCTATCAACTTTAAGAAACATGAAAATTATGACAAATCTGAAGCATTTCATTTTGCTTTATGAAAGTTTTAATCATGAAAATTTATTATTTATTCAAAGAAGAGAAGTTGATTAGCTCTAAAAAAGATGGATAATGGCATCTGTGTAGACAAAATGAATGAAAACAATTATTTGCATAATATAGAAGATGAAAACAAAGTAGCATAGAAAACATTATTATTTTTTTTTTACATTTAACTATGTTGGTCACTGTATTAGATATTTAATTATGTATTATTTCCCCTAATCTTCTCAAAAGAACTGTTGACTAAATTGATGCTGAGTTAGACATAATCAGTTCAGTTCAGTCATGTCCAGCTCTTTGAGACCCCATGGAATACAGCATGCCAGGCTTCCCTGTCATCACCAACTCCTGGAGTTTACCCAAATTCATGTCCATTGAGTTACTGATGCCATCCAACGATCTCATCCTCTGCTGTCCCCCTTCTCCTCCCACCTCAATCTTTCCCAGCAACAGAGTCTTTTCAAATGAGTCAGTTCTTCACATCAGGTGGCCAAAGAATTGGAGTTTCAGCTTCAACATCAATCCTTCCAATGAATATTCAGGATTGAGTTTCTTTAGGATGGACTGGTTGTATCTCCTTGCAGTCCAAGGGACTCTCAAGAGTCTTCTCCAACACCACAGTTCAAAAGCATCAGTTCTTCAGTGCTCAGCTTTCTTTATAGTTCAACTTTCACATCCATACATGAACACTGGGAAAACCATAGCCTTGTCTAGACAGACCTTTGTTGGCAAAGTAATGTCTCTGCTTTTTAATATACTGTCTAGGTTGGTCATGACTTTTCTTCCAAAGGACAAGCATCTTTTAATTTCATGGCTGCAGTCACCATCTTCAGTGATTTTGGAGCCCCCCAAAAATCGAGTCTGTCACTGTTTCCACTGTTTCCCCATCTATTTGCCATGAAGTGATGGGACCAGATGCAATGATCTTCATTTTCTGAATATTGGCCTTTAAGCCAACTTTTTCACTCTCTTCTTTCACTTTCATCATGAGGCTCTTTAGTTCTTCACTTTCTGCCATAAGGGTGGTGTGTCATCTGCATATCTGAGGTTATTGATATTTCTCCTGGCAATCTTGATTCCAGCTTGTGCTTCATCCAACCCAGCATTTCTCATGCTGGAGTGGTGGCTGCATGTCACTGGAGCTGCCATGAGGAGATACCCCATGTCCAAGGTCAGAGAAACCCCAGCAAGATGGTAGGATAGATGAATTCACTTTTAGAATCAAATCCCTTTCCTGCCAGAGATGTTCAGAGGGCTCAAATAAACCTTGTGCATACCAGGACCCAGGGACCCCACAGAGACTGAGACAGAACTGTGTCTGACTGTCTCCTGTGGAGGTATGGGTCAGCAGTGGACTGCTGCAGGAGCCGGGCCTCTGGGTACAGCAGACCTGGGTATGGCATAAGCTCTCATGGAGGAGGTAGCCATCATCCCCACCACAGAGCTGCCAGAAGTTACACAGGACTGGGAAGTAGACTCTTTGAGGGCACAAACAGAACCCTGTGTGCACCAGGACCCAGGAGAAAGAAGCAGTGACACCACAAGAGACTGACCCAGATTTGTCCGGGAGTCGCTAGCAGGTGTGGGTTGGTGGTGGCCTGCTGGAGGGTTGGGGTCACTGAGTGTAGCAGTACATGCATGGGATCTTTTGAAGGAGGTCACCATTATTTTCATTACCTCCACCATAGTTTGGCTTCAGGTAAATAGCAGGAAGGGAGCACAGCTCCACCCATTAACAGAAAATTGAGTTAAAGATTTATTGAACATGGACCCTCCCATCAGAACAAGACCCAGTTTCCCCCTCAGTTTCTCCCATCAAGAAGCTTCCTGAAGCTTCTTATTCTTCACCATCAAAGGGCAGACAGACTGAAAACCACAATCACAGAAACTAAGCAGTCTAATCACATGATCACAGCCTTATCAGTCTAATCACATGATCACAGCCTTATGTAACTCAATGAAACTGCGAACCATGCTTTGTAGGGCCACCCAAGATGGACACGTTATGGTGGAGAGTTCTGACAAAACGTGGTCCACTGGAGAAGGGAATGGCAAACCACTTCAGTATTCTTGCTTTGAGAAACCCATGAACAGGATGAAAAGGCAAAAAGAACACTGAATGGTGAACTCCCCAGGTCTGTAGGTGCCCAATAGGCTAATGAAGATCAGTGGAGAAATAACTCCAGAAAGAATGAAGATGGAGCCAAAACAAAAATAACACCCTGTTGTGGATGTGACTGGTGATAGAAGCAAAGTCTGAAGATGTAAAGGATAATATTGCATAGGAACCTGGAATGTTAGATCCATGAATCAAGGCAAATTGGAAGTGGTCAAACAGGAGATGGCCAGAGTGAGTGTTGACATTTTAGGAATCAGTGAACTAAAATGGACTGGAATGGGTAAATTTGACTCAGATGACCATTAAATCTACTACTGTGGGCAAGAATCCCTTAGAAGAAATGGAGTAGCCATCATGGTCAACAAGATTCTGAAATGTAGTACTTGATCTCTGTTCGTTTCCAAGGCAAACCATTCAATATCACAGTAACCCAAGTCTTTGCTCTGACCAGTTAATGCTGAAGAAGCTGAAGTTGGATGGTTCTATTAAGACCTACAAGAGCTTCCAGAACTAACACCCCCCAAAAAATGTCCTTTTCATTATAGGGGACTGGAAAGTAAGAGTTAGAAGTAAAGAAATATCTGGAGTAGCAGGCAAATTTGGTCTTGGAGTACAGAATGAAGCAAGGCAAAGGCTAACAGAGTTTTGCCAAGAGAATCCACTGAGCATAGCAAACACCTTCTTCCAGCAACACAAGAGAAGACTCTACACATGGACATCACCAGACAGTCAGTATAAAATCAGATTGATTACATTCTTTGCAGCCAAAGATGGAGAAGCTCTTTACAGTCAGCAGAAACAAGAACTGGAACTAGCTGTGGCTCAGACTATGAACTCCTTATTGCCAAATTCAGACTTAAATTGAAGAAAGTAGAGAAAACCACTAGACCATTCAGGTGTGACCTAAATCAAATCTCTTGAGATTATACAGTGGAAGTGACAAACAGATTCAAGGAATTAGATCTGATAGACAGAGTGCCTGATGAACTATGGACAGAGGTTTGTAACATTGCACAGGAGACAGGCATCAAGACCATCCCCAAGAAAAAGAAATGCAAAAAAGCAAAATGGGTGTCTGAGGAGGCCTTATAAATAGCTGTGAGAAGAAGAGAAGAGAAAAACAAAGGAGAAAAGGAAAGGTATACCCATTTGAATGCAGAGTTCCAAAGAATAGCAAGGAGAGATAAGAAAGCTTTCTTCAGTGATNATTTTCTGAATATTGGCCTTTAAGCCAACTTTTTCACTCTCTTCTTTCACTTTCATCATGAGGCTCTTTAGTTCTTCACTTTCTGCCATAAGGGTGGTGTGTCATCTGCATATCTGAGGTTATTGATATTTCTCCTGGCAATCTTGATTCCAGCTTGTGCTTCATCCAACCCAGCATTTCTCATGCTGGAGTGGTGGCTGCATGTCACTGGAGCTGCCATGAGGAGATACCCCATGTCCAAGGTTAGAGAAACCCCAGCAAGATGGTAGGATAGATGAATTCACTTTTAGAATCAAATCCCTTTCCTGCCAGAGATGTTCAGAGGGCTCAAATAAACCTTGTGCATACCAGGACCCAGGGACCCCACAGAGACTGAGACAGAACTGTGTCTGACTGTCTCCTGTGGAGGTATGGGTCAGCAGTGGACTGCTGCAGGAGCCGGGCCTCTGGGTACAGCAGACCTGGGTATGGCATAAGCTCTCATGGAGGAGGTAGCCATCATCCCCACCACAGAGCTGCCAGAAGTTACACAGGACTGGGAAGTAGACTCTTGGAGGGCACAAACAGAACCTTGTGTGCACCAGGACCCAGGAGAAAGAAGCAGTGACACCACAAGAGACTGACCCAGATTTGCCCGGGAGTCGCTAGCAGGTGTGGGTTGGTGGTGGCCTGCTGGAGGGTTGGGGTCACTGAGTGTAGCAGTACATGCATGGGATCTTTTGAAGGAGGTCACCATTATTTTCATTACCTCCACCATAGTTTGGCTTCAGGTAAATAGCAGGAAGGGAGCACAGCTCCACCCATTAACAGAAAATTGAGTTAAAGATTTATTGAACATGGACCCTCCCATCAGAACAAGACCCAGTTTCCCCCTCAGTTTCTCCCATCAAGAAGCTTCCTGAAGCTTCTTATTCTTCACCATCAAAGGGCAGACAGACTGAAAACCACAATCACAGAAACTAAGCAGTCTAATCACATGATCACAGCCTTATCAGTCTAATCACATGATCACAGCCTTATGTAACTCAATGAAACTGCGAACCATGCTTTGTAGGGCCACCCAAGATGGACACGTTATGGTGGAGAGTTCTGACAAAACGTGGTCCACTGGAGAAGGGAATGGCAAACCACTTCAGTATTCTTGCTTTGAGAAACCCATGAACAGGATGAAAAGGCAAAAAGAACACTGAATGGTGAACTCCCCAGGTCTGTAGGTGCCCAATAGGCTAATGAAGATCAGTGGAGAAATAACTCCAGAAAGAATGAAGATGGAGCCAAAACAAAAATAACACCCTGTTGTGGATGTGACTGGTGATAGAAGCAAAGTCTGAAGATGTAAAGGATAATATTGCATAGGAACCTGGAATGTTAGATCCATGAATCAAGGCAAATTGGAAGTGGTCAAACAGGAGATGGCCAGAGTGAGTGTTGACATTTTAGGAATCAGTGAACTAAAATGGACTGGAATGGGTAAATTTGACTCAGATGACCATTAAATCTACTACTGTGGGCAAGAATCCCTTAGAAGAAATGGAGTAGCCATCATGGTCAACAAGATTCTGAAATGTAGTACTTGATCTCTGTTCGTTTCCAAGGCAAACCATTCAATATCACAGTAACCCAAGTCTTTGCTCTGACCAGTTAATGCTGAAGAAGCTGAAGTTGGATGGTTCTATTAAGACCTACAAGAGCTTCCAGAACTAACACCCCCCAAAAAATGTCCTTTTCATTATAGGGGACTGGAAAGTAAGAGTTAGAAGTAAAGAAATATCTGGAGTAGCAGGCAAATTTGGTCTTGGAGTACAGAATGAAGCAAGGCAAAGGCTAACAGAGTTTTGCCAAGAGAATCCACTGAGCATAGCAAACACCTTCTTCCAGCAACACAAGAGAAGACTCTACACATGGACATCACCAGACAGTCAATATAAAATCAGATTGATTACATTCTTTGCAGCCAAAGATGGAGAAGCTCTTTACAGTCAGCAGAAACAAGAACTGGAACTAGCTGTGGCTCAGACTATGAACTCCTTATTGCCAAATTCAGACTTAAATTGAAGAAAGTAGAGAAAACCACTAGACCATTCAGGTGTGACCTAAATCAAATCTCTTGAGATTATACAGTGGAAGTGACAAACAGATTCAAGGAATTAGATCTGATAGACAGAGTGCCTGATGAACTATGGACAGAGGTTTGTAACATTGCACAGGAGACAGGCATCAAGACCATCCCCAAGAAAAAGAAATGCAAAAAAGCAAAATGGGTGTCTGAGGAGGCCTTATAAATAGCTGTGAGAAGAAGAGAAGAGAAAAACAAAGGAGAAAAGGAAAGGTATACCCATTTGAATGCAGAGTTCCAAAGAATAGCAAGGAGAGATAAGAAAGCTTTCTTCAGTGATAACTGCAAATAAATAGAGGAAACCAATAGAATGGCAAAAGCTAGAGATCTCCTCAAGAAAATTAGAGATACCAAGGGAACATTTCATGCAAAGATGAGCACAATAAAGGATACAAATTGTATGGATTTAACAGAAGCAGAAGATATTAAGAAGAGGTAGCAAGAATATACAGAAGAACTACACAAAAAAGATCTTCATGACCCAGATAATCATGATAATCATGATCACTTACCTAGAGCCAGACATCCTGGAATGCAAAGTTGAGTGGGCCTTAGAAAGCATCACTATGAACAAAACTAGTGGAGGTGATGGAATTCTAATTGAGCTATTTCAAATCCTAGAAGATGATGCTGTGAAAATGCTACACTCAATATGCCAGCAAATTTGGAAAACTCAGCAGTGGCCACAGGACTGGAACAAGTCATTTTTCATTCCAATGCCAAAGAAAGGCAATGCCAAAGAGTGCTCAAACTACTGCACAGTTACACTCATCTTATACACTAGTGAAGTGAAGTGAAGTGAAGTCGCTCAGTCGTGTCCAACTCTTTGCAACCCCATGGACAGTAGCCTTCTAGGCTCCGCCATCCATGGGATTTTCCAGGCAAGAATACTGGAGTGGGCTGCCATTTCCTTCTCCAGTAAAGTAATGTTCAAAATTCTCCAAGCCAGGCTTCAACAGTACGTAACCATGAACTTCCATATGTTCAAGTTGGTTTTAGAAAAGGCAAAGAAACCAGAGATCAAATTGCCAGTATCTGTTGGATCATCGGAAAAGCAAGAGTTTCAGGATAACATCTATTTCTGCTTTATTTACTATGGCAAAGCCTTTGACTCTGTGGATCACAACAAATTGTGGAAAATTCTGAAAGAGACAGGAATTCCAAACTACCTGACCTGACTCTTGAGAAACCTGTATGCAGGTCAGAAAGCAACAGTTAGAACTGGACATGGAACAACAGACTGGTTCCAAATTGGGAAAGGAGTACATTAAGGCTGAATATTGTCACCCTCTTTATTTAACTTATAGGCAGAGTACATCATGAGAAACAATAAACATAATAATGAGTTTAAAAGAAAAGATTTTTTAAAAGATGACATTGTTATTTTAATCACAATATATACCATACTAGTTATGGAGGTATAAGATACCTTGGCATGCAGAATGCAAATGGACTAGATAATATACTTTGTAACCAAAATGTTTGATAACAAATGCATAGAGTTAGTAAATTCCAGAAATAATCATTATTTCTGTGACTAGAGGTTAAAATAATTTGGATGAAGAACCATATATTATGAAATATATTAGCACTAGTTTTGATTCATTGGAGAAGGAAATAGCAACCCACTCCAATATTCTTGCCTGGAGAATCCCAGGAACAGAGGAGCCTGGTGGGCTGCTGTCTGTGGGGTCTCAGAGTCGGACACAACTGAAGTGACTTAGCAGCAGTTTTGATTCATAAATAAATTTCACTCTTGTAATGCTCTATGACATTGCTGTAAATTTACAACTTCTTTTTAAATCAGGTATCATATAATGAAATCAAACTCTGTCTCTTATACACATCTAGATGTGTATAAGAGACAGGTGTAGCAGTACATGCATGGGATCTTTTGAGGGAGGTCACCATTATCTTCATTACTTCCACCTTGGTTGACCCCAGGTAAATAGCAGGCAGGGAACACAGCTACATCCACCAACAGAAAATTGGATTAAAGATTTACTGAACATGGCCCTGGCCATCAGATCAAGACCCAGTTTCCCCCCTCAGTCAGTCTATCCCATCAGGAAGCTTCCATAAGCCTCTTATCCTTCTCCATCAGAGGGCAGATAGTCTGAAAACCACAATCACAGGAAACTAACCAATCTAAATCACATGAACCACAGCCTTGTCTAACTCAGTGAAACTATGAGTCATGCCAGGTAGGACCACCCAAGATGGACAGGCCATGGTGGAGAGTTCTGACAAAATGTGGTCCACTGGAGAAGGGAATGGCAAACCACTTCAGCATTTCTTCCTTGAGAACCCCATGAATAGTATGAAAAAGCAAAAAGATAGCACACTAAAAGATGAACTCCCCAGGTAGGTAGGTGCCCAATATGCTACTGGAGATCAGTGGAGAAACAACTCCAGAAAGAATGAAGAGCACTCAGGTATGACCTAAATCAAATCCTTTATGATTATGCAGTGGAAGTTGAAAATAGATTCAAGAGATTAGATCTAGTAGAGTTCCTGAAGGACTATGGAGGAGGTTCATAATATTGTACAGGATGCGGTGACCAAAACCATCCCCAAGAAAAGAAATGCAATAAGGCAAAATGGTTGAGAAAAGAAGAGAAGCGAAAGGCAAAGGAAAAAAGGAAAGATATACTCATCTGAATGCAGAATTCCAGAGAATAGCAAGGAGAGATAAGAAAGCCTTCTTAAGGGAACAATGTGAAGAAATAGAGGAAAACAATAGAATGGCAAAGACTAGAGATCTCTACAAGAAAATTCACGGTTACAAAGGAAAATTTCATGCAAAGATGGGAACAATATAGGACAGAAATGTTATGGACCTAACAGAAGCAGAAGATATTAAGAAGAAGTAGCAAGAATACACAGAAGAACTGTACCAAAAAGTTCTTAATGACCTGGAAAACCACAATCTAGAGCCAAACATGGTGGTGTGTGAAGTTAAGTGGACCTTCAGAAGCATTACTACAAACAAAGCTAGTGGAGGTGATGGAATTCCAGCTGAGCTAAAAGATGGAATTTTAGCATCCTAAAAGAATTTGCTGTTAAAGTACCACACTCAATATGCCATCAAATTTGGGAAACACGGTGGTGGACACAGGACACAGGACACAGGAAAAGGTCAGTTTTACATTCCAATCCCAACAAAGAGCAATGTCGAAGAATGTTCAAACAATTGCACAGTTACACTAGTTTTAGTGGTCAAAATACTTCAAGTTAGGCTTCAACATTATGAGAACTTGCAGATGTACAAGCTGGGTTTAGAAAAGACAGAGGAACAAGAGATCAAATTGCCCATGTCCATTGTACCATTAAAAATGTAAGAGAATTCCATAAAAACATCTATTTCATTGACCTTGATAATGTCTCTAACTGTGTGGATCACAATAAAGTGTGGAAAATTCTTAGATGGGAATATCAGACCACTTTACCTGCCTTCTGAGAAGTGTGTATGCAGGTCAAGAAACAACGGTTAAAATGAGTCATGGAACAACAAACTGGTTCAGAATTGGGAAAAGAGTATGTCAAGGCTGTATATTGTCAATTTAGTTCAGTTCAGTCACTCAGTCGTGTCCGACTCTTTGTGACCCCATGAATTGCAGAATGCCAGGCCTCCCTGTCCATCACCAACTCCCAGAGTTCACTCAGACTCATGTCCATCGAGTCAGTGATGCCATCCAGTCATCTCACCCTCTGTGGTCCCCTTCTCCTCCTGCCCCCAACCCCTCCCAGCACCAAAGTCTTTTCCAATGAGTCAACTCTTCTCATGAGGTGGCCAAAGTACTGGAGTTTCAGCTTTAGCATCATTCCTTCCAAAGAAATCCCAGGGCTGACCTCCTTCAGAATTTACTGGTTGGAACTCCTTGCAGTCCAAGGGACTCTCAAGAGTCTTCTCCAACACCACAGTTCAAAACCATTGATTCTTTGGCACTCAGCCTTCTTCACACTCCAACTCACATCCATACATGACTACTGGAAAAAACCATGGCCTTGACTAGACGGACCTTAGTTGGCATAGTAACGTCTCTGCTTTTGAATATGCTGTCTAAGTTGGTCATAACTTTTCTTCCAAGGAGTAAGCGTCTTTTAATTTCATGGCTGCAGTCACCATCTGCAGTGATTTTGGAGCCCNAAAAAAAAAAAAAAAAAGGAAATGCAGTCACTTTCTTATTTCACCATGTTAGCATGCTTTGTTATTTTAAAAAATTAATTAATTAATTTTAATTGGGGTATAATTACAATAGTGTGGCAGTTTCTGCCATACATCGACATGAATCAGCCGTGGGTGCACATGAACCCTGCCATGTGCACCCCATCCTGAACCCCGCCTCCCACCACCTTCCCCACCCCATCCCTCTAGATTGTCCCAGAGCACCGGCTTTGAGTACCCTGCTTCATATATTGAACTTGCACTGGTCATCTATTTTACATATGGTAATACACATGTTTCAGTGCTATTCTCTCAAGTCATTCCACCCTCTCCTTCTCCCACAGAGTGTAAAAGTCTGTCTGTTCTTTACATCTGTGTCCCTTTTTCAGTCCTGCATATAGGACTGTTGTAACCATCTTTCTAAATTCCATATATATGCATTAATAAACTGTATTGACGTTTCTCTTTCTGACTTCACTCCGTATAATAGACTCCAGTTTCATCCATCTCATTAGAACTGACTCAAATGTGTTCCTTTTTTATAACAGTAATATTCCATTTTGTTTATGTACCACAACTTCCTTATTCATTTACCTGCTGATGGACATCTAGGTTGCTTCTATGTTCTAGCTACTGTAAACAGTGCTGTAATGAACAGTGGGGGTACACGTGTCTCTTTCAATTCTGGTTTCCTCGGTGTGTATTTTGCTGGGTCATAAGTATAATGTTTTACAAGTTGGATATAAACTGAGACCAAGCACCCCTGCTAAATCATATATGTTTATCAGGCAGTATGCTCCTGTTTCAATACACGATCTGTGGAGCCTGGGTAAACACCAGTCACCCAGCCAACAACAGAGTGGTCTCCAAAGGCTTTACTCATGTATTACTATCAGTAAATTGCTTTAGCCCATTCACACACACAAACACACTATTTATGTATGTATATGTTTGTGTATCTCCACCACTATAACAGCATACAAAATATATGCACTATAAACCATATATAAATTAGAAATTAAAATGATTATACCATACATGAAATAACATTTTCTTGAATTAATTTAATATAATTAGGTTAAAGAACTTTCTTCCTCCAATTAGATATGATGATATATGTGTCATATTGTTGGAGAAGGCAATGGCAACCCACTCCAGCACTCTTGCCTGGAAAACCCCATGGGCAGAGGAGCCTGGTAGGCTGCAGTCCATGGGGTCGCTACGAGTCAGACATGACTGAGCGACTTCGCTTTCACTTTTCACTTTCTTGCATTGGAGAAGGAAATGGCAACCCACTCCAGTGTTCTTCCCTGGAGAATCCCAGGGACGGAGGAGCCTTGTGGGCTGCCGTCTATGGGGTCGCACAGAGTCGGACATGACTGAAGCGACTTAGCAGCAGCAGCAGCAGCAGTGTCATATTGTAAAACTTGTTTGTTACTTTCTGGTGTAATTTTTCAAAGATTTAGTCCAAATTTAGGTAGTTCTACATCTGGTTTTAATGGCTGTCATAACTAAAAAGATTAGTTCACAAAAATAGATGCAAATGGAAGAAATGTATCCTGTGTTGTGCATGCTAAATAAATTTTATTCTACCCTTCATTAATGCAAAAATGGTTGTCAAAATCTGGTTAATACTTTCCTTGAAATTAAATTGCAGGGCCTATCATTTGAAGGCAATTAATTTAATTTTTTAAAGAAATTGGTTGAAAACTTAATGATGCTCAATCTTTGGGATTCCCTGGTAGCTCAGCTGGTAAAGAATCCACCTGCAATGCAGGAGACCCTGGTTCAATTCCTGGGTCAGGAAGATCTGCTGGAGAAGGGATAGGCTACCCACTCTATTATTCTTGGACTTCCCTGGTGGCTCAACTGGTAAAGAATCCACCTGCAATGAGGGAGACCTGGGTCTGATCCCCAAGTTGGAAAGATCCCATGGAGAAGGAAAAGGCTACCCACTCCAGTATCCTGGCCACAGACTCTATAGTCCGTGGGGTTGCATAGAGTTGGACAAGACTGAGCCACTTTCAATGGCAACCCACTCCAGTACTCTTGCCTGGAAAATCTCATGGATGGAGGAGCCTGGTAGACTGCAGTCCATGGGGTCACTAAGAGTTGGGCACAACTGAGTGACTTCACTTTCACTTTTCACTTTCATGCATTGGATAAGGAAATGACAACCCACTCCAGTGTTCTTGCCTGGAGAATCCCAGGGACAGGGGAGCCTGGTGGGCTGCCGTCTATGGGGTCGCACAGAGTAAATGATGCTCAATCTTTGGGATTCCCTGGTAGCTCAGCTGGTAAAGAATCCACCTGCAATGCAGGAGACCCTGGTTCAATTCCTGGGTCAGGAAGATCTGCTGGAGAAGGGATAGGCTACCCACTCTATTATTCTTGGACTTCCCTGGTGGCTCAACTGGTAAAGAATCCACCTGCAATGAGGGAGACCTGGGTCTGATCCCCAAGTTGGAAAGATCCCATGGAGAAGGAAAAGGCTACCCACTCCAGTATCCTGGCCACAGACTCTATAGTCCGTGGGGTTGCATAGAGTTGGACAAGACTGAGCCACTTTCAATGGCAACCCACTCCAGTACTCTTGCCTGGAAAATCTCATGGATGGAGGAGCCTGGTAGACTGCAGTCCATGGGGTCACTAAGAGTTGGGCACAACTGAGTGACTTCACTTTCACTTTTCACTTTCATGCATTGGATAAGGAAATGACAACCCACTCCAGTGTTCTTGCCTGGAGAATCCCAGGGACAGGGAAGCCTGGTGAGCTGCCGTCTATGGGGTCGCACAGAATCAGACACAACTGAAGCGACTTCTCAGCAGCAGCAGAGCCACTTTCATTTTTCATTTTCAATCTTTGAAGATTTGTTATACAAGATAGAATATTTTGTTTTTGCTTTTCTTGGTTTGATGATTGGAGAGACTTGCAACTAATATCAATATTTTGAAGAATACAATTATGTAATGCTTGAAATATGTCCAGATAGGTTTCTTTAAGTCTCCCCTATACCTCACAGTAAGCACAACTCAAACACTTGGATATTACCTATTAAAAAAAGCACACAACTTTTGAGGGAAGAGAGACATGGAGGAACAACGCAATACAGAGTTATTGAACTTTATTTTTTTTTCTAGACTTCTCAGCAGCAGCAGAGCCACTTTCATTTTTCATTTTCAATCTTTGAAGATTTGTTATACAAGATAGAATATTTTGTTTTTGCTTTTCTTGGTTTGATGATTGGAGAGACTTGCAACTAATATCAATATTTTGAAGAATACAATTATGTAATGCTTGAAATATGTCCAGATAGGTTTCTTTAAGTCTCCCCTATACCTCACAGTAAGCACAACTCAAACACTTGGATATTACCTATTAAAAAAAGCACACAACTTTTGAGGGAAGAGAGACATGGAGGAACAACGCAATACAGAGTTATTGAACTTTATTTTTTTTTCTGGCTTCATATATTTAAGACTTAACTTGGAAGAAGCTGACAATCTATAAATACCAGTGAGTCCAGACAACCTCTCTGCCAAAAGCCTGCTCTTTTTAGCAAAGGGATCAGGAAAGAGTCAAGCTAGCAAGACAGAAACTTTTAGATGCAAAGAGCCCTACTTCAGTTCGACACCACAGAAAACACTGTCCTACCACCCCCATTCATATCATGCAAAGAAAAATGGGAAGCCTAGATTTGTACCTTGTGAGACTGTAAAAACATGTCCAACAACTCCATAATGCAGGTAAAAAGAAGCGCGAGCACAGAGGTAGAGTTTCAGTCATGCAGTTATGATGTCATTACCATATATTGTCTCTGGAGAATTTGTGGGGATCCTAGTCCCCAGGGGGATCCCACATGGTAGTAACAAGCAGTGATAGTGGAGGGTGTAGAAAGTGAAGAGAAGCCGTGTGAGCTAATAATATTGAGACATCCCTCAACAGTGTCAGAAGAGACCATGTGGGAAATCAGAGTACTTTTTTCCATGCAACAGTAACATTGAGGCTCTACCCTGGATGAACATACCTGACTGTATGCAAGTCAACAAGCAACAGTTAGAACCCAAATGGAATAACAGCCTGCTTCAAAATTGGGAAAAGAGTACGTCAAAGCTGTATATTGTCACCCTGCTCATTTAACTTATGTGCCGAGTACATCATGAGAAAGGCTAGGCTGGAAGAAGCACAAGCTGGAATCAAGATTGCTGGGAGACATCAATAACCTCAGATATGCAGATGATACTACCCTTATAAGCAAAAAGCAAAGAGGAATTGAAGAGTCTCTTAATGAAGGTAAAACAGGAGACTGAAAAACCTGGTTTAACACTCAGTACTCAGAAACTAAGATCAAGGCACCTGGCCCCATTACTTCATGGCAAATACATGGGGAAACAATTGAAACAGTGACAGACTTTACTTGCTTGAGGTCCAAAATCACTGCAGATGGTGACTGCAGCCATAAAATTAAAAGACGCATGCTCCTTGGGAAAAAAAGCTATGCCAAAACTAGATAGCATATTAAAAAGCAGAGACATCACTTTGCTGACAAAAGACCATATAGTCAAAACTGTTTTGCCAAGAGTTATGTATGGATGTGAGAGTTGGACCATAAAGAAGGCTGTCAGTCAGTTCAGTCGTTCAGTTGTGTCAGACTGTTTGTGGGCCAATGGACTGCAGCATGCCAGGCTACCCTGTCCACCACCAACTCCTGGAGCTTGCTCAAACTAATGTCCATCGAGTCGGTGATGCCATCCAACCATCTCATCTTCTGCTGTGCTCTTCTCCTCCTGCCTTCAATCTTACCCAGCATCGGGGTCTTTTCCAATGAGTCAATTCCTCGCATCAGGTGGCCAAAGTATTGGAGTTTCAGCTTCAGCATCAGTCCTTCCAGTGAATATTCAGGACTGATCTCCTTTAGGATGGAACTTTAGGATTGACTAGTTTGAACTCTGGCCTTTCCAAGGGACTCTCAGGAGTCTTCTCCAGCACGCAGTTTGAAAGCATCAATTTTTCAGCGCTGAGCTTTCTTTATAGTCCAACTCTCACATCCATACATTCTACTGGAAAAACCAAAGCTTTGACGAGATGGAACATTGTTGGCAAAATAATGTTTCTGCTTTTTAATACCCTGTCTAGGATGGTCATAGCTTTTCTTCCAAGAAACAAGTGTCTTTTAATTTCATCACCATCTACAGTGGTTGTGGAGCCCAAGAAAATTAAGTCTCTTACTGTTTCCATTGTTTCTCCATCTATTTGCCATGGAGTGATGGGACTGGATACCTTGATCTTAGTTTTTGGAATGTTCAGTTTTAAGCAGCTTTTTCCCTCTCTTCTTTCACTTTCATCAAGAGGCTCATTAGTAACTCTTCACTTTTGTCCATAAGGTGGTGTCATCTGCGTATCTGAGGTTATTGATATTTCTCCCAGCAATCTTGATTCCAGTTTGTGCTTCATCCAGCCCAGCCTCTTGCAAGATGTACTCTGCATATAAGTTAAATAAGCAAGGTGACAATAAATAGCCTTGACATACTCCTTTCCCAATTTGGAATCAGTCTGTTTTTCCAGGTCTGGTTCTAACTGTTTCTTCTTGACCTGCATACAGCTTCCACAGTAAGTAAGTAATTAGACTGGTGTTCACATCTCTTTAAGAACTTTCCACAGTTTGTTGTTATCCACAGAGTCAAAGTCTTTGGTGAAGTCAATAAAGCAGAAGTAGATGTTTTTCTGAAATTCTCTTGCTTTTTCTATGATCCAAGTATGTTGGTAATTAGATTTCTGGTTCCTCTGCCTTTTCTAAATCCAGCATAAATGCCTGAANCTTTCCACAGTTTGTTGTTATCCACAGAGTCAAAGTCTTTGGTGAAGTCAATAAAGCAGAAGTAGATGTTTTTCTGAAATTCTCTTGCTTTTTCTATGATCCAAGTATGTTGGTAATTAGATTTCTGGTTCCTCTGCCTTTTCTAAATCCAGCATAAATGCCTGAAAGTTCACGGTTCACATACTGTTGAAGCCTGAGTTGGAGTATTTTGAGCATTCAGTTCAGTTCAGTTCAGTCACTCAGTCGTGTCTGACTCTTTGCGACCCC
>SJYX01014512.1:81614-96724 GCA_006410675.1 Oreotragus oreotragus | reverse complement strand
ACCAGTCCATCCTAAAAAAGATCAGTCCTGAGTGTTCATTGGAGGGATTGATGTTGAAGCTGAAACTCCAATACTTTGGCCACCTCATGTGAAGAGATGACTCACTGGGGGGTTCATGTTTGGGAGTTCGTGTAAAAAAATAAATAAACACACACAAAAAAAAAAGAAAAGAAAAGAAAAGAAAAGACTCTGATGCTGGGAGGGATTGGGGGCAGGAGGAGAAGGGGACGACAGAGGATGAGATGGCTGGATGGCATCATGGACTCGATGGATGTGAGTCTGAGTGAACTCCAGGAGCTGGTGATGGACAGGGAGTTGGTGATGGACAGTTGTGATTCATGGGGTCGCAAAGAGTTGGACATGACTGAGTGACTGAACTGAACTGGTGCTCACATTAGGAAAGAGGAAAATTCTCAGATCAAAACCCTAGATTTTCACGTTAAGAGAGAGAAGAAAAAAATAAACCCAAGGCAAAGAATAATATCAAAGATAAAAATAGAAATAAGTGAAATTTAAAACTGCAAAACAATAGAGAGAACTTTTGAAATGAAGAACTTGTTCTTTGAAAAGATCAATGAAATTGATCTACCTCTCAAAGCAGGACAGAGGAGAGACGGAAGGAGAAAGAAACACAGATTCTATTATCAGGGATAGTATAGGGGCAGTCTGGCAAATCCACGATCAAGGCACTAGCAGTTTCATTGATGAGAATCTGTTTTCTGGTTCACAGACAAATATCTTTTCACTGTAGCTGCACGTGGTGGAAGAAATGAGAGCTCTTTCTAGAGACTCATTTTTAGGGTCACTAATCCCATTCACTAAGGCTCTGCCCTCCTGATGTAAACATCCCAAAGGCCCCAATTCCTAATGCCATCACATTGGAGATTAGAATTCCAACATATGAATTATGAGGGGACACAAACATTTAAATCATCTATGAAAAGCGACTATGATTAAAGCAACTATGATTCTCTCTGTTCCTTTTCCATGGACTTTTCCCTTTCTTTGACAACTTAGATGAAATAGACCAACTGCTTGAAAATTATAAACTACCAATATTAACCCAATATAAAGTAGATATTTTGAATAGGTGCGTAACTATTAAGCCCAGGTAGAGCAAGTAGCTTCTGGAAACTAAAATGTGAAAGTCCTAGTGAGAAGGCCACATGAAAGGATGATGCAAAATTTAGTTGAAAAATTCAGCCAGCCCAAGCCAGTATCAGCATGAGAGAGCTTGAGGAACACATATAATTGTGCTGATTTCTTCATTTCATCTCCTGCTATTCCTCATTGGCCAAGCCCAACAGAAAGCTAGAGAACAAGGTAACCATTGATGTATACATACAACCAACTGCTTGAAAATTATAAACTACCAATATTAACCCAATATAAAGTAGATATTTTGAATAGGTGCGTAACTATTAAGCCCAGGTAGAGCAAGTAGCTTCTGGAAACTAAAATGTGAAAGTCCTAGTGAGAAGGCCACATGAAAGGATGATGTAAAATTTAGTTGAAAAATTCAGCCAGCCCAAGCCAGTATCAGCATGAGAGAGCTTGAGGAACACATATAATTGTGCTGATTTCTTCATTTCATCTCCTGCTATTCCTCATTGGCCAAGCCCAACAGAAAGCTAGAGAACAAGGTAACCATTGATGTATACATACAAGTCTGCTTCTTTTGGCAGAAAAGTGAAAGCGAAAGTTGCTTAGTTGTGTCTGACTCTTTGCGAACCCATAAATTGTAGCCTGCCAGGCTTCTCTGTCCATGGAATACTTCAGGCCAGAATACTGGAGTGGATAGCTATTCCCTTCTCCAGGGGATCATCCAAATCAGGGATCAAACCGAGGTCTCCCGCATTTCAGGCAGATTCTTTACCATCTGAGCCACCAGGGAAGCCTACATAAGGGCAAATTTAGACATTAGTACACTTAACTGAGATAACTTACTTATTTCTAAGTTTTCTTCTTGTTGCCATATGTATTGGTATCTTATTTATACTCTAGCATATGAACTCATTTTTTATACAACTCTAACATATAATGTTCCCTCTTCAACTACACTGAGAGCTACCATGTAGTATCTGATGGAAAAACACTTGTACAATACATTTTTCACTATCCTGCAAAAATATTTATTGCATAAATATATAACCTCTTTATCTCTGTGCTGCCTCCATATATATACACAAATACATATATATAGCAAATATATGTTTTATATATATAACATTCAACATATATACACACATTATAATTGTTTATTACATAGAAACACGTACAATATGCAGACATGGCAATAACATGGGAAAATAGNAGGGATCAAACCGAGGTCTCCCGCATTTCAGGCAGATTCTTTACCAATCTGAGCCACCAGGGAAGCCTACATAAGGGCAAATTTAGACATTAGTACACTTAACTGAGATAACTTACTTATTTCTAAGTTTTCTTCTTGTTGCCATATTTATTGGTATCTTATTTATACTCTAGCATATGAACTCATTTTGTATACAACTCTAACATATAATGTTCCCTCTTCAACTACACTGAGAGCTACCATGTAGTATCTGATGGAAAAACACTTGTACAATACATTTTTCACTATCCTGCAAAAATATTTATTGCATAAATATATAACCTCTTTATCTCTGTGCTGCCTCCATATATATATACACAAATACATATATATGTGTATATACACACATAGCAAATATATATGTTTTATATATATATAACATTCAACATATATACACACATTATAATTGTTTATTACACAGAAACACATACAATATGCAGACATGGCAATAACATGGGAAAATAGATTTTATGCTATAATGCTTGGTGATGTGATTCTTCACTGAAGGTAAATATGATTCTGTGTGTGCGTAAGTTAAAATTTCAAATGAGTACATACCTTCTATAAAGTATATCCACTTCTATAAAGTTATTATTAAGGTGTGGGCAATAATTTAAGTTCAAGAATGACAGTACCATTCATGATAAGGAAAGATATAAACCAGCTTGAGAGGTATTCTCCAGTACCAGGATGATGAAATGAATGTGTGTGTATCCATGGAATCAAATATTATGCACTTGTAAAACTTATGTTTTAGTGTGTTACTTGTTTGCAATGAAATAATTTCAGTATGTATGCCTGGGTCTTTTAAAGTAATATGAACTATGTAATGTTGAAAATCGTGTTTATGTGAAATTTACATTCCAACCCTAATGCTTACTAGCTCTGTAACCTAGCCTAGGTTTCATAGTGTCTACGACTCTCATCTAGATACTGGGTGTAGAATAAGAACTGTTATATCATAGGGTTATTTTGTAAATTTAATGAAAAAGTGAATACAAAATACTGAATGAAATTTTGCATATAGTCTGTTCACAAGGAAAATGATCAGAGATCGAGGACATTCTGTTGGATTCTCAAGTAATTTCAACATGCAGAATAAATATATAGCTGAAAGTCTAATTTATTTGAGGGGTATGTTAAGTAGCTACTTTTGAAAAGTTGTGAATATTAATAGTTAGGAAAAATCAGTAAAGGAGAATGTCATTAACTCTGAGGTCTATTATTTTTTTGAGAGCATCTGCTTACCTAGAAAACAGGAGCTAGAAAGGGATAGTCTAGCACATACTTCATTTTTGTGTCTTAATTTCCTTTGACAGGAAATAACATTTTAATCTACCTCACAAACTGAGTTAAAGTGTTTGAGTAAAGAGAAATTATTTTGCATCCACCCCTTAAGTGAATGCTAAAATTCATGCATTATGAGGATAAAGTTTAATCCAACAATTGGATTGGTTGGTCTTTTTGTCACCCAGTGTGGTTACATTTGCCACCCTGCTGCTGCTAGGTGTTGATCTAAGTGTGAGCTGGCAGGCAGGTGAGAGGCAAAACAAGTATATAACCCGAGAAAGTATTTAATGCAAAGTGTGAATACTTGTATCCAAATTCTGAACAACAAAAAAAAGAAAGAGCATATTGATTCAGAGGAGAACTGCCTAGTCACACAATACTAGAAAAAGATTTTCTGGCAGTAAGTATTTCATATTCCAGTCAAGTACCCTGACTAAAACTGAACTGTTATTTAAAAGCATCTCATATGTAAGGTAGGTACAACAGACATCTATTTGTATATAAGGAAGTTGATACAACAGAACATCAGTCTTGTTCAAGGTCAAACACTGATTGTCTTCTCGAGTTATGATTGAAAAGAACTTTCTGTAGTCACAGCCCTTCGTTTTGTGTCTGGTATCAATAGATACGATGGTAGTTATATAATAAATCTATGTTCTTGCTCAAAGGATTGCATTAGTATAAAATGTGTATGAAAATACTTTTCTTTGCTAAAATGATGACTCAGACTTTTTCTAATAGTGATTCATTTACACTGGACATGATTTAGCTTAATACTTAGCATAATAAACAGACCATTAAATATTGTATATAATTGAATTTAGATAAATTTCTGTTTATCTGGGTTTCACTGGGCTAGCTTAATTGGCTTTATTAACAAAGACAATTTGTAATAATAGTTAAAGATAATGTGTGTAACCTAATTCTTCATCATGAATATTTAACCGGTGCTTTAATTAAATATTTTGATTTAATGATAAAAACAAATCAGGGTAAGTGTATAATTATCTTATAAATATGCAGATAATGAAAATTAAAATAGATGATTTAAGTGCTTTGTTTAAAAAAAATATGTAATTAAGTGACCCTTTGAAGAATTTTTGCCTTAAAAAATACACTTAATTAGGGATCAAGATAACAGAATAAGAAGATCCAGAGCACACCTCCTCTGATGGACACACCAAAACTACAATTACATATACAACTATCTTTGAGAATTACCTGAAGACTAGCAGAAAATACTAAGGATATAAAGAAAGGCCACATCAAGACTGGCAAGAGACGGAGAGACATGATCTATTCAGAGGCCACATTCCCTATGTGATGACCCACAGAACAGGAAGGATGTTACAACTGCAGAGGTTCCCCCTGAAGAGCAAGAGGTCTCGGCCCAACCCCAGGCTCCCCAGTCTGAGGAGACGAGCACCCATGACTTCTGGCCTTGAAAAGCAGCAGGGCCTCTGTCAGGAAAACCAGAGGGCCATAGAAAACTGAGATTCTTTCCTTGAATGCACAGACTCACTCACTCCAAGGCCCAGTGCAAAGGGAACCACTTAAAAAGTGCCTGGGAGAAGGAGATTCATTGATTCACCCTACACACTAGCACATCTGCAGCAACCAAGGTCCAACCATAACAGCAAGGTTGACATGGACCACAGAGGACATACCCCTGGTGCTGGAGGCCAGCGAGTTTTATGCGGCTGAGCCTCATAAACATCTACTTAAAGCCTTGCTTTTCAATACTGAGGGATATAGCTGACTTACCTAATACAGAGAAGCCAAAAAGAGATTTAGGCAAAATTAGGAGACAAAGGAATACTTTACAGATGAAAAATCAAGATAAAACTCAGGAAAAGGACTGAACAAAATGAAGCTAAGCAATTTTCAACATAAAGTGTTCAAAGTAATAGTCATAAAAATGTTTAGTGAACTTGAGAGAGGAATAGATGAACTTAGAGTATCAGCAAGAGGTAGAAAATATTTTTAAAAATCAAAAGTGAAGAATACAATAACTGAAATGAAAAATACACTAGAGGGAATCAACAGTAGATCAAAGCATGCAGAAGATCAGAGCAGTGATCTGGAAAACAGTAGTGGAAATCACCCAGTTGGCATACCAAAAAGAAAAGAATAAAAAAACAATTAGGATAGTTTGAGAGACCTCTGGGACAACATCAGGTATACTAACATTTACATTACAGAGGTCCTGGAAGAAGAGAGAGAGAGAGAAGAGGCAGAAAACCTATCTGAAGAAACAATGGCTGAAAACTTTCCTAACCTGGTGAAGGAAACTGACATCCATGTCTAGGTATCACGGAGAGTCCCAGTAACGAGCCAAAAGAGATCCACACTAAAGGACATTATAATTAAAATGTTAAGAGTTAATGGCAAAAGGTGAATCTTAAAAGCAGCAAGAGAAAAACAGTTATATAGAAGGGAACCCCCATACTATTATCAGCTGATTTTCCAACAGAAAACTTATTGTTCCCAAATGACTGGCAGAATATAGTCAAACTACTGAAATGGAAAATCTTATAACCAAGAACACTCTACCTAGCAAGGTTATCATTCAGAATTAAAGGAGAGAGAAAGAGTTTCCCAGACAAGCAAAAGCTGGAATTCATCACTGCTAAATTAGCCTTACAAGAAATGTTGAAGTGTTTTAATAATAAAGGGATCAATCCAACAAGACATGTAACATACTTGTAAATAACCATGTAGGCAACATCAGTTCAGTTCAGTCGTTCAGTCGTGTCCAACTCTTTGCGACCTCATGAATTGCACCAAGCCAGGCCTCCCTGTCCATCACCAACTCCCATAGTTCACTCAAACTCACGTCCATCGAGTCCGTGATGCCATCCAGCCATCTCATCCTCTGTCGTCCCCTTCTCCTCCTGCCCCCAATCCCTCCCAGCATCAGAGTCTTTTCCAGTGAGTCAACTCTTCCCATGAGGTGGCCAAAGTATTGGAGTTTCAGTCCTTCCAAAGAACACCCAGGGCTGATCTCCTTTAGAATGGACTGGCTGGATCTCCTTGCAGTCCAAGGCACTCTCAAGAGTCTTCTCCAACACTACAGTTCAAAAGCATCAATTCTTCAGCACTCAGCTTTCTTCACAGTCCAGCTCTCACACATACACATGACCACTGGTACCTCTGGAAAAACAATAGCCTTGACTAGACGGACCTCTGTGGGCAAATTAATGTCTCTGCTTTTGAATATGCTATCTAGATTGGTCATAACTTTCCTTCCAAGGAGTAAGTGTCTTTTAATTTCATGGCTGCAATCACCATCCTCAATGATTTTGGAGCCCCCAAAAAGAAAGTCTGCCACTGTTTCCACTGTTTCCCCATCTATTTCCCATGAAGTGATGGGACCAGATGCCATGATCTTCATTTTCTGAATGTTGAGCTTTAAGCCAACTGTTTCAGTCTCCTCTTTCACTTTCATGAACAGGCTTTTGAGTTCCTCTTCACTTTCTGCCATAAGGGTGGTGTCATCTGCTTATCTGAGGTTATTGATATTTCTCCTGGCAATCTTGATTCTGGCTTGTGCTTCTTCTAGCCCAGCAATTTCTCATGATGTACTCTGCATATAAGTTAAATAAGCAGGGTGACAACATACAGCCTTGCCATACTCTTTTTCCTATTTGGAACCAGTCTGTTGTTCCATGTCCAGTTCTAACTGTTGCTTCCTGACCTGCATATAGGTTTCTCAAGAGGAAGGTCAGGTGGTCTGGTATTCCCATCTCTTTCAGAATTTTCCACAGTTTATTGTGATTCACACAGTCAAAGGCTTTGGCATAGTCAATAAAGCAGAGATAGGTGTTATATATATTTAATGTATACAAAGTGATAGCTTGAATACATACACATTGTGAAATGATGCCCCTAATCAAGCTAACTTATCTATCACCACACATGCTTACTTTTTTTTTTATGTGTGTGGTGAGAACTATAGTTTATAACATTGAAATTTTATTACTTGCAATTTTATTTACTTTAAAATTTCTGAAAGAGTAGATCTTGAGAAAATTATGTTTTCTTCAATGTAACTTAAATATTTGCTAATGTAATCTGCCATGATATGAATTATTTACCATGCTGAAATTTCTAAGGCCTCTTTCTTTCATTTGTTTTGTTCTTGGCTCCCTTTCTGTTCTTGTCTCCCATTTATGTTATGAAATAATAGCATAATATGCAAGTAGAGTCTCTGAATTATAATTTTGTGAAAATGCTGCACATTTAAAAAATAACTTTGCAAAACAATCTACCAAATATATCAGAAATTAAAAGTATAATAAGGCCCCAAATACATATTTCTCTGCCCAACTCCTCCATTCTAAGAATATAATTCCAGTTATATTGAAGCTTATGTCACTTTTGTCAGTGCTACATAATTTTGGAAAGAAACAGTATATCTAAAAGAGGGGCATCTGATCTAAATACTACCTAGTTGTATGCTTAAAAACCTCAGTTTTCAGGAAGCAAGTATAATGAAAAATACATTGGAATGATAATAATATTTTGGAAACTAATGCTATTTAAAATTAATAATTTGAATGAGTTTATAATTTCAAAGTCCTGATGCAATGTGGCTTGTACAATAAATTACAAACAATGAAGAATATAATATTGTGATAAATAATTATATGTTGGGAATTTGTAAAGACATGGAGGAATAATATTTCCCAAACTTGAACCTACTGTTTACTTGAAAACAGCTGTTTAAGAGTAAGAAGCATAAGGTTGACATCTAATAACTATTCATCAAATTCTAATAGACCTATCATTAAAGCACTTTTTGATATATGTAGGTTAATGATTCAATTAGTTTCAATTACCAAAGCCTGTCAGACATCCAATAAAATAAGTGGGAAGGATATTCTTATCTCTAAGAAGTCCACCTTGGAGTCAGAGAAAAAAACAATCTTAGTTTGTTCAGATCCTAACTAAGCAAAATGATACAATTTATATATAGTTACCAAAGAGGATATAACTTTCTGGACTTAATTTGTTTGATAATGCACTAGTAGGTTACATAACATGATGTAAGACTCATGCTTTCAAAATGTTGATAAGGGAGAAAAGACCATGAGTATAATGGAAATAAGAATTGGGCAGGAAAGCCAGAAGGCAGTTCTGGCCCCAGTTCTGTTTAACTGTGTGACAAGGAAAATTGCATTTAGAGGCCAGTTCACTTACCTCTCTGGACTTCAGTTTATTCACAAAGAAAAGGTGAGACAGAAGGAAAGGATGGGCATGGGGAGAGAGAAAGAATGTGTGTGTGTGTGTTATATACTAAATATATTTGGATCAAAGTTATCTAAAATAATTTGATAAAAATCTATAGGCCATCTACATAGATAAGTAGTTTGCTTTTAATTTCAGCAGTTCAGGATGCCTAGATGATAATTGACATGGATACCATGAAAAGAAAACAACCCTGAACTATATTCTAACATTCTTTCCCATTGGAGGTTTATAGTTATATTTTGGCTGGGTTCTAATATAAATTTATTAATTATAACTTACAGACATATATGTGTGATATAACCCCAGTGAGATATTTCAGATCCAGGAGTGCTCATACTGTGTTTCATGAACAGCAGTCTTTAATTACGGAATTTATCTATAATCATAATCCCATCATAGAGTTAATGATAGATTCTTCCCTTACATCTCAAGAATAATGGCAGCACTTGAAAAAGTGGGTCAACTAGTAAACAGTTGAAAGGTTTGTAAACTGACTTCTGTTAATGAAAATAACAGCATTAAGAGTACTTGGTAAGTTATGACCAACCTAGATAGCATATTCAAAAGCAGAGACATTACTTTGCCGACTAAGGTCCATCTAGTCAAGGCTATGGTTTTTCCTGTGGTCATGTATGGATGTGAGAGTTGGACTGTGAAGAAGGCTGAGTGCTGAAGAATTGATGCTTTTGAACTGTGGTGTTGGAGAAAACTCTTGAGAGTCCCTTGGACTGCAAGGAGATCCAACCAGTCCATTCTGAAGGAGATCAGCCCTGGGATTTCTTTGGAAGGAATGATGCTAAAGTGAAGAGTTGACTCATTGGAAAAGAATTTGATGCTGGGAGGGATTGGGGGCAGGAGGAGAAGGGGACAACAGAGGATGAGATGGCTGGATGGCATCACTGACTTGATGGACGTGAGTCTGAGCTAACTCTGGGAGATGGTGATGGACAGGGAAGTCTGGCATGCTGCGATTCATGGGGTCGCAAAGAGTCGGATACAACTGAGCGATTGAACTGAACTGAACTGAAGAGTACTTGGTAGAGTCTATCTATACCTACTGAGAATTACTAAAAGCTCAATGCATTTCTTCATGTATTAGGCTTTTTAGAAGAGATCAGTTTATCATGACTATATTCAGTATACACATAAAGTTAAACAATTAGAATTCAAAAAAAATTATCTTTAAAGTCCTGTGATGTATTAGATATTCTGAACATGATAGTGGTTAGAATCAGTTCAGTTCAGTCACTCAGTCATGTCCGACTCTTTGTGACCCCATGAATCGCAGCACACCAGGCCTCCCTGTCCGTCACCAACTCCTGGAGTTTACCCAAACTCACGTTCATTGAGTTGGTGATGCCATCTAACCATCTCATCCTCTGTTGTCCCCTTCTCCTCCTGCCTTCAATCTTTCCCAGCATCAGGGTCTTTTCAAATGAGTCAGCTCTTTGCATCAGGTAACCAAAATATTGGAGTTTCAGCTTCAACATCAGTCTTTCCAATGAACACCCAGGATTGATTTCCTTTAGGAAGGACTGGTTGGATCTCCTTGAAGTCCAAGGGACTCTCAAGAGTCTTCTCCAACACCACAGTGGTTAGAATGATGCAGAATATTTCCCTAACTAAAATAGCCAAAAATAGTTCATAAATTATATTAGTACTACTATGGGCAAGAATCCCTTAGAAGAAGTGGAGTAGCCCTCATAGTTAAAAAAGAGTCCAAAATGCAGTACTTGGTTCCAGTCTCAGAAGTGACAGAATGATTTCTGTTAGTTTCCAAGGCAAACCATTCAATATCACCATAATCCTAGTCTATGCCCCAACTGCTAATGCCAAAGAAACTGAAAGAGAATAGTTCTATGAGGACCTACAAGACCTTCTAGAACTAACACCAAAAAAAGATGTCCTTTTCATCATAGGGGACTGGAATCCAAAAGTAGGAATTCAAGAGATATCTGGAATAACAGGCAAGTTTGCCTTGGAATACAGAATGAAGTAGGGCAAAGGCTAACAGAGTTTTGCCAAGAGAACCCAAGGGCCATAGCAAACACCCTCTTCAAACAACACAAGAGACAGCTCTACACATGGACATCACACTAGATGGTCAATACCAGAATCAGATTGATTATATTATTTGTAGCTGAAGATGGAGAAGCTCTATACAGTCAGAAAACATTAGACCAGGAGCTGACTGTGGCTCAGTTCATGAACTTCTTATTGCCAAATTCAGAGTGAAATTGAAGAAAGTAGGGAAAACCACTAGACCATTCAAATATGACCTAAATCAAATCTCTTACAATTATACAGTGGAAGTGACAAATAGACTCAAGGGATTAGACCTGATAGACAGAGTGCCTGAAGAACTACAGACAGAGGTTCGTGATATTGTATAGGAGTCAGCGACCAAGACCATCCCCAAGAAAAAGAAAGGCAAAATGGCTGTCTGAGGAGGCCTTACACATAGCTGAGCAAAGAAGAGAAATGAAAGGCAAAAGAGAAAAGGAAAGATATATCCATCTGAAAGCAGAGTTCCAAAGAAGACAAGGACAGAGAAGAATGCTTCCGAAGTGATCAACACAAAGAAATAGAGGAAAACAATAGAACAGGAACGACTAGAGATCTATTCAGGAGAATCAGAGATACCAAGGGAATGTTTCATGCAAAAATGGGGACAATAAAGGACAAAAACCAGAAATGTTTGGACCTAACAGAAGCAGAAGATATTAAGAAGAGGTGGCAAGAATACACAGAAGAAATATACAAAAAAGTCTTAATGACCCAGCTAACCGCAATGGTGTGATCCTTCACCTAGAGACAGATATCTTGGAGTGTGAAGTTGAGTGGGAGTTAGGAAGTATCACTATGAACAAAGCTACTGGAGGTGATGGAATTCCAGCTGAGCTATTTCAAATCCTAAAAGATGATGCTCTTAAAATGCTGCACTGAATATGCCAACAAATTTGGAAAACTCAGCAGTGGCCACAGGACTGAAAAATGTCAGTTTTCATTCCAATTTCAAAAAAGGCAATGCCAAAGAAAGTTCAAACTGCCACACAATTGCACTCATTTCATACAGTTTTACTAATTTCACATGCTAGCCAAGTAATGCTCAAAATGCTCCAAGCTAGGCTTCAACAGTACATAAACTGAGAACTTTTAGATGATCAGGCTAGGTTTAGAAAAGGCAGAGGAACCAGAGATCAAATTGCCAACATCCATTGTATCATAGAAAAAGCAAGAGAATTCCAGAGAAACATCTACTTCTGCTTCATTGACTATGCTAAAGTGTTTGACTGTGTGGATCACAACAAACTGGAAAATTCTTCAAGTGATGGAAATACCAGACCACATAACCTGCCTCCTAAGAATTCTGTATACAGGTCCAGAAAGCAACAATTAGAACCAGACGTGGAACAACAGACTGGTTCCAAATGGGAAAGGAGCATATCAGGGCTATATATTGTCACCCAACTTATTTAACTTATATGCAGAGTATATCAAGTGAAGTGCTAGACTGGATGAAAAACAAGCTGGAATCAAGATTGCCCATAGAAATATCATTAACATTAACCTCAGGTATACAGATGACACCATTCTTATGGTAGAAAGTGAAGAGAAACTAAAGAGCCTCTTGATGAAAGTGAAATAGAGTGAAAAAGCTGGCTTAAAACTCAACATTCAAAAAACTAAGATCATGGCATTTGGTCCCATCACTTGATGGCAAATAGATGAGAAGAAAATGGAAACAGTGACAAACTTTATTTTCTTGGGCCCCAAAATCACTGCAGCTAGTGACTGCAGCAAAGAAATTAAAAGATGCTTATCCCTTGGAAGAAAAGCTATGACAAACCTAATGAAAGTGAAAGTGAAAATTACCCAGTCTTGGCCGATTCTTTATGAAAGCAAGGACATGACTTTGCTGATGAAGATCTGTATAGTCAAAACTATGGTTTTTCCAGTAGTCATGTATGGATGTGAGAGTTGGCCCATAAAGAATGCTGAGCGCCAAAGAAATGATACTTTTGAACTGTGCTGTTGGAAAAGACTCTTGAGAGTTCCTTGAACTACAGTGAATACTAAAAAAGACAAAATAAAACAAACAAACAAAGAAAAAACAAGTCCTGAATTTTCATTGGAAGAACTGATGTTGAAGCTAAAGCTCCAATACTTTGGCCACCTGATGAGAACAACTGCTGCTGCTGCTGCTAAGTCACTTCAGTCGTGTCCAACTCTGTGTGACCCCATNAGTAGTGTGCATCTGTTAATCCCAAACTCCTAATTTATCCTTCCTTCCCCTTCCCCCTTTGGTACCCATAAGTTTGCTTTCTATATCTGTGCCTCTGTAAAAAGTTCATTTGTATCATTTTTAGATATATGCATTTTAGATATATGCTGCTGCTGCTGCTGCTGCTGCTGCTGCTAAGTCACTTCAGTCGTGTCCCACTCTGTGTGACCCCAAAGATGGCAGCCCACCAGGCTCCCCCATCCCTGGGATTCTCCAGGCAAGAATACTGGAGTGGGTTGCCATTTCCTTCTCCAATGCATGAAAGAGAAAAGTGAAAGTGAAGTCGCTTAGTCTGTCCGACTGTTAGCGACCCCATGGACTGCAGCCCACCAGGCTACTCCGTCCATTGGATTTTCCAGGCAAGAGTACTGGGGTGGGGTGCCATTGCCTTCGCCGTTAGATATATGCATTCCACCTATAAGTGATATCATATATTTATCTTTATCTTTCTCTGTCTGACTTACTTCGCTTAGTCCCTTGGTCTAGCCATGTTGCTGCAAATGGCATTATTTCATTTTTTTTATACTGAGTAATATTCCATTGTATATATGTACCACATCTTCTTTATCTATTCCTCTGTCGATGGACATTTAGGTTGCTTCCATGTCCTGGTTTTTTTAAATTGTGCTGCTATGAACATTGGGATGCATGTATCTTTTCAAATTAGAGTTTTCAGACATGTTCATCCTTTTAATGATAAATTTTAACCTCTTTGGGTCTCTTTTTCTTATCTGAAGGGGAGGAGCTTAGCATATATTGGTTTCAGACCTTAAAACATGTCTATACGACAGCATCTGCCATCTAAGGAACTTACACACACATACAAGTATAGAGAGCTGGAGTGATACTATAAATAATGTTGGTTACTTGATTGTGAGCAGGTTGTGCTGACCACAACCCAGTATGTGAGAGTTCATTTGAAACAAAAGCGTCCTGCAGCCAATTATAGGAAAGGAGCAAATCTTGAAACAGGGATTAGTTCTTCAAATCACCACTGTTCAGTCCGTGATCCAGATTTTTTTACATAGGAAGAGCCAAGGAAAATAGTCTCATTGGAATGAGGGGAGGAGGGAAGGGAGGCAAGATCTCTTGAAGGTGCATTTACAGAGCATCTTCCTCCTCCTCCACCTCCTTCTTTGGTTCTTAAAGAGAATAGATACTGGGAATCTATATCTTGGGAATAGATACTGAAGAAATAGAATATATGGTGGCAGAAACATCCTGTCCCTCAAGGGACCTCTTGGTAATCCCAAACCACAATGCAATCTCTCTGCTTACTTTACACACAGAAGTAATTGTTGAATTTCTCTGCAGCTTGAAAGTTTTTGCAATTAAATATGAAATTTTACTAGAGTAGAAACAAAACCAGGATGTAAGCTTCAGGAGGGCAAAAATTTTGTCTTTGTTCTTTGCTGTATTTCAAATTCTTGGAATAGTGTATGATCCATAGTAAAAACTGAATATTTGCTCCTGAATGAACTTGTATATTTAGCAATAAATTAATTAGTCAAATACATTTTCTAATTCATTACTGAAAATTTTTACAATAAACTATTTTTCAGTCATTAGGATAGTTTATACCATTATTGTACTGTCATAGAAAAGTATTTATGCTATAGTGAAAGATAAGTAAATGTCTTATTTGTTTAAGACACTTATGTATATTTGTGTCATAAATATGTGTATATATTTGTAAATTACTTTAAAAAATATCTATTACTTAAAAATTGTATATGTGCATCAATTCTGTCGGTCGGTTCAGTTGCTCAGTCATGTCCGACTCTTTGTGACCCCATGAGTCGCAGCACACCAGGCCTCCCTGTCCATCACCAACTTCTGGAGTTCGCTCAGACTCATGCCCAGATGTGTATAAGAGACAGAGAATACACAGAAGAACTGTACAAAGATCTTCATGACCAAGATAATCAC
>SJYX01014512.1:40101-80190 GCA_006410675.1 Oreotragus oreotragus | reverse complement strand
GATATACAGCCTTGACGTACTCCTTTTCCTGTTTGGAACCAGTCTGTTGTTTTATGTCCAGTTCTACCTGTTGCTTCCTGACCTGCATACAGATTTCTCAAGAGGCAGGTTAGGTGGTCTGGTATTCCCATCTCTTTCAGAATTTTCCACAGTTTATTGTGATCCATGCAGTCAAAGGCTTTGGCATAGTCAATAAAGGAGAAATAAATGTTTTTCTGGAACTCTCTTGCTTTTTCCATGATCCAGCATATGCTGGCAATTTGATCTCTGGTTCCTTTGCCTTTTCTAAAACGAGCTTGAACATCTAGAAGTTCACGGTTCACGTATTGCTGAAGCCTGGCTTGGAGAATTTTGAGCATTACTTTACCACCATGTGAGCTGAGTGCAATTGTGTGGTAGTTTGAGCATTCTTTGGAATTGCTTTGCTTTGGGATTGGAAAGAAACTGAACTTTCCCAGTCCTGTGGCCACTGCTGAGTTTTCCAACTTTGCTGGCATATTGAGTGCAGCACTTTCACAGCATCATCTTTCAGGATTTGAAATAGCTCAACTGGAATTCCATCACCTCCACTAGCTTTGTTCATAGTGATGCTTTCTAAGGCCCAGTTGATTTCACATTCCAGGATATATGGCTCTAGATGAGTGATCACACCATTGTGATTATCCAAAATGAAGCTGTATTGTATCTTTTTATTTCAAAAGTGATATCCATTTTGTTGATAGCAACAAAAAGATTAATGACTCATTTTTCTTTGGCTATTAATAGCTGCAGTTTACATTAATATAGAGAACTTAAATCAGCCTAGAATCGACAATCTTTGGTCAAAAAATATGAGACCTTTTTAAGAGTATGGATGAGGCATTTCAGTATATTTCTTGACAATATAACAAAATTCAATCCTTTTAAGAATTACCTGATGAATAACTCATTTTTACATCTAGTATTATGTGGAAACATGGTATTGGATTTCTTAAAATATAGCAGAAATGCCTTGTTTCCAAATCTTTCACTAATTCTTGACATGTAAGGTCTTGTTTGAATATAAATTCAGTATAAATTTATACAGCAGACTATTTTTATTCCATTTTACATCTGCCTGTAGTGGGACCTTGAAAGGTAAAATCAAATTTGTAAGATCGAAGTTGGCATTCAAATCTAAATGTGTCTGGTTCCAAACACCATCCTTAACCATTACCTTACCCTGCAGGCTTCCCTGGTGGCTCAATCAGTAAAGAATCTGCCTGCAATGTGGGAGACCTGGGTTCGATCCCTGCGTCAGAAAGATCCCCTGGAGAAGGAAATGGCACCCCACTCCAGTACTCTTGCCTGGAAAATCCCATGGAAGGAGGAGTGTGATAGGCTGCAGTCCATGGGGTCGCAAAGAGCTGGACACAACTGAGTGACTTCACTTTCAGTCTAGTCAGTTTAAATCTGTGANAGATCCCCTGGAGAAGGAAATGGCACCCCACTCCAGTACTCTTGCCTGGAAAATCCCATGGAAGGAGGAGTGTGATAGGCTGCAGTCCATGGGGTCGCAAAGAGCTGGACACAACTGAGTGACTTCACTTTCAGTCTAGTCAGTTTAAATCTGTGATCCCCTTTCTTACCTTCCTGCTTCCCTTGTAGCTCAGTTGGTAAAGAATCTGCCTGCAGCACAGGAGACCTGGGTTTGATCCCTGGGTTGGGAAGATCCCCTGGAGAAGGAAATGGTAACCTACTCCTGTATCCTTGCCTGGAAAGTCTCATCGACAGAGGAGCCTTGTGAGCTGCAGTCCATGGGGTCACAAAGAGTTGGGCATGACAGCGACTAACATTTACTTACTTACCCTGCAGTACCTCGTCTTTCAGAGGACTAAGATATGTGGATCTGGGCTGGGTATAAGAATGGTTCAGAGAGTGATTTGAGGGAAAAAAACATCCATTTAATTACTGTATCCCCATCAAGATTGTAGCACCAGCAAAGAGTCTTTGCTCTTACAGTCTAAGAATTAAGTTTTTATTTTCTAACTTTTAAGGGACCACATTTCCTTGACAGAAATTCTCTGCTGAAACACAGAAAAACTATAAATACTGTCAATTCTTTCTATGTTATTTACATAACTCTGAACCAAAATCTTTTAAAAAAGGCATGCGTAAGAAAAATTTTGATCTATCTTATTTATTACTTCATATTTTTAAAATATGACAACAAACTGTGAAAAACTCTTTAAAAGATGGGAATGCCAGACCACCTTCCCTGCCTCCTGAGAAACCTATATGCAGGTCAAGAAGGAACAGTTAGAACTGGACATGTAACAGCAGACTGGTTCAAAACTGAAAAGGAGTACGACAAGGTTGTATGTTGTCACCTTGCTTATTTAGCTTATATGCAGAGTACATCATGTGAAATGCCGGGCTGGATGACTCACAAGCTGCAATCGAGATTGCCTTGAGAAATATGAACAACTGCAGATATACAGATGATGCCACTCTAATGGCAGAAGGTGAATAGGAAACTAAAGAGCCTCTTGATGAGGGTGAAAGAGAGTAAAAAAACTAGCTTAAAACTCAACATTTGTAAAACTAAGATCATGGCATCTTATCCCGTCAGTCAATGTCAAATAAAAGGGGACAAAGTGGAAACAGTGACAGATGTTATTGTCCTGGGCTCCAAAACCACTGCGGACAGTGAGTGTGGCCATGAAATTAAAAGGTGCTTGCTCCTTGGAAGAAAAGCTATGACAAACAGCACATTAAAAAGCGAGGGCATTACTTTGCTGATGAAGGTCTGTAGAGTCAAAATTATGCTTTATCCAATAGTCATGTATGGATGTGAGAGCTGGGCCATACAGAAGGCTGAGTGCCAAAGAATTGATGTTTTTGAATTGTGGTGCTAGAGAGGAGTCTTGAGAGTACCTTGGTCTGCAACTAGATCAAGCCAGTCCATCCTAAAGGAAACCAACTCTGAATATTACTGAAAAGACTGATACTGAAACTGAAGCACCAATACTTTGGCCACCTGATGTGAAGAGCTGACTCAATGGAAAAGACCGTAATGCTGGGAAAGATTGAAGAATGGAAGAGAAGTGGGTGACAGAGGATGAGATGGTTGGATAGCATCACCAACTCAAGGAACATGAGTCTGAGCAAACTCCATGAGGTAGTGAAGGACAGGGACAGGGAAGCCTGGTTTGTTGCAGTCCATGGGGTTGCGAGTCAGACACGACTTAGCAATTAAACAATAGCAACGTTCTTTAATAATAATCACATCCAATTCAGCAGAAAATTTGAAAGACTAAGCTACTTTTGAGAAATAAAATGCAAGAATGGGCCAATATAAAGAAATAAAGAAATCTGTTATAAATGTCATCTCATCCATATGTTGTCCTTGTCTCCTCTGTATAGATGTTTCAAACAGTATTTCCAAAATTAAAAAAAAAATGAATAAAAGCTTTGGGCAAACTAAAAATTAAAAAAAATAACTATTACATGAAAGTAAAATATATATATAATAACAATACATTGCTTTTGAAAATTAAAAGGCATTCCCATTAAACTTCACAATAAAAAAGTGTCCCTTATACCATTATTAGGGCTTCCCAAGTGACACAGTGGTTAGGAACCTGCCTGCCAATGCAGGAGACACAAGTGATGCCAATTCAATCCTTGGGTTTGGAAGATCCCCTGGAAAAGGAAATGGAAACCCACTCCAGAAATCTTGCCTAGAGAATCCCATGGACATAGGAGCCTGGCAGGCTGTAGTCTATGGGGTTGCAGATTAGACATAACTGGGCATACACACACACACCCCATTATGAAAGAATAAAATAATAGATGATATAGAAATGCTAACAGAAGTTTAGCCAAAATGTTAATAGTGCACAAGAGAAATTTCAGTCAAATTCAAATTAAAAAGGATCATTTTAAAAAGGATCAATTATTCTATAAATGGAGCATCAGTGGTTTTCTAGAATGATAAAATTCTCCTCAATATGTGCAAAATCTATTTTAGATGGATTTACTGTTAAAACAGGAAAGATTCACTAAATAATTAGAATACCCCTGAATGTCCTTATATTTGAATGGGAAAATGATTTCTAAGTGTAAAAGTAAGGAAACAAGCAGTAGAAAGTGAAGTAAAATATTCAAGATTTCTGCACATCAGAAGATGTATAAGCAAAATTATAAAGCAAGTGACAGTCTTACCTCTACCTCCCCAAGAGGTCCCATTGAATGGGGTATTCTGGCTGATAAGCCAGGCCTGAGAGGCATCCACAAAGCAACAAAGACAGGGTGAAAGGGTCAGACTTTTTGGGAGATAGTTGCTTTAAAATGCAGTGGCTCTCAAAATTTAACTGTTATCATACTCATAGCAAGTGAGCACCTTCTGTTAGCCAACAGCCAAAATTCTTGGAAAGATATAGTCATTGGCCATATGTGTATCTTGCTAATTAGAGAATCAGATCAATTAACAGCTCCAATTCCTTAATGCTTCTTTCAAATTCTCATGGAAATCCCTGTGCCTGGAATTGCAATGTAGAAAACAAAATTTATTATTTATTCCTTTACTAAGTATGCAGAGTTTTACTCTAATTTTAATAATAATAATTGGATCCAAAATATGTTAAGAATTCCCAAATTGACAAGTTTGAAAAGCATTGAGGGTTGCTTATTGGAAGGTGGTAAACAGATACTAAATGTGCCAAAAGTCAAGTGCAAAAGTAAAGTGAGATAGATATCCAAAGTTGCATAGTCAAAATTTAAATATGTTAAATGTGGTGACCTAAAATGTTAACTTGGCAATAAAAATTGTAAAGCTTGCCTTTGTCTTGATGTTATTCAGTCTCTCAATATGTCTGACTGTTTGTGACCCCATAGACTGCAGCACACTAGGCTTCTCTGTCTTTCTGAATTTAATGTTCTTATACTTTAGACAAGTTTTAATATCTAAGTGTCCTTTGTTGTTCTAAGAGTTTAATTTCTCTGCAGTTTTGAATTTGAATTTGCACTTGACTTGTGTAATCGTTGGCATGTGCTGGACCAGAGATTTATTAGATTTATAGGGGAGTGAAATTTGCCACCCCCAAATCTGTGTCTTTCCCATGAGAATTAATTTAAGCGGATTATTTTTAAGAAACAGAAGAGTCTGGAAGTCTTTCTTTTTATCTCCCTCTGGGTTTCCCTGGTGGCTCAGTTGGTAAAGAATCTGCCTGCAATGCAGGAGACCACCTATAGTGCAGGAGACCTGGGTTTGATCCTTGGGTTGGGAGGATTCCTGGAGAAGGAAATGGCAACCCACTCCAGCATTCTTGCCTGAAAAATCCCATGGACAGGGGAGTGGCTGGCTACTGTCCATGCATGGGGTTGCAAAGACCTGGGCACGATATAGATAGAGATATCACCAGAGAGTATGGGTTAGGTGTGGTGGGATGGAGAAATCAGAGTTCATGCTGTGTCCCACTGTCTCAACCTGGAACCTAACATTTGCTTTTCCATCAACTCCAGGTGAATTCTAAGTGGCACTAGTGGTAAAGAGTCTGCCTACTGATACAGGAGACAGAAGAGATGCAGGTTCAACCCCTGGTCAGGAAGATCCCCTAGAGGAGGAAATGGTATCTAACTCCTCTGATCCCCCAGAGGAGGAAATGTTACCCTCAGTTCAGTTCAGTTCAGTCGCTCAGTTGTGTCCGACTCTTTGCAACCCCATGAATCGCAGCACACCGGGCCTCCCTGCCCATCACCAACTCCCAGAGTTCACTCAGACTCAAGTCCATTGAGTCAGTGATGCCATCCAGCCATCTCAACATTTCCTTCTCCAATGCATGAAAGAGAAAAGTGAAAGTGAAGTCGCTTATTCTGTCCGACTGTTAGCGACCCCATGGACTGCAGCCCACCAGGCTACTCCGTCCATTGGATTTTCCAGGCAAGAGTACTGGGGTGGGGTGCCACTGCCTTCCCCGAGAACAACTGAGTCATTAAAAAAGACTCTGATGCTGGGAAAGATTGAAGATAGGAGGAGAAGGGGGTGACAGAGGATGGGATGGTTGGATGGCATCAATGATTCAATGGACATGAGTTTAAGCAAGCTCTGGGAACTGATGATGGACAGTGAAGGCTGGCGTGCTGCAGTTCATGGGATCGCAAAGAGTCAGAAATGAGTAATGTGACTGAACTGAACTGAATTGAAAATGGCAATATAAAGATGTTTAATAAATTCAAAGCAAGGTATTTTCTTGTTTTTTTTAAAAAAGTGAATATATGTTTCTATAATAAAAACCTAATAATGTTAGACAGTGATGGGCTGTTTTTCCACATTGTTTCATCCATTGGTCATAGTCATATAAAATTTTATTATAGTAAGCAGAATCCTCAATCACATAAATTTGGGAGACCAGAATGGGGAGCTCTCATGCCATATAAGGGGAAGGAAGCCTTCCCTCTGGGAAAGAGAGAGCCCACTGGGAAGAAGTCTCTTCCTTCCTGACAACATTCCAGTCAATGAAAAGCCATGGACTCGTTTATGACGTATGTGTGTGTGTGTGTTAATCACTCAGTCATGGCCAACTCTGCGGCCCCGTGGACTGTAGCCCATTGGGCTTCTATGTTCATGGAATTCTTCAGGCAAGAATACTGGGGTGGGTTGCCATTTCCTTCTCCAGGAGATCTTCCTGACCCAGGGATTGAACCCAGGTCTTCTGTGCTGCAGGCAGATTCCTTACTGCCTGAGCCATCAGGGAAGTCCTTCCTGTTTATGACAGCCTTCCCACTTCTCTGTTTCCTCTGTTGAAGAGTTCTCCTTCCCTTGCTGTGCCTTGACATCTCCATAGCCCACCAAGGTCGTCAGCCGTGAATTGCAATTCTTTACTGATCTAAAAAAAATCATTTTTGTTGGAGAAATATCTGACAGTCTGTTTTATGTCAATAGTCTGCATCAGCTTACACTACTTTCATCCGTTCTTAGATGAAGAATAGTTCTCAGTGTAACCTAAAGAGTTATAAAATTTACAGGTGAATTGTTGGACTGCTCTCTAGAATTTCAAAGCCATCTGTGGCTCAGGTGCAGTAAAGAATCTGCCTGCAATGCAGGAGACCTGGGTTCCATCCCTCGATTGGTACGATCCCCCTGGAGGACGGCATGGCAACCCACGCTAGTCTTCTTTCCTGGAGAGTCTCCGTGGACAGAGGAGCCTGGCGGGCTACAGTTCATGGGGTTGTAGAGAATTGGACACAACTGAGTGAGTAAGCACTGCACAGAACTAGAATTTCTAGAAGCCTATTTTTGTTTTGTTTGGTGGACTTACTGAAGACTTAAGTCCTGGAGACAGCCTCTCAAATAGCTACGAGTGAGTGTTCTGTATGGGAGGAGCCAGATATATAGGAGTTTTTGCATAAAAACAAACAAAAAAAACAGGTTATCAGAACATCAGAAGATTATTATTAAAGTAAACCAGACATCTCAAGTTAATGGATTTAGTGTTCTCCTATGTATGGGAAGATGTGAAAGTCTGGACTTACAGAAATTATTCCTTTGATAAGTACCTGAACTATTGAGGGCCAGTATCCTGTTTTTCTTCATCATGAATCCATTCAAGGTGCTACATGGGGAGTGACTGTAGTAGCTAAAGGCTTGATGACCAAAACGTTCTTTATGTACTTCTATGGTAAGCAACATTCTTGGTCTACATGGGAAAGAAAGGAAGTATCTAATTATTTTCTCCACTCAAATATTCAGATGGTCATCAGTCAGTGTGGGACTTCCCTGGTGGCTCAGACGGTAATGAACAACTGCCTGCAATGCAGGAGATACAAGTTTGATCCCTAGGTTGGGAAAATCCCCTGGAGTAGGAAATGGTGACCCACTCCAGCATTCTTGCCTGGATAATTTCATGGAAAGAGGACTCTGGTGGGCTATAGTGCATAGTTTGCAAAGAGTTGGATATGACTGAGAGACTAACACATTCACACTTGCTTCAGTTGGTATAAAATGTAATTTTCCTTTAATTTTCCTAGTATGGAGCTTGCCTTTCTAGTTTTTAACCAGAAGCTGGCTCTTACTATCCTAAAATGAACCTGTTCAGTTCAGTTCAGTTCAATTCAGTGGCTCAGTCGTGTCTGACTCTTTGTGACCCCATGAATTGCAGCACACCAGGCCTCCCTCTCCATCACCAGCTCCCGGAGTTCACTCAGATTCACGTCCATCAAGTCCATGATGGATTTGATGGACCATCTCATCCTCTGTTGAGGATCCATCAAGTCCATCTCATCCTCTGTTGTCCCCTTCTCCTCCTGCCTCCAATCCCTCCCAGCATCAGAGTCTTTTCCAATGAGTAACTCTTCTCATGAGGTGGCCAAAGTACTGGAGTTTCAGCTTTAGCATCATTCCTTCCAAAGAAATCCCAGGGTTTATCTCCTTCAGAATGGACTGATTGGATCTCCTTGCAGTCCAAGGGACTCTCAGGAGTCTTCTCCAACACCACAGTTCAAAAGCATCAATTCTTTGGCACTCAGCCTTCTTCACAGTCCAACTCTCACATCCATACATGACCACAGGAAAAACCATAGCCTTGACTAGACAGACCTTAGTCGGCAAAGTAATGTCTCTGCTTTTGAATATGCTATCTAGGTTGGTCATAACTTTTCTCCCAATGAGTAAGCGTCTTTTAAGTTCATGGCTGCAGTTACCATCTGCAGTGATTTTGGAGCTCAAAAAAATAAAGTCTGACACTGTTTCCACTGTTTCCCCATCTATTTTCCATGAAGTGATGGGACCAGATGCCANGAGCTGTCTCTTATACACATCTCATACATGACCACTGGAAAAACCATAGCCTTGACTAGACAGACCTTAGTCGGCAAAGTAATGTCTCTGCTTTTCAATATGCTATCTAAGTTGGTCATAACTTTCCTTCCAAGGAGTAAGCGTCTTTTAATTTCATGGCTGCAGTCACCATCTGCAGTGATTTTGGAGCCCAAAAAAATAAAGTCTGACACTGTTTCCACTGTTTCCCCATCTATTTCCCATGAAGTGATGGGACCAGATGCCATGATCTTCGTTTTCTGAATGTTGAGCTTTAAGCCAACTTTTCCACTCTCCTCTTTCACTTTCATCAAGAGGCTTTTTAGTTCCTCTTCACTTTCTGCCATAAGGGTGGTGTCATCTGCATATTTGAGGTTATTGATATTTCTCCCGGCAATCTTGATTCCAACTTGTGCTTCTTCCAGCCCAGCATTTCTCATGATGTACTCTGCATGTAAGTTCAATAAGCAGGGTGACAATATACAGCCTTGACGGACTCCTTTTCCTATTTGGAACCAGTCTGTTGTTCTGTGTCCAGTTCTAACTATTGCTTCCTGACCTACATACAGGTCTCTCAAGAGGCAGGTCAGGTGGTCTGGTATTCCCATCTCTTTCAGAATTTTCCACAGTTTATTGTGATCCACACAGTCAAAGGCTTTGGCATAGTCAATAAATCAGAAATAGATGTTTTTCCTTACATAATATCATATGTCAATTCTATATCAACAAAGCTATAAAAAGATTTTAAAGTTATTTTTATTCACATTAAAGTCTTGGAAGTTAGCACTTCTTAGCTTTGCTGGCACACTGAAATACCCGAGGAGCTTTTAAAATCTCTGGCACCCAGACCAGTATAGTCCAAATCTCCAGGAGTGGGATCCACACGTTCATATTTTTTAAGCCCCTGAGACTGGGACTGAATCAATTGTCCTTTCTCCCCAGCATCCATCACGAAATCATTATCTGGGGATGTTATCATAGCTGTTATTAGCTCGAAGCACTGTTGTAAATGTGCATTACTTCACTGAAGTGATCCTGAAAGTTTTGCCTCTACAGGGTCAAATAAGGGTGAGAATCTTCACTTACCCTCTCCTCTTAGTCACTAGGGTTCAGTGTTCACCCACATGCAGCATGCATTGACAGCAAGGCGACATTGTCCCCAAAGAGAGGAGAACATTGGTTCTTGGATGATTGAAAAAAATTTTCACTCTATGTATGCCTGTGTGCTCAGTCACTTCAATTGTGTGCGACTCTTTGGGACCCCATGGACTATAGCCCTCCAAGTTCTTCTGTCCATGGGATTCTCCAGGCAAGGATACTGGAGTGGGTTGTCGTTCCCTTCTCCAGGGGATCTTCCCTAACCAGGGATCGAACCCATATCTCTTGCATCTCCTGAGTTGGGAGGCAGGCTCTTTACCACTAGCACCACCTGGGAAGTTCCACTTTATGTATAAGGCACAGATATACATACAGTCCATAAAAGATATGCAGTATATCTGTAATATTAAAATTTCATAAGGAGACAATTGAGGAAAAAAATGTCTGAAAAGACTGCTGGAAGCAGGAGGGCAATAATGAGAATAAAGTTTGAACCCTAACATAGAGAGCTGGAGGAGTTTGGCCCTTCAGAAGGGGTCCGGAAGGATTTAGTTTAACTCAGCACTTTCTGTAATTTAGTGCCCCGGGACCCCTTTGAAGCCTACTTCTTATGAAGAACACAAGTGGAGAACTATGGACTGCCAAAAAGAACTGAATCTAAATTCCATATTTGTGGGACTTCCTTGGTGGTCCAGTGGCTAGGGCTCCAAACTTTCAGTGCAGAGGGCCCAAGTTCAGTCTGTGGTCAGGGAATTAAGATCCCAAGCTCCTCTTTAGGTCTCTTCCTCAAAGCTACTCTAATTCTAGACTGGCCATTATTTTTATTCTTCTATCAAGGTTCTTCTGTAACTTCTTACTCAAGCAGGGGTAACCATTCTTAACTTTTTTTTTTTAACTTGGAAACATTGAAAATAAAGTTAGTGAATATGCATACAGCGTTCTGGATTGAGGCCAGCCCTGAAGAGAACCAGTGTTTCACTCATGTCACTTCCATGATCCCAGCTTCCCTCTTTCAGCTTTTTTCTTCCTACCTTCTATAACCTGCTCCTTCACCACTGTGTCCAAGGTGTCAGCTCCTGTGTGTACTCTTTTGATAGCATTATCTAAGTCAGGAGCATTTTCACTCTGAAATGCTGTGGGTAGAGGACACAGGAAAAAAATCCAAGAACCAAAAAAATAGTCTCCAATGGTATGCTTTGAAAACTCAGGGTGAAAAACAAAACAAACTCAGGGACACCCCTGCTGTGATCTTATCTCAGGGGTTACTCCAAAGTATTTCCCCCACCCTGGATCCCCACCCCAGCTGAGCTGCCCCCAAAGGAGGCTGAGCCTATTTTCAAAACCACACATTTTGATCCAAAGTTCATAGGAGGAGTTCTTGTGCCAATTCCAGGTGTAAATGACAATCTTGGAGACAGTGTTTGGACACAGATATTTGGGGCTATGCAAACATTCACATGTTTTATGGTGACTGGGGAAAATTTATCTTCAGACTTTTAAATGATCTGGAAAACATCAGGAATAGAGACAACTTAGTAGTACGATTCTATTGCCCAAATGTGAGGTATCAAAGGGGAGCAGAGAAAACCTTTGGCCTTCCTCTTCAGAAGGTTTTAGAAAGTGGCTCCGTAAATCCTCATTTCACCAAGTGTCTTTTGAGGAGCAACAGAAAGTTATTATTATATAATTTTAATTGTTCAGTATACACCAGAATTGTCTTATAATAATGCTATGAGGTAAGCATTATTATTACCCCCCCTTTTATGCATGAGGAGACCAAGGCTCAGAGATGTCACCCTTCCCAAGTCAAAGCCTCATTTCAATGCCAAGGTTTGTTTGGCTCCAACCAGGTTCATAGTGTTCCACCAACCTGGGTGCTCTCACAAAGCACCTCACAAAGCTTCCTCCTCTGTGATTGTCTCCTCCCCGACATGGCAACCCCATCAATAGACCTCTTACTCTCTCAGCATCTCTTCTACCCGTTTGGCAGACAATCCCACACCCTTCAGCTCAGAGGTCTTCCTGGTACTCGCCCCAACTCTGGGTTCGCCTGGCTCATGGACAAGCTAACTCTCTGCTGCCCCCTCCTGGCCAAACAAGGACCCGTCCCAGTGGCAGCTGCACTGAAAGACACCTGCTCCCAATTTGCTCCCGATCCCACTCGCCCAGCTCACCCACTAACCAGCAGGTCAAGGAGTAAGAATTATTGATCTGACTATCTAACATTCGACCTTGTCAAAGATTTTCTGGTCTCTGACACTGACACCTGTTTCAGAAGTTACACATTCCTACAACGCATCTTAAGAGCACCTGTTCTCTGTCTGCATTCATTGATAATTAAGGGTCAAGGTGACAAAGTGACTGCATATTTTGTTCCCATAGGACATTGGCAGCACTGAAAAAATCAAATAACTTTGTGGTAAATTTTGAGACTCACTGAAAAACTGAATAGAGTATCAAGGAGATTTGTCTTGTTTAGATGCCTTGCTGAGAATAACTGAGAGGATGCACTTTTTGACCAGCACATCTAGGAAACACATGGAGGATTGCTCTCACAGTTTCTTGTCGTCAGTACAGCGGATGATGCTAGGATGACCACTGGATTGCAGGAACAGGAACTAGGATGCAGTAGGTCCTGCCTAGGAAGTGCTCTAAGGAGTTTCTCCTTTGTACTCAAAATGAAGTCCCCAGTACAGTCAGTCTTCTTGACAAGGTCAGGGAGTTCAACAAGATCTAAGGCAGTCAACTTGGCTGAAAGAGATTTCTATGTAAAAGGACCTCTAAAGAGCACTGGAGCAGGAGTCAGGGGATCTAGATTCTAATTCTGGCTTTGCAACTAATTAGAAGTAAAGTTTTCCAAGTGAGAGAAGAGTTAGGAGTATGACAGGGATCTTCCTAACTATGGAAGCTACAGGGACACAGATTCTTAGTTCAACATGAAAAAAGGAACATTCTAACAAGTTAGAATTGTTCGAAAAGGAAAGGAATCTTTCAGGAAGCAGCAAGGTCCCTGTTGCTAGAAGGATTACAGCACTAGCTGAGTCACTTATGGAATAGGTGGCAGAAAGAATTCTTGCATCACTAGAAAAATTTAGAATCAATGATTTCTAAGGTTTTGTCTGCACTCTGCACTTACACAGTGGCTGGCACTTAATAAAGAACCAGGAAAAGCTTGTGATGGGGAAGAAAGAAGAATTAGAGGAAGGGAAGAAGAGAGGAATGAATCTGTTTAACTGGCTGTAACTAAAAAAAAAAAAGCAAGCACACATAAATACCAACTTTTACAAATTTTACCACAAAGAAGCCATGATTCTAGCACTGGTACTGTGAAAAGAAGAGTAACAGATGTTAGGGACAATTGTATTAGATAAGACTGTTTTAGTAGGATGTAAACTAGTAATGCTCAGCAATGTTTATTGAGCACATACCATACATTAGCAGTCATGCTGAAACCTATTTCTGTCCTCCTATCAAGCCAATGAGGCAGATTCTCTTAGTTCAGAAAAGGTAAGCAATTTGCTCATGGCTTGTTAACTAGAAAGAGACAGAATTGGAAGATGAACCTGTATGTTTATCACATGTAGGGTAGGTGTGTGTGTATGTGTGTGTGTGTGTCTGACTCTAACTCTTTAGAGGCTATCTCTCCACTTTAAAATATGGTAATGAGTTGCTGCTGCTGCTGCTGCTGCTGCTGCTGCTGCTGCTGCTGCTGCTGCTAAGTTGCTTCAGTCGTGTCTGACTCTGTGCAACCCCATAGATGGCAGCCCACCAGGCTCCCCCGCCCCTGGGATTCTCCAGGCAAGAACACTGGAGTGGGTCACCATTTCCTTCTCCAGTGCATGAAAGTGAAAAGTGAAAGTGAAGTCGCTCAGTCGTGTCCAACTCATAGAGACCCCATGGACAGCAGCCCACCAGGCTCCTCCGCCCACGGGATTCTCCAGGCAAGAGTACTGGAGTGGGCTGCCACTGCCTTCTCTGAATGAGTTGCTACTGTTATTTATAATAAAATTATTTACCAATAGGTAACACACACATATGTTTCCCAGGTGGCCCAGTGATAAAGAACCCAGTTGCCAATGCAAGAGACACAGGTTCGATCCCTCGGTTGGGAAGATCCCTTGGAGAAGCAAATGGCAACCACTCTGGTATTCTTGCCTGGAAAATTCCATGGACAGAGGGGCCTGGTGGACTACAGCCCATGGGGTCGCAGAGTCAGACATGACTTAGCGACTTAACAACAACACATGCATATGGTATACAATATGCAAAAAGTTAAAAAAAAATACAGACAGTGAAAAGTAAGTTTAAAATAAATAATCTCCCAGCCACCCAGCAAACCACCCAGGAGACCCACAGTTACTTTTCAAATTTAAATTTTTTTTTTTTTTTACAAAACTGTGGTTTGACACTGCATCATTTCGTAAGTCCATATAACCCTGAACCATGTTATTATGAATTTCTACTCTAATTTTAAAAAATTTTTCTTTGTGAAACATTCTTCAAAACTGATCCCATAGAAAACATGATAAAAACAGCTCGTGACATGACGTGACATGACGTGACGTGAAAGTCGCTCAGTCGTGTCCGACTCTTTGCGACCCCATGAACTATACAGTCCATGGAATTCTCCAGGCCAGAATACTGGAGTGGGTAGCCTTTCCCTTCTCCAGGGGATCTTCCCAACCCAGGATCGAAACCAGGTCTCCTGCATTGCATTGCTCAAGACAGCTCATAGTGTATACCAAATGGTAATGATTTCAGATATTAATTGTTCAATTTTTCTGACCAAGCTTAGTGATACGGTATATTCTAATTCTTTTACATTTTCTGTTTCAGTGACATAACTTCTTTACACAATAAGATGGAACATCTGTCTGATGAAAAATGGGCCATTATTATTCATCTTAAGCCATGAAGTATCGTTCAACAGCTCTGAACTAATGGTCATTACATCAAATAGTTTTTACTCTAATCATTATTTCTAATACATGTGAAATTAATACACAGGGTTTGTCATTACTGAGCACTAGAATATCATTCTAGAAGAAGCAATTAATGTCCATCAGAAGTTTTTTCTGAAATATGATTATCAAATCCTCGACTAATGAATCATTTGCATATCTGAAATTATCCCCTAAACATCAAGCACTCCTGTGATAGGACACATTACATTTAACAATGAAAATAAGAGAACGAGAGAGAGATTTTTCATATTAAGTTGTACTCACTGTCCACTTCCCCACCAGCTCAGAATTTTTTCTGAGGAGAATTCTTTTTCAAAAGAACAGTTAAACAGCTTCAGGGATAGGCACTTCTGGGGCTTTTCCAGGAATTGCAATTTTCATTTCTCTTATTTATTTGCATGTTTTAAAAGGAGAGTAATTTAGAAGACCTGAACCTTCCAATAAAAAAAAATGATGGTTAGTTGTCAAATTCAATCTCTATATAGAAAAATGCCATCCATTTCCAAATGTTGCTTGTAAACTCTCTCAGCAAAGGGGCAAAGAATAATGCACTGTATTTCCCCTGCAGAGCGATATTGCACGTTCACCTTTAGGAGCATATGCTGCTCTTTTGAAATATGCAGACTCCCCTCTCATTGTACAGGGCCTCTGTGAAAGGACTGAGGGCTCTACAGAATTAACATATGAATGGGCCAACATACCTCCCAAGAAGCCCCTGAGCAAGGGGGGTGGGAATAAAAGGAGGAGGTCCTTTTATTTATTTGGTAGTTAATGAAGAGTAAGAAGACCTTCTCAGACCAATTTTCTTGAGGAGTCAGAGTTTAAACTCAAAATGTTGAGTATTAATAGAAAATACCCATTTAACATTGGATATTCTATTCTTTCCACCTTCATGACCAACCCATCACGCTGGAAAAAGCAAATGTGTGGTGTCTGAAAAGAGTAATTGCTCCTATCAGTATTAATATATGAAAGCTGATAAAGCTGATCATCACCGTTCTTGCCAATTGGCTGCTTGATTGTCATCACTTCAGCAAAAAAAATGCTTTACCTGGAAGAACCAAACCTTCAGGATGAGGTTAGGGTCAGTGTTCTAGGTGTGAGCTGTGGCCAGGGGCCTGTTTAGATTGTTTCTGGAGAATCGAGCCTAGCAAATAGGACTGAAACCAGACACTCAGTCCAAAGGGGTAAGGCTGCAGGCACGATTACTGTTAGCAAAGGTCTAAGCGGAGCTCAAGACCCACCAGCTAAGAATATTAGGGTCCCTGAGGCTAGGATTGGCTCTACTACCAGGATCCACATAGCGTTAGGTGTCAGTTCCTCTGGGCACCACCTCCCACGACCTCCATGATTCAGTCAGGTGCCCTGCTCTGTTCTCCCGCAAACACCATGCAATTCGTGCAGTATGACGCAGGAATGCTTCCACGTCTGTCTTTCTTATTATCTTGTGGTAGCTCTGTGAAGACCACAACCATGGCCCTGATGGTTTTTTGCTGTGCCCATAGTCTGTAGTACAATACCAAGTACATAATTGATGTTCAGTAAGTACTTGAGGAATGTGATCAATGCAAAGAAATAGAGGAAAACAACAGAATGGGAAAGACTAGAGATATCTAAGAAAATTAGATACCAAGGGAACGTTTCATGCAAAGATGAGCACAATAAAGAACAGAAACAGTATGGACTTAATAGAAGCAGAAATATTAAGAAGAGGTGGCAAGAATACACAGAAGAACTATACAAAAAAGATCTTGATAGATAACCACGATGGTGTGATCACTCACCTAGAGCCAGACATCCTGGAGGTCAAAGTCAAGTGGGCCTTAGGAAGCATCACACGAACAAAGCTAGTGGAGGTGATGGAATTCCAGCTGAGCTGTTTCAAATCCTAAAAGATGATGCTGTGAAAGTGCTGCACTCAATATGCCAGCAAATTTGGAAAATTCAGCAGTGGCCATAGGACTGAAAAAGGTCAGTTTTCATTCCAATCCAAAGAAAGGCAATGCCAAAGAGTTCTCAAACTACCACACAATTGCACTCATCTCACATGCTAGCAAAGTAATGCTCAAATTTATCCAAGCTAGGCTTCAATAGTACGTGAACTGAGAATTTCTGGATGTTCAAACTGGATTTATAAAAGGCAGAAGAAGCAGAGATCAAATTGCCAACATCTGTTGGATCATAGAAAAAGCAAGAGAATTCCAGAAAAACATCTACTTCTACTTCATTGACTATGCTAAAGTCTTTGACTGTGTGAATCACAACAAACTGTGGAAAATTCTTCAAGAGATGGGAATACCAGGCCACCTTACCTGCCTCTTGAGAAATCTGTATGCAGGTCAAGAAGCAACAGTTAGAACTGGACATGGAACAATGGACTGGTTAAAAATTGGGAAGCGAGTACGTCAAGGCTGTATATTGTCACCCTGCTTATTTAACTTATATGCAGAGCACATCATGCGAAACACAAAGCTGGATGATTCACAAGGTAAAATCGTGATTGCCAGGAGAAACATCAACAACCTCAGATATACAGATGACACCACCCTTATGGCAGAAAGCGAAGAGGAACTAAAGAGCCTCTTGATGAAAGTGAAAGAGGAGAGTGAAAAAGCAGGGTTAAAACTCAACATTCAGAAAATGAAGATCATGGCATCCAGTGCCATCACTTCATGGCAAATAGATGGGGAAGTAAAGAAAACAGTGACAGGCTGTATTTTCTTGGGCTCCAAAATCACTGCAGATGGTGACTGCAGCCATGAAATTAAAAGACTCTTGCTCCTTGGAAGAAAAGCTATGACCAACCTAGACAGTATATTAAAAAGCAGAAACATTTTGTTGACTAACGTCCGTCTAGTGAAGGCTATGGTTTTTCCAGTAGTCATGTATGGATGTGAGAGTTGGACCATAAAGAAAGCTGAGCACCAAAAATTTGATGCTTTTGAACTATGGTGTTGGAGAAGACTCTTGAGAGTCCCTTGGACTGCAAGGAGATCAAACCAGTAAATCATAAAGGAAATCAGTCCTGAATATTCATTTGAAGGACTGATGCTGAAGCTGAAGTTCCAATACTTTGGCCACCTGATGCGAAGAACTGACTCACTGGAAAAGACCTTGATGTTGGGAAAGATGGAAGGTGGGAGGAGAAGAAGATGACAGAGGATGAGATGGTTGAATGACATCACCAACTTGATAGACATGAGTTTGAGCAAGCTCCGGAAGTTGGTGAAGGTCAGGGAAGCCTGGTGTGCTGCAAAGAGTCAGACATGACTGAGCCACTGAGTTGAACTGAGCTGAAGTCCATGCCATTGCCATGATTAGGGACCTGGGCTCAGGAAACCTGGCAAATTGTTTTATGGGACAGATATGTTGAGGAGTCCCTGTCTCTGGAGCAGTCAATCTGTTGGACTAGATCAGCACCATTTTGGTTCAGCAGTGATGCTTTCTGCTGGAGCATCGCCTGAGTGTCTCCAATTATCTCAGAGGGGTTTCACCAAATTCTCAAGACAAATTTTAAACATAATCCTTTGCTTTTCCCCCCAGTGGTTCAGATAGTAGAGAATCTGCCCTCAGTGCAGGAGAGTGAAGTTTGCTCCCTGGATCAGGAAGGTCTCTGGAGGAGGGCATAGCAACCCACTCCATTATTCTTGCATGGAGAACCCCTTGAGCAGAGGAGCCTGGTGGGCTACAGTCCACAGAGTCAGACATGACTGAGCAACTAATACTTTCACTTTCACTTGTCATGCTTTACCAAAATCTTTAGGAGGTTTTGCAAAGCATATGTTTTGTAAAGCACTGGTAGCCAGGGTTTAATTGGTATTACAAAGAAGGAAATTAAATGGGAAGCAGGGAGGGTGCAGAACCAGATGAGAGTAGAGACTGGGGTGAGAAACAACCTGGGCCCTGAGTGCAGTGGGATGTGGTAGAAATGGAGAGATTCTATGAAACCAAACCAGTAGATACAGGAGGCTGAAAATTCGATTTAAGATGAAGGTCAGTAAACTATGCCCTGCAGCCCACATCTAATCCTCAGTCTATTTTTTACACCGTGAGATTTAAGAATGGTCCTTATGTTATTAAATAGTTGGAACAGGTGAAAGAGGAGCAGGAGAAGCAGCAACAGCAACAGAGGTGGTATGGAGCCCACAGTGCCTAAAAAGTCTGCTATCTGATCCTTTACCGAAAGTTTGCCAATCACTAATTTAAGTGAATACAATCAAGAGAACAAAAGCACAAATTCCCTGGTGGTCCAGTGGGGCACCCCAAGTAGCTCAGCAGTAAAGAATCCACCTTCAGTGCAGGAGATGTAAGAGACAGGTTCGATCCCTGGGTTGGGAAGATTCCCCTGGAGGAGGGCATGGTAACACACTCCAGTATACTTGCCTGGACAATTCCATGGACAGAGGAGCCTGGTGGGCTACAGTCCATGGGGTCACAAAGAGTTGGANATGTTCAGTAAGTACTTGAGGAATGTGATCAATGCAAAGAAATAGAGGAAAACAACAGAATGGGAAAGACTAGAGATATCTAAGAAAATTAGATACCAAGGGAACGTTTCATGCAAAGATGAGCACAATAAAGAACAGAAACAGTATGGACTTAATAGAAGCAGAAATATTAAGAAGAGGTGGCAAGAATACACAGAAGAACTATACAAAAAAGATCTTGATAGATAACCACGATGGTGTGATCACTCACCTAGAGCCAGACATCCTGGAGGTCAAAGTCAAGTGGGCCTTAGGAAGCATCACACGAACAAAGCTAGTGGAGGTGATGGAATTCCAGCTGAGCTGTTTCAAATCCTAAAAGATGATGCTGTGAAAGTGCTGCACTCAATATGCCAGCAAATTTGGAAAATTCAGCAGTGGCCATAGGACTGAAAAAGGTCAGTTTTCATTCCAATCCAAAGAAAGGCAATGCCAAAGAGTTCTCAAACTACCACACAATTGCACTCATCTCACATGCTAGCAAAGTAATGCTCAAATTTATCCAAGCTAGGCTTCAATAGTACGTGAACTGAGAATTTCTGGATGTTCAAACTGGATTTATAAAAGGCAGAAGAAGCAGAGATCAAATTGCCAACATCTGTTGGATCATAGAAAAAGCAAGAGAATTCCAGAAAAACATCTACTTCTACTTCATTGACTATGCTAAAGTCTTTGACTGTGTGAATCACAACAAACTGTGGAAAATTCTTCAAGAGATGGGAATACCAGGCCACCTTACCTGCCTCTTGAGAAATCTGTATGCAGGTCAAGAAGCAACAGTTAGAACTGGACATGGAACAATGGACTGGTTAAAAATTGGGAAGCGAGTACGTCAAGGCTGTATATTGTCACCCTGCTTATTTAACTTATATGCAGAGCACATCATGCGAAACACAAAGCTGGATGATTCACAAGGTAAAATCGTGATTGCCAGGAGAAACATCAACAACCTCAGATATACAGATGACACCACCCTTATGGCAGAAAGCGAAGAGGAACTAAAGAGCCTCTTGATGAAAGTGAAAGAGGAGAGTGAAAAAGCAGGGTTAAAACTCAACATTCAGAAAATGAAGATCATGGCATCCAGTGCCATCACTTCATGGCAAATAGATGGGGAAGTAAAGAAAACAGTGACAGGCTGTATTTTCTTGGGCTCCAAAATCACTGCAGATGGTGACTGCAGCCATGAAATTAAAAGACTCTTGCTCCTTGGAAGAAAAGCTATGACCAACCTAGACAGTATATTAAAAAGCAGAAACATTTTGTTGACTAACGTCCGTCTAGTGAAGGCTATGGTTTTTCCAGTAGTCATGTATGGATGTGAGAGTTGGACCATAAAGAAAGCTGAGCACCAAAAATTTGATGCTTTTGAACTATGGTGTTGGAGAAGACTCTTGAGAGTCCCTTGGACTGCAAGGAGATCAAACCAGTAAATCATAAAGGAAATCAGTCCTGAATATTCATTTGAAGGACTGATGCTGAAGCTGAAGTTCCAATACTTTGGCCACCTGATGCGAAGAACTGACTCACTGGAAAAGACCTTGATGCTGGGAAAGATGGAAGGTGGGAGGAGAAGAAGATGACAGAGGATGAGATGGTTGAATGACATCACCAACTTGATAGACATGAGTTTGAGCAAGCTCCGGAAGTTGGTGAAGGTCAGGGAAGCCTGGTGTGCTGCAAAGAGTCAGACATGACTGAGCCACTGAGTTGAACTGAGCTGAAGTCCATGCCATTGCCATGATTAGGGACCTGGGCTCAGGAAACCTGGCAAATTGTTTTATGGGACAGATATGTTGAGGAGTCCCTGTCTCTGGAGCAGTCAATCTGTTGGACTAGATCAGCACCATTTTGGTTCAGCAGTGATGCTTTCTGCTGGAGCATCGCCTGAGTGTCTCCAATTATCTCAGAGGGGTTTCACCAAATTCTCAAGACAAATTTTAAACATAATCCTTTGCTTTTCCCCCCAGTGGTTCAGATAGTAGAGAATCTGCCCTCAGTGCAGGAGAGTGAAGTTTGATCCCTGGATCAGGAAGGTCTCTGGAGGAGGGCATAGCAACCCACTCCATTATTCTTGCATGGAGAACCCCTTGAGCAGAGGAGCCTGGTGGGCTACAGTCCACAGAGTCAGACATGACTGAGCAACTAATACTTTCACTTTCACTTGTCATGCTTTACCAAAATCTTTAGGAGGTTTTGCAAAGCATATGTTTTGTAAAGCACTGGTAGCCAGGGTGTAATTGGTATTACAAAGAAGGAAATTAGATGGGAAGCAGGGAGGGTGCAGAACCAGATGAGAATAGAGACTGGGGTGAGAAACAACCTGGGCCCTGAGTGCAGTGGGATGTGGTAGAAATGGAGAGATTCTATGAAACCAAACCAGTAGATACAGGAGGCTGAAAATTCGATTTAAGATGAAGGTCAGTAAACTATGCCCTGCAGCCCACATCTAATCCTCAGTCTATTTTTTACACCGTGAGATTTAAGAATGGTCCTTATGTTATTAAATAGTTGGAACAGGTGAAAGAGGAGCAGGAGAAGCAGCAACAGCAACAGAGGTGGTATGGAGCCCACAGTGCCTAAAAAGTCTGCTATCTGATCCTTTACCGAAAGTTTGCCAATCACTAATTTAAGTGAATACAATCAAGAGAACAAAAGCACAAATTCCCTGGTGGTCCAGTGGGGCACCCCAAGTAGCTCAGCAGTAAAGAATCCACCTTCAGTGCAGGAGATGTAAGAGACAGGTTCGATCCCTGGGTTGGGAAGATTCCCCTGGAGGAGGGCATGGTAACACACTCCAGTATACTTGCCTGGACAATTCCATGGACAGAGGAGCCTGGTGGGCTACAGTCCATGGGGTCACAAAGAGTTGGACACGACTGAAGTGACTGAGCACCAGTGGTTAGGACTCCCACCTCCCACTGTGTGGTGGGGGTTGAGGGGAGAGGTTTGACCCCTGGTTGGCAAACTAAGATCCCATAAGCCAACCAGTGTCGCCAAAATGAGAGAGAGAGTGAAGAGGGAGGGAGGGAGGGAATACAAAAGCAGACTAATTGTCAAGCACAGATATGCTTATATGAAAAATTGCACCTGCCTGTGTATGCTGTGTGTGCACACACACACACACACAGAGGAATAATGCAATACCATTTTGTTATAACTTGAAAATAAAAAAGGCATTTTGATATCACATGAAATCTGTAGAAATGGAAATTAACTATTTGTATTCTTTGGCAATTAAACTACCCATGAATATAATATTTTGCAAGGGATTATTTCTATACATTTTTTGAGGACTGATTTTTCTCTACTCCAGCATCTCATAGGTGGGTGTCTTATCCAGCTTCTGCTGTAATCGTTCTGTTGGCTCTTGGAACTTTACCTAATTATGAGAATTTTGTACCTCCGGAGAAGAGACTACATAATGTAAATATAGTTGAAAGATAATAACATTGATTTGATCTCATTCAGTAATGTTCTTTGAAATAGTCATAGAATGTTTCAGAGCTGGAAGATATTTTACAGATCATATGGTTCCCAACCCTTGTTTTATCATGAGGAAGATGGAGATTAAGTAATTTATCTGAGGTTTAAAATAAATCAGGGTCACATAGAAATCCAGAAATTCTGGTTCCAAGTTCTGTCACTGCTACCTCCCCAGGGAATGCCTTGCCTAAACTCATACAAGGCAGAAACTTATCTGTTAACTCTCCCCAGTGCAGAGCCCCCTGTCTAGCCCACAGTTAGTATTCCAAAACAAAAGAATGAATGACAATCACACTAACATTGACTTCACACTTACCCTGAGCTAGGCACTATGCCAAACACTTCTACACGCATTATCTCATTTGATTCTCACAACAATCCTAGGAATAGATTTTGTTTTTTACTATCTCTATTTTGCAAATGATGAAAGTAAGGCACAGAGAGGTGAAGTGACTTGCCCAAAGTCACACAGCTAAGAAATTATGAAATTAGGTTTGGAAATTAGGCCTTTATAACTCCATAGCCAGTGTTTTTAATCACCACCCTAAATGTGTGGTGAGGACCAATGAAAACATCAGTTCTGAAATTATACTGAAATGCGAAGCCCAAGCACTCACACATCAAAATACAATTTACTCAGCAAAGGAAGACCAGTGAACAGGTCCCTTGGCTTGTTTTTCCTGGCTCTGCCTCAACTCCCTGTGTGGCCCCAGACAATCAGTTAATCTCTCAAGTTCTCTAGTTTCCCAAACCCATTACTAGTCCTGCTTTCTGTGACAGCCCAGGGTGTCTCCAGTTATCTCAGAGGGGCTGCACAAAATTCTCAAAACAAATTTTAAATGTAATCCTTAAAAAAAAAAAAAAAAAAGACTTCCCTGGTGGCTTAGACGGTAAAGCATCTGCTTACAATGCGAGAGACCTGGGTTTGATCCCTGGGTTGGGAAGATCCTCTGGAGAAGGAAATGGCAACCCACTCCAGTACTCTTGCCTGGAAAATCCCTTGGATGCAGGAGCCTTGTAGGGGTTGTAAAGAGTCAGACACGACTGAGCGACTTCACTTTACCTAAAAAAAAAAAAGAACATACGCTTCACAACAGCTTTAGGAGGATAGACAGGATTTTCTTCAAACAAAACACAACAGATGAAAATGTGGCCATAGTTTTTAAGTCTGTGTTTGTGCTGAATGTTAAGGGATGCAGCTCCATCTGCTGGACATCAAACACACTAATAATAATACTGGTTAAATATTGATAATAGCATATTTACAGTATGTAGCATTTTTCAGTCTGCTCTAAACATCCATTTTCCTAAATAGCAAAAAATACATGCCTATTGTCAAAAGTTGTAAACAGAAAATTTATCATGAATAATATAAGCATGGCCAACCTAGACAGTATATTAAAAAGCTGAGACAGTACTTTGCTGACAAAGGTCCATCTAGTCAAAACTAGGGTTTTTCCAGTAGTCATGTATGGATGTGAGAGTTGGACCATAAAGAAAGCTGAGTGCTGAACAATTGATAGTTTTAAGCTGTGGTTTGACGAAGACTCTTGAGAGTCCCTTGGACTTCAAGGAGATCAAACCAGTCAATCCTAAAGGAATCAGTCCTGCATATTCATTGGAAGGACTGATGCTGAAGCTGAAGCTCCAATACTTGGGCCACCTGATGCGAAGAACTGACTCATTTGAAAAGACCCTGATGCTGGGAAAGATTGAAAGCAGGAGGAGAAGGGGATGGCAGAAGATGAGATGGTTGGATGGCATCACCAACTCGATGGGCATGAGCTTGAGCAAGCTCCAAAAGTTGGTGATGGATAGGGAAGCCTGGCATGCTACAGTCCATGGGGTCGCAAAGAGTCAGACACGACTGAGCGACTGAACTGAACTGAACTGAGTATAAGCATAGTCTTGCCCCTCTGGGATACTTACCACATTAACAGTTGTTCCTTCTACTTCTACTCATCTGCATAACTTTCAAATAGCTGTGTATATGTACTGTGATACGTAATCTTTATATTTCTAGACATTATATAATAAGTGTTTCCTGTGTTATTACTAGTCACCATAGGTACAATTTTTAATAGCTTAGACAATATTCTGTCAAGATTATACAATCATTTATTTCTTTGGATGTCCATTGTTGGACATTTGGGTTGACTGACAATTTGGTAATTATAAACGAGCGCCTCTTTGCATAAATTTTGTACAGACTTTAGCTTACTTCCTGGGGAGTGATTGTTATTAGCAGTGGAACTACAGGTCAAAGGATAGGACTATATTTTAGCTTCTGAAACATGTTGCTAAATTGCCTTCCAAAAAGACTGCATCAGTTTCCCCTCCCATTATCAGTGGATGAATGCCCTTCTTACGGCACCCTATCTAACAGAGAGTATTGTTTTTTTTCATCTTTGCTAATTAATAGGTGAAAATTGGTCTCTTGTTGTTCCATTAGCATTTTTGATTACTAGTGCAGGTGAACATTTATTCATATGTTTATTAGCCATTCACATGTCCTCTTTTGTGATTTGTTCATTAATGTCATTTTCCCATTGAGAGCCTTTGTATTTTCTTATTATTTAGTATGTGCTCTTCAAATATTAAAGAATTCTTTTCTTTCCTCTCATATCTATGGCACATATTTTTCCAAGCGTTGTCTTTTATTATACTTGACATAGCTTTTCATTTTATATTGTCAAATATTTTAAGAGCTTCTTTTACGACTTTTCTCCAACTGTTTTAAAGCTTAACTCATCATTCTCTATAACGAAGTATTATATTCATATTTTTATGGTTTCAATTTTTGATCTGCTTTTTATAGTTCTATTTTTTTATTCACTTGGAAGTAATTTTGATGTGAAATATGAACTATGAGGATGTATTTAAATATCACCATTTATTAAATTGTTCTTCCCTACTTTACTGAATTGTTAAATTATCACCAGCATATGTTTCACACAGTATTACCTTTAGGGTCTACAGAGAGTTGCAAAGGTTTGAATTTGGCAGTAAACAATATGCTTTGGGCTGACAAAAAGATTTTGGAATGTTGATAGATTATAAGGAACCATTTAACAGTTTTGAGCAAGTAATAACATGATCATGTTAAAACATGGTACATGATTAAAACAAGGTGAATACTGGGACTTCCCTGGTGGTCCAGTGGCTTAAATTCTGTTTTCCTGATTCAGGGAGCCGGATTCAATCCCTGGTTGGGGAACTAGATCTCACATGCTGCCCCTAAAAGATCACAAGTGCTGCAACTAAATACATACATAATAAATTTTTTTTTTTTAATCACAAACAAGAGAAACAACCAAACAACCTAAGGTGACTATCATTAACTAGAGAGAACAGAGCAGAGGAAGGGAAAATTGGAGACAGTCATGCCAGACAGTTGACAGTTCTCTGGATGATTTCTGTCCTTCCCTGAATCTTACAGGAATCCTCCTTCTTGCTTTTTAAAATAATTTTGGCATATACTAGGCACAGAGTTAAGCATTTATTATAAATTATCTTATTAACTCTCTTCAAACTCCAGTTAGGTAGGTATCATCACCTCCTTTTCACAGATGAAGAAACTGAGGTCTAGAGGTGTCATGTCAGTTGCTCCAGGTCCCTGAGCTCATAAATTGGAGGAGGCAGGACTCAAAACTAAGGATTTGGGAAAATGTAAATGAATATAAAACACCTACAAGTGCAACTGGCTTGATAAATGGCAGCTTCTCATCCTCGCACCCCTCATCAGTTCTGAAATTCTCATCTCACCCCTCGTCTGAAATTCTATATTAAAAATATGCTAGCATCACATTAACAACATATCCCAGCAATTATAGGAGGCTTATTCAAGCTTAATTGGAAACTATTTCATCGCTCTGACATTTGTATAAAATTAGACGCAGCATAGTAGTCAAGAGAGCCTGGTTTTCTACTCCATCTTCTAGTGCTAGGTGGTTATGAGACCTTGGGCAAATCACTTGACCACAAAGTTTCCTTGAATGCATAACAACACCAAAAAGTAATCATATCACTCACTAGGTTTTTGTATAAAATAAAAGCAAATCTGAAATGGTTGGAAATTTTCAAAATTCTGCATGATTTTATATATTTCCCAATTAACCTATCAAAATTCCTAGACCATGAAAATGCTTATGAAAACAAACTGCAACAAACCATGAATGCAGTCTCTTTATTTTCATTTTTTAAAAAAATTTTATTTGGCTGCTCCGGGTCTTAGTTCTCCACATAAGATTCAGTTCTCCAACCAGGGATCGAACCCGAGTTCCGACAATGGGAGCTCAGAGTCCAAGCCACTGGTGAAGTCCCTCTCTTTGCTTCAATTAGCTGTGTTCTCATTTTTAATTATGTCAGCTTTCAAACACACACAAAAGTAGACAGAATAGTATAATGAATCTCCATGACTGCTTCAATGATTATCATCTCTGATGTGCTTATTTTATATAGCCTCATATAGCCTCGCCATATCTTATTTTTCTATTTGAAAGCAAAACCTAAGACATCATATGAATATGGTTCTTTTATGATTACAAAAATACTGAGAGAATTTTATTTCATTTTATCAAATCCTGAGGAGAAAGTTAATTTTAAAATCTGGCAAAATCCAAGCTGATATTGATTTTACTTGGTCTTTCTGCTTCTGGAATCTCTCAGAAAATGAACCTCCCATCTAAATAATAAATCAATTTGGCAGACCAGGCCAAGGGCTAGTGAATCCAATTGCCTATAGTAGACAAGCAAGTGGGGGGTCCAGCTTGTCTATGCAGAGGGCAGCATTTTCATTTCTATAATAACAGGATTTATAACAACACAGTTTAGTACATAAGAGCCAGTTTAGTACATGAAACCAGTTTGGCTCACAGGGAATTCTGACCAGAGAGTCAACTATTCTTGACAAAGTGAGTGAAGGCAAGAAGACTAAACAAAATTATGCTCTTTGAGAAGAAAAAAATTTTAAAAGAAAAACAAGCTGAACTGCCCACTTAATAAAAAAGGTAGGAGTCAATTTCTCCCTAAATCTGAGTACTTGCAATTTTTCTAATGTGTCTTGTTTACAAAGCTCAGTGACATTTGTGATCCACAGCCTAATTACATATGTAGGGTAGGCATTTGTGGGGGAGACCTGGGTTTGATCCCTGCATTGGGAAGATCCTCTGGAGAAGGGAAAGGCTACCCACTCTAGTATTGTGGCCTGGAGAATTCCATGGACTATACAGTCCATGGGGTCACAAAGAGTCGGACACAACTGAGCGACTTNGTAGGGTAGGCATTTGTGGGGGAGACCTGGGTTTGATCCCTGCATTGGGAAGATCCTCTGGAGAAGGGAAAGGCTACCCACTCTAGTATTGTGGCCTGGAGAATTCCATGGACTATACAGTCCATGGGGTCACAAAGAGTCGGACACAACTGAGCGACTTTCACTTTGTACAAATGAGAAAATGAGGCTTCAACGGCTCACTCAAGCTGGAGTGTGAGGGAGCGAAGAACTAGGGCCCAATTCTGTTTCCTAGGTCAGGGCTGGCACCCTATGTAAATAAGTTTACCCCTCCCAAAGAAAGAATTTCTTCACCTTCTATTTCCCGTTTCCCTGGGACTTAACAAAGTACCTGTACTTTCTGGCAGCTCAGTTAATACTTCTTGCCAGTCTGACTACTTGTCAAATAACGGAAGGAAAAAAGCATAATTATAGGTAGAAAGAAAAAGGAGAAATTAGAGGAATGACTAAAAGAAGAGGAAACAACGTTAATAAGTTTAGCCAATAAAGCATAATCTAGGAAAAAATTGAAATATGGAGAAAAACATGTTAAACTGCAATCAAAGTTCATGAAATATATGTGAGCAAAAAAAAAAAAAAAAAAAAAAAGGCCATATACCGAAAAAGTTGACGGTGATGGTAATAACAACTGTAACCACTTAAATGCCCTAGGCTCTGTGGTAAGACTATTAACCCTCTGAGGTAGGGAAGTAATATTATTATCTCCATTTAACGAGTGAAGAAAGTGGGGCTCAGAGAGGTTAAGCAACTTGTCCGATGCTATAGAGCTAATAAGAACAGAGCTAGGATTCCAACCCAGACAGTCTGACTCAATTTTCATTTAGACTTTCTCTCCTTTGCAAATTTCCTACAATGAGCACGTATTACCTTTATTTTTTAATCCTGTAGCATTCATCATGTATAGAAATAATTTTGTCATTACATCATTAACTATAGTTAATTACTATTTCTATTCATCATTTGTATGTCACCTCAATTAGACTGTTAAGAGCCTGTGTCTCAGGGAGTGTCATGTTTTAATGCATATTATAGCTGCTCGATGAATACTTCTTAAATGAATGGACAATGGAGAGAAAAATGTGGGAGTGTGAGGCAAAATAACCATCACCACACACAAAAAAAAGATTTACGGAGGTGATGAAAGAGACAGATGAGGAACAGAAAAAGAGGCACAGAAACATAATGATCAAGAACAGGGGAGGTATGTAGGACATAGGTAGAAAGACAAACCTCACAATAAAGCAGGGTAAATAAGAAAGGAACTTGCTACATAGAACTCTGTTTTGGTGAACTTGTAAACTAAAACTGGAGCTAAAATGCATTTACAAAGTGAAGCCAGTCACAGACGAGAAAGGAGACATTTAAGATATGGCACTTTAAAAAAATTAAGTAGAAAAATTGTTTCAAAGTACCTTATGAGAGAGAGAAGTACTAAAATTGCTTTCCTGGCAAAGCCTGTCCCTTCATCCAACAATTATCCTAAGATACTTGAGATCTCATCTCCATAAATTCAATAGGCAATTGGGGCCACTTTCTCTTTTGAGGCCAGATGCAGAAACAGAAATTACAGTCATTTCCTACATTGCAGAAATTAGCTGGCCAGTTGAAAGCCACCTGCACGCATAATTCACATCATCAGAGGTTGGCATCTAGAAGGCTCAGAGCCCTGTCCTCTTTGCCACATACTTTACCCATGTAGAAACCCAGCTCGGACAACCAAAGGTGATGATTAAGTTTGCTGTTAGCTCCTGTTATGAGGTAGTGATCTCTTTGTGGTTCCCTCTTGGGAATTAAAAAATAACAATTTTTTTCTCATAGTAATACATACTCATAGTTAAACGTAAAGCAAAATGAGGCATGGCTGATTGCAAACAACAGCAGTTTTGTGCTCCACCATCCCCCATTATCCTCTAAAGAGGCAACACTTTTGTGGCTTTAGCTGTTTCTTCTGGTTTATCCATTATATAACCTAAATAACATGCCTAAACTTTTGTTTAACAAATTTAGATGTTATTTATTGCCTGTCTTTAATAATAGTGAAAGACTTAGCTTTTTTATACTCCCCACCTTCAACCTCATGTCTTCGATGTTCCCCATTCCCTCTATTACAATTCTTAGTCAAATCAGTAACCAAGTTTACATGATTATGACTGTATAATGATTATGACTATATAATTTGTTCACTGCTAAGCAAAGTATATTATCGTTAGTGTTTTAATTAAACTAGTCTTAGTACATTATTGTTAGGCCTTTGATTTTTTTCTCAACTTAATAACTGCTTCAGTATTTCATTGAGATTTCTATATTTCTAATGCTATTTTTATCTAGGTGTTCTAACAGTTCTGAAACATACCAAACACTCCAACCCTTCTAAAATCTGCTGGCTCCATATTCCCCCTGAAGATTGCCCTCCCACAGCTCCCTGTTCCCCTGTTCCCCTGCCAGTAATCTCATGGTCTGCAACATAACTGTCCTCCTAGGACTCCTACTCACAGTTTCCTGGATTTGGGTTCTTTGTTACCTGGATCTTATATTGTGATATTCCTCTTTATTGATTTACTCCCTCATTTTAGTAGAGTACAGCTTCCAAGATCTTCCAGAGAAAGAGCTGCTAGGAGGAATTTTTTTTGAGACCTTATATGCTCTAATATTTAACATGAGCATGATTGGATTGCTATATAATTTTAAGATGAAAATAATTTCCCATTAAAAAAAGTAGTTATCTTTGGTCAAATGATTTTCAAAAAGGATGCCAAGAGCCTCCAATGGGAAAGCATTTTTTCAACAAACAGTGCTCGGACAACTGGATATGCACAAGCAAAATAATGAAGTATGACCCTTAACTCATACCATACACAGAAACTCAAAATGGATCAAAGACCTGAATGTAAGAGCTAAAACTATAAAACTATTAGGAAAAAAAAATAAGTGTAAATCTTCACAACCTTGGATCAGGCAATGGTTTCATTTGCCTACATGACCAAAGAACAAATACTTAAATGGCACTTTATCAAAATTAAGAACTTTTCTGCTTTAAGAACACTATCAAGAAAGTGAAAGACAACCCACAAAATAGGAAACTATCTGCAAATATACCTCATACAAGACTTGTATTTAGAATACATAAAAAATGTTTATAATTAAATAATAAGATAAATAACCCAATTTTTAAAAAATGGGTAACTGATTTGAATAGACATTTCTCCAAAGAATTTATACAAATGGCCAATAAGTAGATGAAGAGAAGCTCAACATCATGAGTTATCATGAAAATTAAGATCAAAACCACAAGGAGACACTACTTCACACTCACTAAGATGGCTATAATCAACAACAACAAAAAAGAAAAATAACAAGTGTTAGCAAAGATGTGAAGAAATTAGAACTCTCTTACATTGCCAGTGGGAAAGGAAAACAGTGCAGCTGCTGTAGAAACCATTTGGCATTTTTTCAATAAGTCAAAGATAGAATCATTATGTGACCCAGCAATTTCACTCCTAGGTATATACCCAAGAGAATAAAAGACATATGTCAACACAAAAACATGTACATGAATGTCCATACATAACAGCATTATTCATAATAACCAAAGAGTGGAACAACTCAAATATCCACTGATGAAAGGATAAAGTAAGGCATATCCACACAGTAGGATATTATTCAGCCATAAAAAGAAATGAAACACTAAGACATGCTACAATATGGATTAACCTCAAAAGCATTATGCTGAGAGAACGAAGCCAGACAAAGAAGGCCACGCATTGTATGATGCCATTTACAGGAAATGTTCAGAACAGGCAGACCAGGAGAGACAGAAAACAGATGATTATTTTCTGGGGGGAGGGGATATGGAGAAAGGGGGAGTAACTGCAAATGAGTTCACAGAATGGAAGAAAATATTTGAACATCATACATCTGACAAGTTATTTATATCCAAAATAAGAACTGTTGGGCTTCCCTGGTGCTCCAGTGGTTGAGTCCGCCTCGTAACGCAGAGGACGTTGGTTTGATCCCTGGTTCAATCTCTGGTTTCACATGCCGTGGAGCAACTAAGCCACTGCATAACAACTACTGAAGCCCTTGCTCTAGAGCCTGTGAGCCGTAACTACTGATCTCATGCACCACAACTACTGAAACTCTTGCTCTGGAGCTGTGCTCTGCAACAAGAGAAGCCACCGCAATGAGAAGCCTGTGCACCACAACTGGAGAGTGGCCCCCATTCACCGCAACTAGAGAAAGCCTGTACTCAGCAACAAAGAACCAGCAAAGTCAAAAATAAGGAAAATTATTTTTTAAAAAGAACTCCTACAACTCAGTAATAAAAAGACAATCTGATTGAAAAATGAGCAAAAAATTTGAGTAAACATTTCTCCAAACAAAACACACAAATGGCCAATATACACATGAAAAGATGCTCAATATTATTAGTTACCAGGGAAATGCAAGTCAAAATCCCAATGAGATAACAGTTAACATCCACTAGAATGCCTGTAATCAAAAAAAAAAATTGATAGTGACAAGTGTTGGTGAAGATGTGGAGAAATTGAAACACTCATACATTGCTAGTGGGAAGGTAAAATGATACAGCCGCTTCAGAAAAAAAAAAAAAAAATGGCAGTTCCTCAAAAAGTTAGAGATACCATATGATCCAGAAATTCAACTCCTAAATATATACCCAAGATAATTCAAATCATATATGCATACAAAAACCTGTACACAAATATTCCTAGCAGCATTATTCATAATAGCCAAAGCTGGAAGCAACCCAATTCGTTGTTGCTATTTAGTCACTGAGTCATGTCCAACTCTTTTGCAACCCCATGTAGCCTGCCAGTAAATATATACCCAAGATAATTCAAATCATATATGCATACAAAAACCTGTACACAAATATTCCTAGCAGCATTATTCATAACAGCCAAAGCTGGAAGCAACCCAATTCGTTGTTGCTATTTAGTCACTGAGTCATGTCCAACTCTTTTGCAACCCCATGTAGCCTGCCAGGCTCCTTTGTCCATGGATTTCTTCAGGCAAGAATACTGGAGTGGGTTGCCAATTCCTTTTCCAGGGGATCTTCCTGACCCAGGGATCGAATCTCTGTCTCCTGAATTTCCTGCATTGGCAGGAGGGTTCTTCACCACCAAGCCATTCAGCCATAAAAAGGAATGAAGTACTCATCAGTTCAGTTCAGTTCAGTCACTCAGGTCTGACTCTTGCAACCCCATGGACTGCAGCACGCCAGGCTTCCCTGTTCATCACCAGCTCCTGGAGCCTACTCAAACTCATGTCCATTGAGTCGGTGATGCCATCCAACCATCTCGTTCTCTGTCATCCCCTTCTCCTCCCACCTTCAATCTTTCCCAGCATCAGGGTCTTTTCCAGTGAGTCAGTTCTTCACATCAGGTGGCCAAAGTATTGGAGTTTCAGCTTCAGCATCAGTCCTTCCAATGAATATTCAGGACTGATTTTCTTTAGGATGTACTGGTTGGATCTCCTTGCAGTCCAAGGGACTCTCAAGCGTCTTCTCCAACACCACAGTTCAAAAGCATCAATTCTTTGGCACTAAGCTTTCTTTACAGTCCAACTCTCACATCCATACATGACTACTGGAAAAACCATAGCTTTGACTAGACGGACCTTTGTTGACAAAGTAATGTCTCTGCTTTTTAGTATGCTGTCTAGGTCGCTGATACATGTACTGATATATGCTACAACATGGGTAAACCTGAAAAACATTATGCTAAGCAAAAGAAGGTAGACACAAAGGACCACATATTTTGGGATTCCATTTAAATGAAATGTCCAGAATAAGCAAATCCATAGAGATAGAATGTAGATTAATCACTGTCAAGGTCTAGTAGGAGGGGGAATAAGGATATGGAGAATAACTTTATGAGCAGATAAGATTTCTTTTCAGGGTGATGAAAATGGTCTGGAATTAGATAATGGTCATGGTTGCACAACTGTGCAAATATACTAAAAATCACTGAATTTTACATGAAAGCTTTCAAAAATAAACTTTAAAAATCTACTAGGGGTATTCACATTAGACTATTTCTGTTCCATTGACCTGTGTCTGTTCCTACCACACTCTCTTGCTTATTGTACCTATGTAGTATGTTTTAAAAATAGGAATAATTTTTTAAGTGATTCCTCCCACTTTACTCTTTTTAGCCATTCTAGTTCCTTTGCCTTTTCATACGGTTTTTAGAATAAGCTTGATTGTATCTATAAAAATGTTGTGATTTTGGTCCTATGGATCAATTTGAGAACTTATATTTGTACTATAGAATCTTCCAATCCATAAACACATTATGTCTCTCCGCTTATTTAGTTCTTTGATTTCTTTTTTTTAAATTTTTTCTTCTTTTTTGCCACAAGGCACCTGAGATCTTCGTTCCTCAACCAGGGACTGAACCTATGCCCCTTGCAGTGGAAGCGTGGAGTCTTAACTAACCATTGGACCTCAGGGAGAGTCCCCAGTTCTTTCATTTGTGTTTTGAAATTTTCAGCATACAGCATGTATAGTCTATAATTGTTTTACTAGATATATCTAAGTATTCCAGTTTGGGGAGCGACTGTAAATGGTATTTATCTTTAATTTTTGTTTCTACATGTTCTTTGGTAGTAATACAGCAATATAATTGACTTGTGTATGTTGATCAGTATACTGTGACCTTGCTGAACTCATTAATTCTACAAAAATTTTCATAATTCCTTTTCTACACACACAATCATGTAATCTGAAAATAGAGACATTTATTTCTTCCTTTCCAACATGTTTGGATTATATTTCCTTTTCTTGCCTTACTGAGTCGGCTAGGACTGCCATGACAGTGATAGATAGGGTATGGAGAGCAGACATCCTTGCCTTGTTCTGATCGTAGAGATAAAGTACTCAATTTTCTGTTACTGAGTATCATAGGAGCTGCCCAGTGGCTTCCCTAGTGGCTCAGATGGTGAAGAATCTTCGTGCAATGCAGGAGACCCAGGTTCAATCCCTGGGCTGGGAAGATCCCCTGGAGAAGGGAATGACAGCTCACCCTGGTATTCTTGCCTGAAGAATTCCATGGACTGAGAAGCCTGGTGGGCTACAGTCCATAGGGTTGTTAAGAGTCAGACACAACCGAGCAACTAACACTTTCACTTTTATCATGATAGCTGCAGGATTTTTACAGATGCTCTTTATCAAGTTGAGATAATTCCTCTCTGTATCTAATTTTCTTGGAACTCTTTTTTTAAATCATAAATGGGTATTGAACTTTGTCAAAAGTATTTTTCTTCATCAATGGATATACATGCAATTTTTTTCCTTTAACCTGTTGATGAGGTACTTACTTTCATTTTCTAATATTGACTCAGCCTTATACTCCTGGAATAAACCCCCACTTAATCATGATGTATAATTCTTTCTTATATAAGAATTGTAAGAATTTTTGTCCAGAAATTTTGCATCTAAGATCATGAGATATGCTGGACTGTGGTTTTCCCTTTTTTGTACTGCTTTTATCTGGTTTTGTTATTAGGGTAATATTGGCCTTGTATAGTGAGTTGGCAAGTGTAGTATCCTCTTCCATGTTCTGGAAAAGTTTATGGAGAAGTGGTGCTAATTTCTCTCAAATGTTTGTTAGAATTCTCTAGTTAAATGATCAAGGTCAGGATATTTCTTTTAGAAATGCTTTTAAATTCTGAATTGAATTTCTTTAATAGTTATGAGACTATTCATATTACTTCTTTTGTATTGCATGAGTTTTGGTGGTTTGTGTGTTTCAAGGAATCGGTCCAGTTTATCTGTGTCTTTGAATTTATGTCAGTAGAGTTGTCCATAGTATTGCCTTACTATTCCTTAGTGGCTGAAGGATCTGTAGTAATATCCCGTTTCACTCCTGCAACTGGTAATTTATACTGCCTCTCTTTTTACCTTTTTCAGTCTTGCTAGAGGTTTATCAATTTTATGATAAATTCAAAGAATTTGCTTTTTGTTTCATTGATTTTCTCTATTTTTATCCTATTTCCAATTTCATTTATTTCTACTCTTTATTATTTCCTTTCTTCTACTTACTTTGGATTCTCTTACTGTTCTTTCTCTAGTTTTTTTTTTTTAAGGTGGTCACTTACATTATTGATTTAAGGTCCTTTCTCTTTCCAATTTTAAGTATTTAGTGCTATAAATTTCTCTCTCAGCAACAATTCTGTAGAGATTTGTTAGTCTTTTTGTTGTTCATTTTGTTATAGTGTTCTTTTTTAGGAGATTCCTATTTTAATGGCGCCCTCTTCTGTCAGTTTAGCAAAGTCCAGATATTTAGTAAATTTGTGTTTCCGTTTTTTGTAATAGGGGAGAGTTACTGTGTTCTCTGATTGTGTGACTCTCTTTTGTCATGTTGGCCCTAAATCTTATCCCTTTTATTCTTTTACCCTTCACTACTCAGTTGACAAAGGGCTCTTCTTTTTTTTTTTTTAAAGGGCTCTTCTTTGTTGCTTTTTATTTGTTTTTTCCCCAGAAGCTATGTGTTTTAATTGTAGGGCTTCCCAAGTAGCTCAGCTGGTAAAGAATCCATCTGCAATGCAGGAGATGCCGGTTCAATTCCTGGGTTGGGAAGTCCCCCTGGAGAAGGGATAGGCTCACTCCAGTATTCTTGGGCTTCTCTGATGGCTCCGATGGTAAAGAATCCTCCTGTAGTGCCGGAGACCTGGGACTGATCCCTGGGTCAGGAAGATCTCCTGGATAAGTCATGGTCACCCACTCCAGTATTCTTACCTGGAGAATTCCATGGGCAGAGGAGTCTGGCAGGCTGCAGTCCATGGGGTCACAAAGAGTTGGACATGACTGAGTGACTAAGTACATGTATTTTAGAGACTTCAAATCACACCTAAGTCTCTTGCCTGTAGTTTATACTCTGTGCCACTTAGATGTTTTATTAAAAATGTGGGGTGAACTTGGTCTTTCTGGTGGTGGTTTTTATATAAATTTAGGCCTTTTTTCTGTCTTCCTTCTTCTGCTTTCCCCTCAGGTTTTCTCAGTCAGCCTTGCTCACTACAGAGCCTCGTAGGAGGGCAGGTGGAAGGACAGGGAATGTGAGACATAACAGGCTGTGATTTGGTGTTATTTCTTCTTTTACTTAGTTATTTTGAAGTTTAGCTATTCTTTCTCTAAGTTATGGTGAGGGCATGGTTTGTGTAGTGTTTTTCCCTCCCCTGCTCTGTGTAGTTGTTTTTCTATCTCTTCTTGTTGTTCTGTATTGCTTTAGGAGAAAATGTTGGGCAACTGGGATCTGGATGGCTACCACTATTGTCAGCTACCAAGAAGTTGTCCATCTTACAAAATTCTAATAATAGAATCATGCTATTTATGGTCAGGCTTCTCCAGTAGCTCAGTCAGTAAAGAACCCGCCTGCAGTACAGGAGACCTGGGTTCAGTCCCTGGGTCATGAAGATTCCCTGGAGAAGGAAATGGCAACCCACTCCAGTATTCTTGCCTGGAAAATCCTGTGGACAGAGCCTGGGAGTCTACAGTCCATGGGGTTGCAAGAGTCGGACACGACTTAGCGACTAAACCACACCACCCAGAAGTTCTCCATTCTACAAAATTCTAATAATAGAAACATGCTATTTATGGTGACTGCAAGTGTTTCTTGATATAGAGATGTTTTAAATTCTATAAAGCTCGACAGCATAGTAGGGATGATATGGAAAATCATGTATAATTTTCCCAAGTTTAAACTAATTTCTTTTATCTTGTTTTCAATCTCAATGTTCTGTTTGGAACACAAACCCATCTTCTTCTCTCAAACAACAGCACCAAATATGAAATGCGTAAAGTATTTCAATTTTTACCCCCAGAATAACATAATTTCAAGAGGTAAGAAATCCAACAATTGATTCAAAGATTCATCTATTTATATCCCAACCCTTCATCTTCCATGACCACCTTTAAGGAGACCTTGCTTGCTAGAACTGTGATGGATAAAAATAGATTCCCTTATGATATTTTTTTTTGGGTGTTGCTCTTTTAAGACACAGTGCTTTCAAAATAAATGTTTACTGATAACATTTCTAATTAAAGTTTAGTGGCCAAGTTCTCTCATGCACCTTTTCCAGAAAGTATGACATTAGAATCAATATAGCAGAGTAGTTAAGGTGGTGATTCTCAGAGCTAGAATGCCTGGATGAATATTTAAGTTCTTCCATTTTCAAAATGTGTGACTAAACTAGTGAAAACCTTGGTACCTCTGTTTTCTAGAGGTAATAATAATACCAACCTCATAATGCAGTTGGGGGGATTAAGTGAGTTCATACCTGTAAAGCACTTAGAAAAGTGCATGACATAAAGTTTATGTAAGTGTTTACAATATTCATCATGTAAGTTCCTTTTAACAGTATCTTTAATGTCTATATAAATTATCTATCACTGCACAACAAATTGCCACAATTTCACAGCTTAAAACAATACTTATTTATTATGTCACCATTCCTGTAGGTCAGGAATATGAACACTGGTTAACCAGGTCCTCTGCCTCAAACTTTCACCCAAGGTTATAATGCAGGTGTTGAGCTGGGCTTGGTTTTCTTCTTAAGGTTGGCTGGGGAAAGATTTGCTCCCAGTCTCATATGGTTGTTAGCAAGACTCATTTCCTTGTGGTCTATGGGACTGAGGGTCTCAGTTTTTAGCTGGTTATTGGCCAGAGGTCACCCTTACTTCCTTGCTATGTGGGCCTCCTCAACATGGCAACCTGTTTTATCAAAGACAGCAAGGTAGAGAGTCAGCTAGAAAGACAGGTTACAATCTATTGTAAGCTAATCACAGAAGGTATCTCATCATCTGGGTCATATTCTTTTAGCTACAAGTAAGTCACTCATGTCAGCCCACACTACCTGGACACAGGGATTGCATGTGTGTGCGAGCTAAGTTGTGTCTGACTCTGTGCAACCCTAAGGACTATAGCCTGCCAGGCTCCTCTGTCCATGGGCTTCTCCAGGCAAGATTATTGGAGTGGATTGCCATTTCCTTCTCCGTGGGATCTTCCCAAACCGGGGTCAAATCCACGTCTCTTATATTTCCTGCATTGGCAGGCAGGTTCTTTACCACTAGCTCCACCTGGAAATGCTAGAGGCCATCTTAGAGTTTGTCAACCACAATGTCTTAAAAAGAAAACGCAATATAGCAGAGATGTTTCAGAATAGTGATTCTTTAATCAGCTTCAGTTCAGTTCAGTTCAGTTGCTCAGTCATGTCTGACTCTTTGCGACCCCATGGATTGCAGCATGCCAGGCCTCCCTGTCTATCACCAACTCCCAGAGTTTACCCAAACTCAGGACCATTGAATTGATGATGCCATCAAACCATCTCATCCTCTGTCGTCCCCTTCTCCTCTTGCCCTCAGTCTTTCCCAGCATCAGAGTCTTTTCAAATGAGTCAGTTCTTCACATCAGGTGGCCAAAGTATTGGAGTTTCAGCTTCAGCATCAGCCCTTCCAATGAATATTCAGAACTGGTTTCCTTTAGGATGGACTGGTTTGATCTCCTTGCAGCCCAAGAGACTCTCAAGAGTCTTCTCCAACACCACAGTTTAAAAGTATCCATTCTTTGGCACTCAGCTTTCTTTATAGTCCAACTCTCACATCCATACCTGACTACTGGAAAAACCATAGCCTTGACTAGACAGACATGTGTTGGCAAAGTAATGTCTCTGCTTTTTAATATGCTGTCTAGGTTGTTCATAACTTTCCTTCCAAGGAGCAAGCGAATTTTGATTTCATGGCTGCAATCACCATTTGCAGTGATCTTGGCGCTCAGAAAAATAAAGTCTGTGACTGTTTACCCACCTATCTGCCATGAAGTGATGGGACTGGATGCCATGATCTTAGTTTTCTGAATGTTGAGCTTTAAGCCAACTTTTCCACTCTCCTCTTTCACTTTCATCAAGAGGTTCTTTAGTTCTTCTTTGCTTTCTGCCATAAGGGTGGTGTCATCTGCATATCTGGGGTTATTG
>SJYX01014512.1:0-28430 GCA_006410675.1 Oreotragus oreotragus | reverse complement strand
GAACACCCAAGACTGATCTCCATTAGGATGGACTGGTTGGATCTCCTTGCAGTCCAAGGGACTCTCAAGAGTCTTTTCCAACACTACAGTTTGAAAGTATCAATTCTTCTGTGCTCAGCTTTCTTTATAGTCCAACTCTCACATCCATACATGACCACTGGAAAAACCACAGCCTTGACTAGATGGACCTTTATTGACAAAGTAATGTCTCTGCTTTTCAGTATGCTGTCTAGGTTGGTCATAACTTTCCTTCTAAGGAGTAAGCATCTTATATACGTGTGTGTGTGTGTGTGTGTGTGTGTTTAAAGAGAGAGAGTCAGTAGCATCTTATTCTTTGCTACCCCATTGACCGTAGCTCGCCAGAATTCTCTGTCCATGGAATTTTCCAGGCAAGAATACTGGAGTGGTTGTTGCCATTTCCTGTTGCAGGGGATCTTCCCAACCCAGGGACTGAACCTGAGTCTATTACACTTCCTGCATTGGCAGACAGATTCTTTACCACTGAGCCACCTGGGAAGCCTATATATATATAACTAAGTACAAAAGTATATATATAAAACTGAATCACTTTGCTATACAGTAGAAATTAATACAACATTGTAAATCAACTATAATGAAATGAAATAAATTGTAAAAATAAATAAAATATATTAGAAAATTTTCCCCAAAATGCTGGATTCAAATTCTGATTTTGATTTAACCAACTGTAAACATAGATGAGTTTTACAATCACTATGTCTCCTATGAAATGGAGCCAAAAATTCCTAGTGATCCCACAAAGGCTTTATTGAGTTATAAAGTCAGAAAGAATAGGTTTTGAATCCCAACTCTGCCGTTTATTAGCTTTATAACATTGATACATTGCTTAAAACCACTACCTCCACTTCCTTATCTATACAATGGGAATATTAATAGCAACCTTGCAGATTTGTTAAAAGAGATATGCTTCTGACAAATAGTATGATATTATTTAAAACTGTTATTAAGACAATAATTTGAAGATATTTCTGTAAGCCATCAATTCTATAGAAATGTGATATTCTGACATCAGGATACAAACCATATCCTGTGGCATTCTGCAGAAGACACAATTTCAGGTTAATGCTCAATCAATCCATTCTTTATTCACAGTTTCACAATCTTACTGTCTAGTTCACATTTCTTCATCTTTACACAAGCATATCATAAGAAATGGCAGATGTCTTAAAGAAATCAGGAGTTTATATGTGTAGAATTTTTGATTTATTATAGAAAACCCTGAAATCAAACCTGATAATCAAAAACCTTATCAAACTTTGTGGAGATGTCATCTTAGTGAATTAATACTGATATCATGTACCTGCTACTTAATTTTCCAGGGACTCAGAAAATGATCACTTTAAATCTTCTGTAGAATTTTGCCAAGATTGTCATAAAGTCTCAATGATCTGCAATTTCTGTAGTTTAACCTCTTCCTAATTTTAAAATTCTAAATTTCATTTACTCAGCTTGAGTGTTCTGGTACCTCCCTCATCCCAGGATTCCCCGGGGGTTTCCATTCACATGCTCAGCAAGTTCTCTGATTTCATTCCTCCTGGCCTGGAAACTAGCTCATTACAACAGCTGGAAGATCTCCCATCTTCTCAGCCCTGTGGGTTTACTTCATCCAACACCGTCCTGACTCCAGTTTCTTTACTTCAAAGCTCATGTTTCTCAACAGAACAAGAAGACAAAATAATGTTCAAGGAGCTTTTCTTTTCTCTGTTAGGCTGGTACTCCACTCCCGTAGAGTGGGCTAATTCTTTTCTTATTCTTCTTACTATGTACATTAGAGCAGACTAGAAATCTTCTCTATGGGGCTTTTCTCTAAAGAGGCTCATTTTGTGTTTATCTATGGATATGTTCCCATCTCTACCTAACGCCACACTTATGCTCTTCCTGAGCCATGTAATACTCCTTTTTAAGCTTATTAATCAAGGCCACTTGCCAGTTAGCATCAGAACACTTCCCCCTGGACACATATCCCTATCAGGGTTTTATCTATCAGGGTCTGAAGATGTGAAGACCCATCTCTCTTGTTTCTGGACCAGTATTGAGCTTCAGTTTTCAGATCTTGAAGGCACATGTCTGATCATGCCTCCCATAGTTTTGCAGACTCTAAGATGACAAATCCATTTTATCAGCTAAACAAATCTTCCTTATTGATAAGAATTACATCCAGAGCAGTGGTTTTCTTTCCTGCTTCCTTAAATTTGTGAGCAATGAAATAGCCCATAAGGCAAGTCAAGAACTTCTCAGATAATTTACATAAGTATGCCCGCATAGTACCAGGTGCACTGTAAGGTATTTAATAAACATCTGTTGAATTAATGAGTGAATGGTTGGAAGAAGAAAATTGCACCAGCCGTGTGTTCTTCCTGAGTTTATCCTTTGTCTGAAAATGGAACATCATCAAGGGTGAATCTGGAGAAATTACAGCGATATATTCTAACTTAACAGAAAGCAATGTCTTATACACTAAGTTAGATCAAAATGTATTTTCTTCTTTAGGCATTTCAAAATGACTTCAAATGAGCCAGATGCTGAGTCGCCTCAGAATCACTGTCTGAACTTTCACCGTGAAGTTATTTGATAAATAAAGCAAAATTACTCTCCATTCCCCCTGCCTGCCTGCCCAGTGCCCACTCCTACTAAAAAAGGCTCACGCTCTCCTGACTTCATGAAAACTTTCCCTTTTTAGAATTAAGGGGGAAATTCCATTTCTCTTATGCCTAGTGTCCAGCCTCATTAGAGACAATTTTCGGTATGGCCCTTGGAAGTGACCCTGAGGATTGATGGGGAAGTAGATGGAAGGTAATGGAAGGAGAGGTGGCAGTTGTTAGAGTGCTGAATTCAAGGGTTCAGAGGTGGAGTCCTTCCTAGAAAAATCAGAGTGGTGAGAAGACAGTAGTCACTGAATGAAGGAGAAAATGAAGAAATGAAATCTAGCATTCCAGCAGGTCTGCACAGCACTGAGGTGCCATGATCAGGTCAGGATTGGGGTGGGCAAGAGTGACCCAGCTTCCAAAGTCATCAGTGAATGCAGAGTCTTGGCTGGGAGATTTGTCAGTGTCTCAGAGGTAGGCATGAAACCTCAAATAACTGGATAGATTTTGCTGAAGAGTCAGGCATAATAACCTGGAACAACTTCAGAGAATGAGAAGACAGACCTTACTTTCTTTTTTTTTTTTTTGGTCACATCACACAGCATGCAGGATTGTAGTTCCCCAAACAGGGATTGAACCCATGTCCCCTGCATTGGAAACACAGAGTCTTAACCACTTTTCCACCAGGAAAGTCTCATAGACCTTACTCTCTAACAGGACCCTGAGTGTAGGAATATGAGCAGCCTCAGCTAGAAAAGAAGAAGGGCCCTCTGGGCAGAGCCATTCTGTGGTAGCAGACAGATGGGCAGTGGGCAGTTTATGAAGCTATCAAGGCTGTGAGGCTGTATGGGGTTACCTGGCCTCAAAGATTCCAGCAGACTTAGCTGGGGAAACCATGATGCTTGCAGAGACTCAGGCCTCTCAAAAAAGAATCAACTGTGGCCTTGATAATGTGGGGCCCCAAGGAGGATTCCAGCCCAGATGGACAAACAGTTGTGTTAGTTAGTCCTTTTGAGTGAGTTTGAGCGAAGTCGCTCAGTCATGTCCGATTCTTTGCGACCCCATGGACTGTAGCCTACCAGGCTCCTCCATCTCTGGGGTTCTCCAGGCAAGAATACTGGAGTGGGTTACCATTTACTTCTCCAGGGGGTCTTCCTGACCCAGGGATCGAACCCTGGTCTCCCGCATTGCAGGCAGACGCTTTACCCTCTGAGCCACCAGGGAAGCCCAGTTAGTGCTTTAGGCCTCACCATATTCTGGAAACAGCAAAGTCCCTGACAGACGAGCAGCCTGTCTTGAAGGCATCTAGATGAGAACACAATGCAGAGACCAAGTGACCCCAAATTATGCCACCAGTAAGTAGCAAGGGCAGAGTCCCTGGCTTTTTGACTTTAAATCCAGTGATTTTCCTCTTATACCACATCACCTTTTTTTTTTTTTTTTAGAGCTTCCATTTTACACATCACCTTTTAAAAGACAATTAGGAATATTTCTGTCTGTTTTTGAAATCACAAAAAATAAGACTAGATGTCAGAGCACAAATTATAAGGAGCAAACACATTTCAACAAAAACAAAATAATTGTACGTAGAAAAGTGATTTATCTCTTCCCAGAAACTAAAAGGTATGGTGACTTAACTGTCATGTGAAAAAAAAAAAAAATCACATTAAAACAGTAAGCAAAATAACTATATAAGAGTTTTTACTACCACAGATGTTCAAAAGAAATTTTCCATTTTTTTAACTTCATTTTTAATACATATATTTCCCCAAATGACCCAGTAGAGAGTTTTCCATACCATGCACTAGGCATACACAAAGTTCAAATGCAAAATTCATACATTTTGAGTCAAGGGGTGGTTGTGGGGAAGAAGGCAGGGCTTTTGAAATTGCTTTTGTAACAGAGAATTGTTTATGTTTAAAAACTTCACTTGGGAAAAAAAAAAAAAACTTCACTTGACTATGTTCGTTCTTCACCTGGCTGCCCACAGTCTCCTGCTAAAATTCAGTTCAAACCAGTTACAGCCGCTTCAACAGGATCTAAGCAAAAGAAAGAAGATCGTTTTAAAAATGCTGGGAGAAATTGAGGTCCATTCTATACTGTGATCTTGAAGAATTCAGGCCATTTTTTGGCATTCTAGTTATCTATGAGGTCTAATACTTCACTAAATGAAGGGAAAGCACTACTTTTTATTAATGTTCTTCATGATATTAAAAGTAAACCAGAGAGAGAACCCAGTCTCCCAGCAGCCCAGAATCTGCACACACACACACACATGCAAAAGACCCCAAATTACTCATGGTCTTTGCTCCAGCTGCTGTAACAAAATACCAATGACTGGGTGGCTTAAACCACAGACATCTACCTCCCACAGTTGTACAGGCTGGGGAGTCGAAGGGCAGGGTGTGAGCATGGCTAGAGTTTAGCAAGAGCACTCCTCTTCGCTTAGGGACACTTGCCTTTTTGCTGTATCTTCACATGAAACACAGAGAGAGATCTCTGGTTTCTTCATACAAGGAAATGAATCCCATCATTAGAGTGTTACCCATATGACCTCATCTAAACCTAATCACCTCCCAAAGGCCCCACTTCCCCATACCATCACATTGAGAGTTAAGCTTTCAACATAAGATTTTGATGGGAACATAAACATTTAGCCCAGCTGGATCATTGAAAAAGCAAGAGAGTTCCAGAAAACATCTATTTTTGCTTTATTGACTATGCCAAAGCTTTTGACTGTGTGGATCACAATAAACTGGAAAATTCTGAAAGAGATGGGAATACCAGACCACCTGACCTGCCTCTTGAGAAACCTAGGTCAGGAAGCAACATTTAGAACTGGACATGGAACAACAGACTGGTTCCAAATAGGAAAAGGAGTACATCAAGGCTGTATATCGTCACCCTGCTTATTTAACTTATATGCAGAGTACATCATGAGAAACACTGGACTGGAAGAAACACAAGCTGGAATCAAGATTGCCGGGAGAAATATCTATCAATCACCTCAGATATGCAGATGACACCACCCTTATGGCAGAAAGTGAAGAGGAACTAAAAAGCCTCTTGATGAAAGTGAAAGAGGAGAGTAAAAAAGTTGACTTAAAGCTCAACATTCAGAAAACAAAGATCATGGCATCTGGTCCCATCACTTCATGGGAAATAGATGGGGAAACAGTGGAAACAGTGTCAGACTTTATTTTGGGGGGCTCCAAAATCACTGCAGATGGTGATTGCAGCCATGAAATTAAAAGGCGCTTACTCCTTGGAAGAAAAGTTATGACCAACCTAGATGGCATACTGAAAAGCAGAGACAGTACTTTGCCTACAAAGGTCCATCTAGTCAATGCTATGGTTTCTCCAGTGGTCATGCATGGATGTGAGAGTTAGACTATGAAGAAAGCTGAGCACCAAAGAATTGATGCTTTTGAACTGTGGTGTTGGAGAAGACTCTTGAGGGTCCCTTGGACTGCAAGGAGATCCAACCAGTCCATTCTGAAGGAGATCAACCCTGGGATTTCCTTGGAAGGAATGATGCTAAAGCTGAAACTCCAGTACTTTGGCCACCTCATGCGAAGAGTTGACTCATTGGAGAAGACTCTGATGCTGGGAGGGATTGGGGGCAGGAGGAGAAGGGGATGACCGAGGATGAGATGGCTGGATGGCATCACGGACTCAATGGACGTGAGTCTGAGTGAACTCCGGGAGATGGTGATGAACAGGGAGGCCTGGCGTGCTGCGATTCATGGGGTCGCAAAGAGTCAGACATGACTGAGCGACTGAACTGAACTGAGTACAGAAAAAAGTCCAAGCATTTTTTGACATTTAAAGCCCAAATGAACTGTCTGAATGACCTAATCTCTGCTAAAGGGGACTTTTGTTCGTTTTGCTAAAGAATCAGCCAAGACTCAAGTGAACAGCCTTGCCTAGGACTGTGCCAGCCAGTGAATTTAGCAAATTTGCTAAGTTGCTCAGAGCTCCAGCTACTGTGGATAGCAACCTGAGGTGTCACCACAAAATGACACATTCGATTCTCAGAAGTCTTTAGACTGATGGTTGAGTGGAGAGTATTGCCCAGTACAGTATAATTTAGATTATATTTTTCAAAATTCACAACACATATTAGAAAAACAGCTAAATTTTTGTTTGTTTGTTTGTTTTTGTTTTTAATGTGGACTTTGGTTTACTTATGTTTTCTTCCCTGGAGAGGCTTTGCCCAGAGAGTGAAGCCTAGGGAAAAATCTGAGTCATACTGAAAAAAAATTTTAAGTTATTTATGAATACTGACTTATGAGTGTGGATATTCCTTTTTAAAGTATGTCACTGAGCTATAAAGGAAGCAATGGAATATGCTTCAGTTGTGTTTTCTAGAAGCTAAAATGATGAGATTAGTGTGTTTCGGGTATGTGGGGGGGGAAAGGGACACTTCCAGATTATATCAGTAACATTTGTTTCAAGACTTTGGGTCTTTTATGGTATTTCCTGCTTAACTTTTGCGGAGAAGGCAATGGCAACCCACTCCAGTACTCTTGCTTGGAAAATCCCATGAGAAGAGAAGCCTGGTAGGCTGCAGTTCATGGGGTCGCGAAGAGTCAGACACAACTGAGCGACTTCACTTTCACTTTTCACTTTCATGCATTGGAGAAGGAAATGGCAACCCACTCCAGTGTTCTTGCCTGGAGAATCCCAGAGACAGGGGAACCTGGTGGGCTGCCATCTATCGGGTTGCCCAGAATCAGACAAGACTGAAATGACTTAGCAGCAGCAGCAGCAGCTTAACTTTTGAGATTTAGATGACTGTTCAAAGCATTAAATATTAAAATGAGCTTTTTAAATGCATGTAAGACAGAGACAGCAACCCTTTATGTTTTATGTAGGATGTGTACAACGCATTCAGATTATCTATTATAATACCTACACATACAGTTCTGTTATAAAAATGTGCAATACAGTCAGTTTGGGGATAATCACTCATGGGAGTCTTATTCTCCTTTGTTGGGGATAAGAGAGAGGGGAAATGAAGGAACAAGCTTTTGGCCCTCCCAGGGAGGAGCCCCCTCTGTGTTCTTGAAGGAGGATGGTCTCTCCCTTGACTTTGACCCAGACTTTGCTGGATCCCAACTCTGCAGATGCTTCTTACTATTTTTCATGGTGTGTGACAGCTTCTGGAGGTAGGGCTGGGACAGGATGAAATCAATGCATTTTGAGGTTCAGATGTTTCTTTATCATAGATGATAGCAGAAAGGAAGGGGTTTCTTTCTCTCTCTTTTTCATCAGCAAATGAAGACCAAGTTTGGCAAGCTGAAATAGAAGAATGGGGCACGTATCCAGAAGAATAATTCATTGAATGTCTTTAAGATATATATTAACAATTATATTTCTAAGAACTCTGTAAGATAAATTCTGTTTTCCCTATTTTATTAATCAAAAAAAAAGAGGCTAAAGGCAGATCTAAATACACACAGGGTCAGATTTGAGATCTGGGCCTGTCTGGTTCCCCAGTGCCCACTCATTCCCCTTTGTACTGTGCTGTGCTAAGTTGCTTCAGTAGTACCTGTCTCTTTGTCACCTGGTGGACTGTAGCTCACCAGGCTCTTCTGTCCAAGGGTTTCTTTAGGCAATAATACTGGAGTGGGTTGCCAGTTTCTCCTCCAGGGAATCTTCCCAGCCCAGGGATCCAGCCCGGTTCTCTTACGTCTTCTGCACTGGCAGGGGGATTCTTTACCACTAGTGCCACCTGGGAAGCTCCATTCCCCTCTACTCTGATTCCCCTTAAAATAGAACAGTAGGCAGGAGGATAGAGTTAAACTTTGCAGGCACAGTCTTTGTGACATCCAGGATCTGATTCTAACCTGAAATTTGAGGAAACCACTAAAGGTATTACAGGAGAAGAGAGATGCAATCAAATTCCAGGCCCAAGAAGAGAATCCCCGTGGTGATGCTTGGGAGGATGAAGGGAGCACTGTCAGGGCTGGGATCCAGGGAGGATGAGTCAATGCTCTCAGGCAGCAAGGCCCCAAAGCTTGCCAGTACTTGAAATGTCTGAGAGAAAACACAGCCTGGTTGGCATCAGGTTGGGCAAGTGACCAAGCCAAAGTGGCACTTCAAATATTCTAGGATTTGAATACAAATACTTCAAGGATTTAGAAAAACTGATGCTATGGAGGTATTTTTTGTTGTTTAAGGACTATGGTTACAAACACCACAGTTTCAAGAAAAAGAGAGAGGAAGAGAAAATCTGCCTAGTCTGTGTTTCATTTAAGTGGACATATATTTATATATTTGCATTCTAAAAAAATGGTAGTCACATCTATGAGCCAGTACATTGCTATAGCTTGTCAAGATCTTTTTTTCTTTTGGATTCAGTCATTTATAACACATAATCTAACCCAAGATAAATGTAAAAGTTATCAATGTATCAGCCAAAATCATGGCCCCAAATTATGAGTTAAAAATGCAAATGCCTTCATGGACAAAGGAGGTAATCTAAAACTTAACTGGGTGAAGTAGGCTGGGTGTACACGAGAGAGTAGTAAGGACTGTGGCAAAGTGGAGAACTAAGAACTGGCAAGGATTATGCCAGGTAAGCTTAAGCCAACAGCTTGAAAAAGGTTACCTAAAATAGCTAGACCTTCTAATTTTGGAAACTGAATGAAAAGCTGGAAACTTACACTTTTGTGTCAGGTTTTCTAATCTAAATACTGTGGGAATCAAATGAAATATGCCTGACCTAAAGAAAAAGACAATGACCTTGTCTTAGAAACAGACTGTGTCTGAGAAACAAAGTATGTAAGGGTATTTTGGAGCAAAGGGTGACATGCTGGAGGTTAGGGCTATAGAAAGACAACCTAGGAAGTGACAACTGGTTTGTCACAGGTGTCAGCATGGAATTATTGGACTTGAATTTTAAGGAAAACAGAATCAAGGTTGCAGAAGATGTGCATTTGTCCCTGCTAAAATCATACTGATAGGACTATTTTTTATTGACTGGTTGGGATGGCAAGCTTTGAAAACTTCAGATTTTGAAGTGAGATCAAATGAGAGAAACAACTCCACGCCAGGAAATGAAAAGCTCCATTTGGGTCTACGGGTCTTTTGAGAAATATCTATGCAAACACTGCATCTATCTGTCATAAAAGGGTTGTGTAATTAACATATGCAAAACACCACTACCGTCCTGCTGGAAGCTAACTTCCCTCCCTGGAAAATCCAGCCTCTATTTATTTACAACAAAATAAAGTGGACCCTTCTGGAAAGAAACACAGCTCCACGGCGGCCCGAACACTGTCGCAGTGATGCTTTAAATCTTTTATATCTCCCATACCTCCGGGGGCTGGTGCTGGATGGTATTGAGCCAGGCCCATAAATAATTTATGCTAAGTAGCAATTTAGTTGTTTGGCTTGAGGTAAAGAAATCCAAGAAATTCATAAATAAAGTTCCCATTTTTGCTTGTGTTCCAAAGTTAATTTATGTTACTCTGCAATTAACTAACATAAAGGTGAAAAAATATGACAGTCCTAAGGTACAAACTTGTGCTCATAAATCTGCTCTATCTTAACTAGTGTTTTAGTGATAGTCACCCCGTTCCCTCCATCCTGTGCTATGAAACAGAAACTTCTCCTTGATCTCATTCCCTATTACCTTGTGGACCTGTAGAAAGTATTGCGATTGTTTTAGATGGACCCCTGGGTGGGTAGAGGAAGAAAAGGAGGTGGGATTTGGGATGGCTACAAATGGAGCTTCTGACACATCTGAAATAGTTTAGTTCTTTGGAAAAAATAGCTAAAGCTAACACAACAAATGCAAACAGCTGTTCACTCAAAGGTTCAGAGTTAGACAACCTGAGAACCGGCAGCAGGATGGCCAGCCGAGGCTGCCATAGCAGGGGCGGGTGTGGTGGGTGGCAGGAGCAGGGCAGAGAGCCTGGCAATTTGGAGACCCTGGAGGATGTAAAGAGCAAGAAACAGTTGTGCAGACATTAGGCACGTGGCCCTCAGTCAGGTACAGAATCTAGGAAGGCTCTGGATTACCACCGTAAAACAGCAGGCAGCTTAAGCACAGGGCTCTGTTTTCTGCCAACAACATGGAATTCTTTCTTTGTAGGTTCCCACTTGCGACCTTGTGGTCAGCTGGTAAACAATCCGCCTGCAATGCAGGAGACCTGGGTTTGATACCTGGGTTGGGAAGATCCCGTGGGGAAGGGACAGACTAACCACTCCAGTATTCTGGCCTGGAGAATTCCATGGACTATATAGTCCACGGGGTCGCAAAGAGTCAGACACGACTGAGCCACTTTCACTTTCACTGGTGACCTCAACCTTCAATTCTCTGCTAGCTTGTGCTTTTCAAGTTCTGTCTGAGATGGTTGGTATTTGAGATGGTTTCCCTCTGACATGTGACCACTTCTACCCTGAAGATCTTCCAAACCTTATTCACGGAATAAGGCTAGAAAAAGCTACATACTTAGCACCCATTTATTCTTCATTCATTCACAGCTTTCTTCAATCAGATTAGCTTCAAGTTTTGCTTTTCTTCTTCCTATTTCTTTGATCTAATCTTCTGACATGTTAATCTTTTTTTCTTTATTCTAATAAAACTGTTGCCATTTTAAGGCCCTTTAAATATGGCAAAAGGCCAGCAAATCATTTTCTAAATTAATACACATAGGTACTTCCTAGTTATATATAAGGTTTGAACACCCTTCTGAAACGCTGCTAACATGACAGAACACAAAGAAACATGAAACATATAGGTAAGAAAGATAATGGGAAAGGAGACAATGGGGGACTATATGTCAACAAATGTTTTTATGATTGATATTTGTTGTACATTTTAATATATATGACTTGAATTTCACAATATTCTTTTTATTTTTTTTTGGAGTATAATTGCTTTACAGGGCTATGTTAGTTTCTGCTTTACAACAAAGTGAATCAGCTATATGTACACATACATCCCCTCACCACCTCCACCCGCTGCCCCCATGTAGGTCATCACAGAGCACCGGGCTGGTGTTATACAGCAGGTTCCCACTAACTGTCTGTTTTACTCATGGTAGTGTATATAGAAGATGGAAAGCAGATGGGAACATGGGAAATGACTTACTGAGTGGAGGAAGACAAACCTGGAAGAGGAAAACATTCAAGAGAAGCAAGATATTTCCCCATTTATCCCAGAAAATTTTGAAAATTTAGAAGCACCAGATACAAAGGACAATGAAGGAGATGGGGAGAGATAGAGCTCCACATGAAGAACGTGTAGACCTCAGGGTCCCTGAGCAGCCAAACTGCTCCCCTATCCTGCAAGAGACAGGGAGTAAATTACCTAGAGAAAATGCACCTCAGGTGGTCTGACTCAGAAATACTGAGCACAGTGAAAGAAAGAGCTGGAACATCAAACGATAGACTAAAAGCTGGCAAAAGTGTCCATCCTCAAAAGTCAAGTCCCCAGCCTCCATCCTTTCCACTTGTCTGCCAGTAGTCAGTTCAGTCGTTCAGTCGTGTCTGACTCTTTGCGACACCATAGACTGCAGCACGCCAGGCCTCCCTTTCCATTGCAAACTCCCGGAGCTCACTCAAACACGTGTCCATTGAGCTGGTGATGCCATCCAACCATCTCATCCTCTGTCATCCCCGTCTCCTGTATTCAATCTTTCCCAGCATCGGGGTCTTTTCAAATGAGTCAGTTCTTTGCATCAGTATGTCTCTCAGTATGTCTGTTCTTCACATTAGCATGTCTGTCAGTAGACAGGTATGCATAACCCTTGTATGTATAACTATCTAGGGACTTAAAGCAATTTTCCCTGGAGAAGCCTGAAATAAGGAGCATGAGAAAGAGGACTTCAGATACTTACATTTGGGACTTCCACATGAAAAAAGACAACTTACTCTGTATTTAAAAATACAAGCTCACTTCTACATCTAGAATCTTTTATCAGCTTTAGAGCCTCAGTTTTAAATGCTTATGTTCTCTCTAGCTCAGTTGGTAAAGAATCCTCCTGCAATGCAGGAGACCCCGGTTCAATTCCTGGGTTGGGAAGATCTGCTGGAGAAGGGATAGGCTACCCACTCCAATATTCTTGGGCTTCCCTTGTGGCTCAGCTGGTAAAGAATATGCCTGTAATGCAGGAGAACCCAGGTTTGATCCCTGGGTTGGGAAGATCCCCTGGAGAAGGAAAAGAGTATCCACTCCAGTACTCTAGCTTGGAGAATTCCACGGACTGTATAGTCCATGGGGTTGCAAAGAGTCAGACATGGTTAAGTGACTTTCCCTTCACTTTAAATACTTAAGAAAGCTAGAATCACCAAACATTTGAAAAAGTCTCCAAAGTGATACAAAAGGGCCAAAACATGGGAAAAAAAGAGAATTCAGAAGACCCAGAGACAACACAGAAATTGGAAACACTTTAAATTCAATAACTGATATACATGAACAAAGAAGAATAAATATGCATTTATGAGCTAATACTAGGGTATTATTTTCATGGGCAGAAATAAAAAAATATGAATGTGATCGTGAAAATTAAATATACAGAAGAGATTAGAAATTCAATTGAATGGATGAAAGAAAAGTGTCAAGAAAATCCTACAGAGAATAGAATAAACATACAAACAAAAAAAGAACTGTGTTATTGAAGGAAAATAAAGAGAAAATTTAGATAATCAGTTCTGGAAGTCTAACACTAGAAACCAGGAATTCCAGAAAAAGACAAAAGGTAAAACTGAGGGAAAATACAAGGAAGTTTCCCAAAATGAGGAGACACAGACATCACAATTCAAAGTTCCCACTAAAAGCCCAGTTCTCTAAATCACAAAGAACATCACCACAACACATCACACAACTTCAAAAGAATGAAGAGGAGATCCTAAAATCTTCTGGAGAGACAAGTTGTTTACAAAGGATCAGTTATCTAACTCACATCTGACTTTCAATATCACTTTTGAAGGCTAGTAAACATTGGAACATTGCTCTCAGAATTCTGAATCAAATTATTTTCATTCTAGAATTTCATGCCCAAACTACTAAGCAAGTATGGGCAGACTAAAAGCAATTTCAAGTATGCAGGCTCTCAGAAATGTTACTCTTTCTCTGGAGGAGACTGAAGTACTCTATAATATTTAAGAGTACTCAAAGAAAGAGTGAGGAAAAAGGATATAATGAAGAGAGCAATGAAGGGAATATTCAGAGAAAAAACAGCCCATGTTGTAGCAAGAAGCTGGAGGACTAAAGAGATGCCTCCAACTAAAAAATAGATGGTCCAATAGACTGATAAAAAAAAGAGAGTGATTTAATTGGTATGTAATATTTTTGAACATTTTGAGAGAATTATTGCTAAGCATTTGAGGAATCAACTAGAACATTGGGGAAAATAGGAATAGATACATAGAAAATTAAGCAAACTTTTTAAATGAAGCACTTTATTACCTCTATAAAAAAAACAACCTAGCATATAAGAAGGGGAAAAAATCATAGCCCAAATGTAATATTTATGTAGTCATAATATAACTACTGAGTTTTAACAGAAAATTGCAATATAACTTTTAGAGGAGAGTAAAAGACCATTATGGTAGGGGTGTGGGAGAGAGACATAAAGAAGGTAAAGTTTTCACTGTAAAATTGAAGAATAAATTGATAATGACTAAAATCAAGAAATTAGTGGAAGTTTAAATACATGTATATAAATATCATAAGAAACATTTGAAAGGGTCACAAGCTTTTGGATCTCTGAAGAAGATTATGGTGTAATACTAACTTTTTTTTAGTCAAAAAAACCTATAAAAGTATAAAGATGGAAGAATCAATTATCCAGATTGCCATACATAGTAATAACTACTATAATGACTAAAATCAAGAAATTAATGGAAGTTTAAATACATGTATATAAATATCATAAGAAACATTTGAAAGGGTCACAAGCTTTTGGATCTCTGAAGAAGATTATGGTGTAATACTAACTTTTTTTTAGTCAAAAAAACCTATAAAAGTATAAAGATGGAAGAATCAATTATCCAGATTGCCATACATAGTAATAACTACTGTTCATATGTGGAATAATAATTACTATTCATATGTTTTTTGGAGGCACAGTAACAGTGGGGTAGTGAACTTTAAAATTTCCTTTATTGATTTGTTTAAAAAAATGATGGTACTCATTAAAAAGTAGTTAAACAATGCAGAAATGTGTGAAGAAGTAAATAAAAAGCTTCTTATATTCCAAAATTACTACCATTAACATTAGGTAAACACAAGTCCAGATTTTTTTGCATGGCTATAAAAGATGTGAAGATAGATAAAAACTAGGTATCTAGCTGTGAGCTTCCTTGGTGGCTCAGTGGTAAAGAATCTGCCTGCCAAAGCTGGAGACATAAACCTGGGTTCGATCTCTGGGTTGGGAAGATCCCCTGCAGGAGGAAATGGCAACCCACTCCAGTATTTTCACCTGGAGAATCCCATGAACAGAGGAGCCTGATGGGCTACAGTCCATGGGATCGCAAAGAATCAGATATAACTAAGGCGACTTCACATGCATGCACGCGTGTGTTCTTAATTACGAGAGTTCGCTGATAGATAGGTAGATTAGATAGATAGGGCTAGACAGATAACATTACTTTTTGTGTAAAAGGGATTATATATAGATACTATTTTTAGTAGCAAAATATTCAACTTATTTACTACAGTCCATGGGATCGCAAAGAATCAGATATAACTAAGGCGACTTCACATGCATGCACGCGTGTGTTCTTAATTACGAGAGTTCGCTGATAGATAGGTAGATTAGATAGATAGGGCTAGACAGATAACATTACTTTTTGTGTAAAAGGGATTATATATAGATACTATTTTTAGTAGCAAAATATTCAACTTATTTTAATAGTAAAAGAGAAACGAAGCAAGATTAAAGATACTGTTGATTTTCAAAGAAATGGTTTCTCTAAGATTTACAACTCTCTAAGCTTGAAAGGGTGGAAGAATGGATATGAAAAACAATGAGTTGGAGTCATTAATGTTTTTATTATATATTTCAATATTAGACAGTATCAATAGACTCTTTCTTAGAAATATGAGAGTATCTCCCTTCACCACACTTTCCAATTATCTTTATACTACTAATTTTACATTGTTCTGATTAATAACATTCACATTTTGTTCTATAGCAATAATTCTCTCAGTTGTTTAGTCTTTAATTCTATATTTAAATAGATTCAAACACCATCAGTTCTTTTTATCACAGCTTCTCAATTTCCAAGTTCTTTATTTTGATTTATCTCTTAATTAGCTAGAACTCATTGTCAAGCATTTTTTTCATGAAGGATTCAAAAATGCCATATTCCATAGGTTCTTTCATGTTTTTGAATGTCTGCCTCTTGCCTTTTTTCTACTGATCTCTTAGCTTTCCTTCACTCCTTCAAAACTTTACAGAAATAACTCTATCATCATCTGGCATTGAATGTTGCCATTAAGACATCTGAGATCTGACTCTTTCTTAAATCATAGAAGGTGATTTGCTTTATCTGCTTAGTCTACCTAAGGATTTTTTTAATCCTTGAAGTTCAATACCTTAACTAGGACATATATCCATTTTGAGTATCCCATATTAAAATTTCTGGAATAGTCAATCCAAATATTATTTTTTTTCTTACAAAGAGAAATTGAAAGTGAAAGTGTTAGTTGCTCAGTCACGTCTGACTATTTGGGATCCCATGGACTGTAGCCCATGAGACTTCTCTGTCCATAGAATTCTTCAGGCAAGAATACTGAACTGGATAGCCGTTCCCTTCTCCAAGGGATCGTCCAGACCAAGGAATCGAACTCAGGTCTCCTGCACTGCAGATGGATTCTTTATCATCTGAGCCACCAAAGAAATTACTATGTACTATATCCATTCAGTTCAGTTCAGTCGCTCAGTCGTGTCCAACTCTTTGTGACCCCATGGACCAGAGCATGTCAGGCTTCCCTGTCCATAACCAACTCCCAGAGTTTATACAAACTCATGTCCATTGAGTCAGTGATGCCATCCAACCATCTCATCCTCTGTCATCCTCTTCTTCTTCTGCCTTCAATCTTTCCCAGCATCAAGGTCTTTTCCAATGAGTCAGCTCTTCGCATCAGGTGGCCAAAGACTGTTTCCACTGTTTTCCCATCTATTTGCCATGAAGTGATGGGACCAGATGCCATGATCTTAGTTTTCTCTCAGAAAGTTGAGCTTTAAGCCAACTTTTTCACTCTCCTCTTTCACTTTCCTCAAGAGGCTCTTTAGTTAATTCTATAAATACTTATTAAACTTCTATATATCAGACACTAAGCTGTTGGATATATCTCTAAACAAACCCCTAGACCAAACAGTGGAGCTTGTTGAGGGTGGGAACAAGTGAGGGCACAGGAGTAAACAGGAAACATAATAAAGAAGTAAATTACATTATAGCATAGCATGACAGAAGTGACAAGCGTTATGGGGAAAAAAGGAAAACTAGAGCAGTGTAAAGAAGAATAGGGTATGGGAGTGGGGGAGTGGAAAGGTTTAATCCCAGAATTAAACAAGGCAGTCGTGGAAAGCCTCAAATAAAAAAAATAAAATTAAAAAATACATAAATAAAATAAAATAAACCCACACACACAAAAATAAAAGGTGAAATCTGAGCAATAAACACAAAGGCATGAGTCTGCTGATTTCTAGGGGACGAGTGTTAGAGGCAAGGGGAAAAGCCAATGCAAAGGCCTAAGATGAGAACCTGTTTGAAAACTTTTGAGAAAAAGTGAAAGTAAGGGAAGTGCTATCGCAAAACCTTGTGTGTCCTAAGACCAGGGAGGTGATAGAGAGCTAGGTATTCCAGTTGTCATCTTCACAGCAGGCCATTGTGAGGCTTTTGCTCTGAGTTTCAAAGTTTTAACCAAAGAGAACAATTTAGCATTTTAAAAGGATTACTTTGACTAGTTTGTTGAGAGCACAGTGTAGGTAGGCAAAGGAAAGAGGGAGACCAATTAGAAAGCTATTGGAATAATGCAAGTAAAGGATTTTTGCAGTGCAGTCGTGCTTTTTCTTAGGTATTAGGGGGGAAATTCTGTGAAAAAGTTTAAATCTGCCATCTAAACCCAGAAGCACATTTGATTTTTTAAACTAAGTGCCTGTGTTCCTTTGCTAAAAATATTTTTTAATATTTTTTTAAAAGATAGATGAAGCTTGCTTTAGGTTGGAAGCCATCCAGTGAGATAAATTAGATAACTCAAGACAGCCCTACACCAAAATTTCAGAGCCAGCACAGAGATAAACTTAATGCATCAAAGTACACAGTCATTCACTAAGGGCAGAGAATATTGGAAGAGAATTTTTCTTTTTCTTTTCTCTTTTTATTAATGGGAATCTTCCCCATATGACTTTATCATCTCCATTCAGGTGTCAGCTATCATTTCCCAACACTAAAGTCCTTTTCAATTCTTTCAGACTTCTTTGGCAAATGCCGTTGGGGTTAAACACATTTTCTTATATCCAGTTTGACCATGATGTGCAGAGTTTCCTGTGTATTTACCATTATTTGATCAAATATTTGTAATCTGGTTGGCTTGAAAGACAACTTGACATAGCAACTTTGCTACACTCTCCCTTACTAAGATCAGAGCTACCTTCTCTGTCTTTTGCTCATCAAGGAATTCTATGGCATCAAGTTAGCTTCCCATATTACTTCTTAAATCAGTGGAAAGAAACCCATGGTTCTCAGAAAAATAAGAAGGAACCTGTCAAATTCCTGGCAGACAGGCAGGTGGAATGGGAACCGACTGGTCCACCTGCCAACATCTCAGTGGAGCCCACTGAGGAGTCATCCACTACAGGGGAGCAGGGAGCCAGTAATTTAGATGGAAATCTTAGAGGCTCCCCATTGATCTACTTTGTCAACCAATGCATCCCTCTTTTACCTGAAAATTTCAGTCTAACTTACCTTCAAGCTCAAACATGGGACTCTATTTCCACTGTCCTCTCCTGCCTCTACCTCCAAGACACAACTTAATGCTATTTCCAGATGCCTAAAGGAGTAGGAGAAGTATTCTTCCACCAGAGAAAGAAATGACACATTAGAGGTAAAACGTTGAGGATCAGAAATTTTACTCTCATTAGATGAGTTAGTCAAAAAGTACAAATTAATGGAGGACAATGAAAGTACTGGGGAGTTGGAATAATCACTAGAAAAAAAGAAAGTTCTGAAGACACAAACTCATAAAACAAACTTCTCCATTTTCCTTGAAGGGAACATGATTAAGTTTTACTAGCTGGGGTCAAAGAAGAGTTGAAGGCAGAAGTATTTCTGTAAAGTAGATTTATAGATGCAAATATCTAAGTTTTCTTTTCAACCTAGGTTGGAAACTCAATCATTTTAATACTAGTAATCTGAAGAAGGAGGAAGAAGAGGAAAAGGAGAAGGATTCAAGCAGCAAGAGCTTGTGTTAGTAATCAATTTCCACAAACAAATGTCTTACCTGCTCAGCTGCTTCAGTCCTACTCTTTTTCGACCTCATGCAATATAGCTTGCCAGGCTCCTCTGTCCACAGGATTTTCCTAGCAAGAATAGTGGAGTGGATTGCCATGCCCTCCTCCAGGGGATCTTCTCAACGCAGGGATCAAACCCATATCACCTGCATCACAGGCAGATTCTTTAACACTTGGGACACCCCCATAAATGTCTTAGATAAACTGTAAATAAATAAAGAAAAGTAACACTGATTTCAAAAAAAAGTAAAAAGTCTTACCTGACTCAGGTAAGAACCTGGTATAATGATCCTATATCACTGTATCACTCATCTTTCAGCAACATAAGAACTGCAACAACTCTTGATTCTTACAGGCCATTCATAATTTCCTGTGAAGACGTTTCCTGAAGTAGTTTATAGGCACACAGCCACTCCCATAGCACATCTACCAGTATTTATGGAAAACTGCTATTTCCCTCAAGCTGGCTCAGGGCCTATGCCTAAGCAAATGCTTATTAGATATCAGCATCATCTAAGTCGAATGCAAGACTAATGGGGATAGAAAACTAAAACAACCAAAGACTTTGTGGCTATTCAATAGCCACTAGTAGTTTAGTGTTTATGCAACGTGAGCTGTGATCTCACTTCTAATCTTACCTCACGGAGTAAGTCTATCATGGGATGTTTTCATCTCTATTCAATTTCTTGGAAGCACTTTCCCTAATCTATGAAATGGAGATAAAAATGAGACACCACCACCACTGCACATTTACACATCACAAACTACTGACTACAAAAATCTGTTTAAATATAATTTATAAAACATAAACCTCTAATAGAGTGAAAATCTTATAAAGTACCCTTGGGTGTCCAGTCTATTTCATACAGGATAAAAAATAAGATACTTTTCTCTCTACATGAATTCAGCAGCCTAATGACACTTCCAAATCTCTTAACTAAATGCAGTACTATTATTAAACTCTATATAGCACCACAGCAACCTGAACTGGCCAGTCCAGTGCATCACCTTAAATGCAAATTCCCACAGATAATATCCTGCATGCTTGACCTATTATTCTTTACAAGATTCCCTATACCAGTGAGATGGCATCTGCTCATCATTGTCATCATCCTTTAAAAGCATTTGTTAAGCATGGGGCCATAGATGGTACTCCCCCAGGTCTTGTACAAAGTGAAGCAATATCCAATTTCTTGACCCCTGGAGGCCTTCAGACCAAGATGGAGAATACTAAAGCAGAAAGATGTAAAGGAGATGCGGGTAGCTGAGTAAAAGCTTTAAAGCATTGTATGAATTAAGTGAATGGATAAATGTACAACATTTTGCATAAGCAAAGGCTAAGTAAGGGAAAGAGAGGCAAGTAAGAGCCTTGTGCATTTTGACCAAGTGGGGATGTCAGATGAGCAGGATGAGCAAACAGATCCAAAAGAAACTGATTTCACTTTTCAACACTTTTGTTGGCTTTCATGTTATAAAGCCGCTAGTCATTGCCAAGAAGTGGGGAGATACAGAATTTTTTTTTTTTTCATTCGTTAAAGAGAAAATAGGAAAAGTCTTTTGGTTTTCAACTCAATGAATTAATAAACCCTTGTATACTTCTTAGAAAAATTGTGTTCAACATTTAATTTAAACTAGACTTAAAATGAGGCAGAGCAGTATGAGCTACTGAATTATACTAAGAAGCAAGTTTGAAAGGGACTTATTTAACGAAGCTTGTTTTAAACTGACCATCTCTTGTAAGAATGTGTGCACCTCTCAGAGGCCTTCTGTGACTGGGTTTTGTTTTTATGAACTTGGTGAATAGGATTTAAACTTCTTAGCTTTTTTCCCTTTTTTTTTTTTCAAAAACTACAAACGCAATCAGTTTGAGTAGAATCCATTCAACTGGCCTCTGCTTTCTGAATGCAATAAAGAAGCTACTTTTCCTCCCCTTCGTTTCATTCCAGCTGAGCTCTGTGCAGCAAACATCTCATGCTGAAATCAGTGCCTTTTTAAAACTTCAAGGGGCTTGAAAGCTCCCAACCTGTTCAGAGGTGAAGTGGCTCCAAGAGTTCAGCTCAGACGCACCCTATTTGCACTTCCCTCCTCTGTAAAGGATCTCAGTCCTTTATCCACTGGCCTCATTATGAAAGTTCTCTCTCTATGAACGCAGGACCAGGGCGGGTCTCCTCTTTGGTATTGTAGCATCACTGTCTATTTCACTCACTGTAAGGAACCCTGGCCACTGGCTATAGTCTACCGTGAGATCAAGAGAAGCCTGGTTCTCTACAGTGGAGGAAAAGAGTTAATTACTCTGCCCTCCCCAAGCACCCCTCACAATCCCGCCTGCCTTCATATCAGTCCTGGCTGCTTTCTCTTGCTTCCAAGGGTTGTAACTACAGTGAAGGAAGGATGGGTCCTAGTTCTGTAGAAGCAGTGAGCTGAGTTCAGAGACCCTGATGGTATAAAGCTCCCAGCCACTTTTTTAACCTCTCATAAAGCAGAGGCTGCAGAATCCCCAAGGCCCCTCTGCAGGAAAACAAAGCCTTGAGTTTTGGCTTCCTCCCTTTTCAACAGGTAGAGTCAGTTTTTAAACCGACAGCTTTTCAGAGAAGAATAAAGTAAAAATTTCCATATATTGTATTGTAATGAATTTCAGTACAAATGAAGTGTGGGCTTGCTGGGTAACTCCCCAAGGGATGCTTCTGGTGTCTGAGGGCTTCTTATTCTTCTGCAGATAAACCGTGGTTCTAGATATTTTGAGCTTCCCTGGTGGCTCAGTCCTAAGGAATCCAGAGGGTTCCATACCTGGGTCTGGAAGGTCCCCTGGTGGAGGAAATGGCAACCCACTCCAACATTCTTGCCTGGGAAACTGCGTGGACATAGAAGCCTGGCAGGCTACAGTCCATGTGATAGCAAAAGAGTTGGACACGACTTAGCAACTAAACAACAACTAGATATTTTACTCTTTTCCCGTGTATTCTGTAAGGAGAGCAGCGATGAAGCTGTAATCTGAGAATTCCTCAAGAAAAGTGCCTGTTGTTTAAAAGGTTTGCTTAGAGGACTTTCTTCTCTGGGTGCCCAAATCACTATCAACTCTTCAATTTACTACAGAAGGAGCCACATTCATTCTTACAGGTGACTACAACATCTACGACATTTCCCTCCAATACTTCAATCTCACAATAGTCTCTGGCCCAGGTTAGGATTGGCCTCAGTAGCATGTCCCAGAAGGATTTCTGGTTTGACTGAGCACGCACGATGATGTTCTCCCTACAGACTCTGCGGACACAAACTAACATTGTTGTAAACAATTTTAGGAAGTTTCATTTGCAAGTTTAATTGGTTTCTCACTATTATGTCTTCCTATAGGACCAAACATAGCCTAATTCCATGAAAGCCAAAGCTAATTTCACTGAAAGTCTAAAGAAGCAGCCCCTTAAAAGAAACATTTATGGGATGTTTCTTACGAGCAGCAATATTTAAGAATGATCAAAGGTTTCAAATATAAAGTTCCTCTCCAAACTCTTCACTCAATATGGAAATTGTCCTCTTTTTAAGATAAGCATTAAATGCTTTGTTTCAAATACCTGAAGACAATGAGTGAACTTTATCTTTTGGTGAGAAAAGAAGACACTGTGAACTGTTCCATGATTAGACCTAAAATATTCATGTGATCACCGACATTAGCTTCCAGAAGCATTTTTATTTGAATGAATATTATCTCACTGCAAGTAAGTGGTTTATCTTTCACTTCATCACATACTTAATATCAAATATTACATGTTATCACTTAGGCTGGATTTCTGCATTTAAAAGGAGGCAAATGCAGCTGACATGTTATGCAAGTTGATAGTTTACGTAAGCTGAAAAAAGAATTTTTGAAAATAGATTTTTTTTAACTCTGGTGAGGATTTATTAGGAAACTTTGTAGTCACAGTGGATAAAATGCTATGAACAGAACCAAGATCTCTGGCACTGGGCTTACAGCACTAGTTACACATTAACAAATATCAAGGATGTCCCAAGTGGAATCTTACCAAAGTCTCACTCTTAACCCAAACACAATACCCACAAACACAGAAATGATATCCACACATCACAGTGAGAAGTAGGCAATTCAGAGGAGTAGTGAGAGTCATATTTTTACCTCTATCAAACTTGTTTTTTCTTTTCCTACTGAAGTAAATTTAGCATAATTTTTAGGACTGTTTACATGAGGGAAATGTTTTGGTTTTCTCAATGATTTTAAAGTGAAAAACTGGTCATTGGTACAGCAAGGAGATACATGATGTTTCCAGGTCAGAGTCAAACAGAGACTTCACCACTCCCTTTGTTGGCTAATGATGTCATACAAGATCTAATTCAGGTCTTTACAAGATCCAAACACCTGCCAAATGCATTCTTATAACTAACATGTCTCTTCAGTGGTTATCTATGACAAACGACCTTGGGCTCAGTAAAATTTTAAAAAGATGTTTCCTTCATTTATTACCCCCAACACTCAAACCTCTTCATTTCCAGCTAAGAGGCCTTGAGTTCGTCTGTGCAGAAAAATATGCCACACTTCTCTGTGCATCTCTTGATTTGGGCGTGCAGCCAAGCCTGACTTGTCACCTGGCACTACAGAGCCGTGGGTCCAGAGCACCCAGGAGTTGGGAGGAAAGGAGGCCGTGCCTCCACACATCTGGTACTTGAGCTAAAGGACCCCTTTTCGTGTGAATTAGGTAATTGGGACAAGTGCTGGGGGTAGTTCTCCTATAGATTCCTTCAAAATGGACTTTTCCAAAGTATTTCTAGCCAGGAAAAATTGATATGGGGACAGCAGTCTTAGAAAAATTCATATCTGTTATTTACTCACTGAGGTGAGGTGAAGTCGCTCAGTCGTGTCCGACTCTTTGCGAACCCGTGGACTGTAGTCCACCAGGCTCCTCCGTCCATGGGATTCTCCAGGCAAGAGTACCGGAGTGGGTTGCCGTTTCCTTCTCCAGGGGATCTTCCCGACCCAGGGATCGAACCCGGGTCTCCCGCATTGGAGGCAGACGCTTTAACCTCTGACTTCAACAAATATTTTTTGAGCTCCTACCTGCTGAGTTCCAGGCACTGTGCTAGAAGATCATTTTAAACACGTTGGACAAGGTTTCTACCCTCCTGCAGTTTATAATCTAGTAAGTAAACAAATACACAAATAAATATACTCTACAATTTCAAACTGTGGCTATGTTATTAAGTAAAAGAACAAGGTGCCATAAAGAAATTGAAAGGTAAATCTGATTTCCGCTGAAGAGCTAAAGAAGGCTGTGGTGGAGGAGATGTCTAATTTGGTTACCACAGAACTGAGATTCCAGAATCTGTGTCTTCTCTAATAGTCACTTTATAATTTTGCTTCAAGACTGTAGTCTCAGTAGCATTTTCATAACCCAATCTTGCCTCCTTCTTCAGCTTTATTCTTTCTCAATTTGCCTCAATCTCCACCCTCAGAGCCAGTCAATCTCTTGTTCCTTAGAAGGCTTTGAAACTTTTGCCTAGTGTCTGCTGACACATCTGACTATTTCCTCCCACTTTTTCACCACAGAGACTCCTCCTCATCTTCCGTGGCTCACCTGGGACAAGACTGACGCTACGATGTCTCTGACGATTCCCTTTTCCTCATGTAGGCACTTCATGTGACTCAGTTCTGGGGGCACATTTCCATTTTTATTTTTATTATGTCACGATGGTTGAATATCAACAGTTTCATATGATTCAACCCGAAGTTCCCGTGAACGGCGGCTCTCCACTGCCCTCTGTTCGTATGGACTGTAATGCGCATGCAGTTTCTGAAGCTGGGCAGTATGGCGGCTCTACTCCTCATATGACTCTTCCCTGTTCCCACTGCACGCTGCACCCACCTCTAAAATTTATTTCACCATTTTCAATGAAGTGATCCATTCATACTTCTTTCTTCCCCTCTCAATAGTTTCATCTGGTATCTTTATCAGTTACTACAGACTTTTTTGTTAAAACACTAAGAGTAGCTTTTCATTTACTGACATCTTAAAACACATCATCTTTAATTCTCACAACAATGCTGACTGGAAAATATTATACAATTTTGAAATTTGAGAAACCAGGGTTTAAAAGTTAAATAATTTGACTCCACACCGTACTAAAAGATGGATGAGCTCAAACTGGAGTGACACTGTATCCAGTTCTAGAATCCATATTCTTTCACCCATGCAATGCTAGATTTCACCTTTTCATAAGTTTATTCAACTAGAATATACATATAGACCTAAGCCTTTTTACTAATGTGTCTCACACACCTGCAATTGACAAAACCGGACTTGACTTCAAGGAGCTTCCAGTCTAGCAGAGAAAGTAAACAATGAACAATCAATTCCAAGAGAGATAAACTGGAAGAAATGCTTACTGAACCAAGTTGAACATTGGGGGAGACAAAAATAAGAAGCATTATGATAGCTATTCTTTAAAAAGGGATATGTTTAACTTTATTTAGTTTCAAATATTGTAAATAATCACTTTATCTTTAACCCTTCTACCTACTTTGTTTCAGAATAACTGGGTTATAGTCTACATATAAGTATCTAGTTATGACTGAGGTCAACTCTATCACAGCCTCTTCATGGAGCACAGCCTTAACTGTATGGATCACAACACACTGTGGAAAATTTTTTTCTTTTTTTTTATACAAAGTGATTACAAGTTTTTCTATTAAATGGCAGTTGTAGTGATGTAGAATTCTATTATTTTCTGTTGACCAATCATGATACAATGATATTAAGTGAATAATAGTTACATGATTGCAATAGTAAAAATATTTATCAGTTTTCACAATCAATTGCCAGATAAAAAACAAAAAGATTATTACAATTGCAAGCCATAATAGAAACATGATTAACCTAATGATATAAAGTAATTACGTACAATTGGGGGGGTGGTTAAGTAGAGCCATGTGATAAGTTGAAATGCATACATGCACATATTCTCATCCTCCCAACCAGTCTATGTCTTTTGGTTGATGCATTTAATCCATTTACTGTTAAGGTAATTATAAATATGTATGCTCTTATTGTGACCCTGCTTATTTAACTTATATGCAGAGTACATCATGAGAAACGCTGGACTGGAAGAAACACAAGCTGGAATCAAGATTGCCGGGAAAAATATCAATAACCTCAGATATGCAGATGACATCACCCTTATGGCAGAAAGTGAAGAGAAACTAAAAAGCCTCTTGATGAAAGTGAAAGAGGAGAGTGAAAAAGTTGGCTTAAAGCTCAACATTCAGAAAACGAAGATCATGGCATCTGGCCCCATCATTCCATGGGAAATAGATGGAGAAACAGTGGAAACAGTGTCAGTCTTTATTTTTTGGGGCTCCAAAATCACTGCAGATGGTGATTGCAGCCATGAAATTAAAAGGTGCTTACTGCTTGGAAGAAAAGTTATGACCAACCTAGATAGCATATTCAAAAGCAGAGACATTACTTTGCTGACTAAGGTCCATCTAGTCAAGGCTATGGTTTTTCCAGTAGTCATGTATGGATGTGAGAGTTGGACTGTGAAGAAGGCTGAGTGCCGAAGAATTGATGCTTTTGAACTGTGGTGTTGGAGAAGACTCTTGAGAGTCCCTTGGACTACAAGGAGATCCAACCAGTCCATTCTGAAGGAGATCAGGCCTGAGATTTCTTTGGAAGGAATGATGCTAAAGCTGAAACTCTAGTACTTTGGCCACCTCATGTGAAGAGTTCTCATTGGAAAAGACTTTGATACTGGGAGGGATTGGGGGCAGGAGGAGAAGGGGACAACTGGGGATGAGATGGCTGGATGGCATCACTGACTCGATGGACGTGAATCTGAGTGAACTCTGGGAGTTGGCAACGGACAGGGAGGCCTGGCGTGCTGCAGTTCATGAGGTTGCAAAGAGTTGGACACAAGTGAACGACTGAACTGAACTGAACTGACTGATGCTCTTATTACCATTTTCTTAATTGTTTGAGTTTAGTTTGTTTAGGTCTTTTCCTTTTCTTGTGTTTCTTGCCTAGAAAAGTTGTTTTAGTATTTCTTGTAAAGCTAGTTTGATGATGCTGCATTCTCTTAACTTTTGCTTGTCAGGAAAATTCTTAAATGGATCGGAATACCAAACCACTTTACCTGTCTCCTGAGAAAACTGTGTGTAGGTCAAGAAGCACAAGTTAGAACTGGAAAAGGAACGACAGGTTGGTTCAAAACTGGGAAAGGAGTACAACAAGTCTGTATATTGTCACCTTGCTTATTTAACTTATAGGTGGAGTACATCTCATGAAATGCCAGGCAGGGTGAATCACAAGTTGGAATCAAGATTTCCAGGAGAGAGGCGGTCCTAAGATGGCAGAGGAATAGGATGGGGAGACCACTTTCTCCCCAACAAATTCATCAAAATAACATTTAAACGCTGAGTAAATTCCACAAGACAACTTCTGAATGCTGGCAGAGGACATCAGGCACCCAGAAAAGCTGCCCATTGTCTTCTAAAGGAGGTAGGAAAAAATATAAAAGACAAAAAGAGAGACAAAAGAGGTAGGGACCGAGCTCCGTCCCAGGAAGGGAGTCTTAAAAAGAGAGAAGTTTCCAAACACTCTCAACACTGCCGAGTCTGTGGCGAGCCTTGGAACCACAGAGGGCAACACAACTGGGAGGAAAAATAAATAATTAAAACCCACAGATTACGTGCCCAATGGTAACTCCCCCAGCAGAGAAGCAGCGCAGACGCCTGCACCCACTACTAGCAAGCGGGGGCTGCATTGCTTAGAGTAAGGACTGGACTGGGCCTGAATGCCCCAAGGGCCATCTGAGGGAACTAACTTCGGCTAGCAAACCAGACTGTGGGATAGCTACCACGCGAGAAGCCCTAACCTAAGACACCGCCAGGCCTGCTCACAGAACAAAGGACTGAACAGAGATAGCCAGCTGCAGACCATCCCCCTCCGGTGACAAGCAGCCAGAGCCAGAAGGGTGCAATCGCAGCCCCAGAGAGGCATTATCTACCAAACCACAAGCAGGCTTCTTTGCTAACTAAGACTTCTTGGGGTTCTGGACGGTCAACATCCGCCTGAGAAGGCGCAATGGTTGTACACCCAGAAAACCAAGCAGCAGGGATGGAGGAGGCGATAAGTTGCAGCGACCGCACTCACCAAACACCTCATCACTTGAGATGCTTGGACTTAGGAAGGGCACAAAACACAGGCCCAACTGAGTCTGCCCCTCTGAGGACTACCAGAGTTCCTGAACCTGAGCGGCTTAGACCTGGGAGGTGCATGCAGCCCAGGGCCAGCCTCGGATGGTTCCCGGTGGAGCAACCTAGAGC
>SJYX01014510.1:6961-21688 GCA_006410675.1 Oreotragus oreotragus | reverse complement strand
AACACTATAAATCATTTTACAAAGGATGGAATTCTTTCTTTTATACTTCAAAATTTTGCATTTTTCAGTCACTAAGTCATAGTCTTTCTGTGACTCCATGGACTGTAGGCCTGTCAGGCTACTCTGTCCATGGATTTTCCAGGCAGGAATACTGGGGTGAGTTGTCATTTCTTCCTCCAGGGGATCATCCCTACCCAGGGATCGACCCCATGTCTACTGTGTTTCCTGCACTGGCAAGTGGGTTCTTTACCACTGAGCTACTTGAGAAACAATATACTTCAGAATAAAAATGATCAAATAAATTTCTTTTGCCATTTAAAGATTATATAAAGGGAGACATTATAACTGACATTAAATTGACCACCCTTCACTTGTTTAAAAAAAAAAACTGGACAGTCTTAAGGCTGAAATAGATGTTCACTCATCTACTATTTCAACTACTGTCATGGTGAAGTGGGTATTTCTTGCTAGATAGGTTATGACACACATAAATAATTATAAATGAAATATCTTGAAAGGATTTACTAAATTCCTATTTTGGGTCATATATAAAGAAAGGAAGTTGAGAGTTCAAAATAAGGAAAAGAAAAATAGAATGGAGAGCTATGATGATTCCTGGTATATAATTTCTGTTAATTAAAGTGCTTTCAGCAATTGGGGAGTTACTTTGTGACACTGGTGTCACTTCTTAACTTCTAGTGTAACTTGAAATTTTTATCTGCCTGTTTCCAAAATGTATGCAATTTCTTTTCCTATGCATTCTTTGGTGTTGAGAGCTCAATAATTGTCATAGGCTGAATTATGTACCCCCTTCTTCGAATTTATATATTGAGGACCTCACTGCTCATAGCTCAGAATGCAATTATCTTAGGAGATGAAGTGTTTTAAAATGTTGGTTAAGTTAAAAAGGGGTCTTTACAGGGGACCCTACTCCAGTATGGCTGATCTCATAAGAAGAAGAAATCTGGGCACAGATAGGCAAGTGCACAGGGTAGACCATGTGGAGACACAGAGAAGATGGCCCAGGAGAGAGGCTTCAGAAGAAATCAACCCTGCCAAACCTTTATCTGAGACTTCCAGTCTCCATGACTATTATTTAAGCCACGGAGTCTGTGGTATTTATTACAGTAGCCTTAGCAAACTATTGCACCAATTTTAACCAACTTAGTTTTACTTCTCTCTCATCTTTTTTTTTTTCATAGCGGAGCTATACATAATACACGATATCTTCTCTCAAGAAAATTCCGTAATTGTTAAGTTTGGTAGTCAGTAAGTTTATGTTATACTTTGTCATATATTTTTCAAAGTTGAAAACATAACGATTGGCTATATTATTGGGCTCAAATCATTGCATGTGTATTTTCACCCCAAATTGGATATGAACACAGTGATGACAGAAATTTCTCTAAATTTAGCAACCCCTGTCTATCTGTTACGTCATACACATTCTATCATGTCTAGCACCACATGCCACTGGACTGAGACAGCATCTGTCTTTAGCAGGTGCACAGTAAATTGTACCTAGTGCCCCCTCTCTATGGGGAAATCAGTATCCTTCCATGAAGCTGGAGAAGATCTTAAATATTCCAAGAACAGAAGTGAAGTCTATAGGTACAATCAGTTCTTCAAGCTTAGGAACATAGAGAAAATCTAGATTTTCAGTGGTCAATGGAAGCAAACATTTTGCCTTTATCACAATTTTCTTCCATTTCAGGCCACCAGTGGGTGTAGTAAGGGTAGGTTTGAGTAAACTTTCTAAGACTCCCATGCCAATGAGAATTTGAAGCAATAGTAAACAAACAAACCAAAGGCAAAGCCCTGAGAATAAGTCAAGGTTCATACACGCTGGATTTTCATTTCATCTAGAATAAAAGAAATCTTTGTGCGTCACGAGTGGTATAGTCCATTTCAATGTGTAGAAATAAATATTGGTATCTGACCTTCGCCCAAGACCATATATTTGTCTGAAGCTTCTCCTTGGTATTTAATTTGTTGAGAGGCCTTGTGGAGGAAAATATGCAGGTGGCTAATCATAGATTTCTACCTCCCTAGTGGCTCAGCAGTAAAGAATCTGTCTGTAATGCAGGAAATCCAGGTTTGATCCCTGGGTTGGGAAGATCCCCTGGAGAAGGAAATGGTGACCCCTTCCAATATTCTTGCTTGGGAAAGCCCATGGGCAGAGAAGCCTGGCAGGCTGCAGTCCATGGGGTCACAAAAGAGTCAACAACTAAACAAACAAGAACAATTATAGATTCAGAGTTCTTACCATCCTTAACACATTTATGAACAAATGCACACTATTAATGCTTACCAGTTGCTGAATACATCTCCACTTGTCCATATCCAGAGTTTGCTTGTGCTGTCCATTTTCAGTCCGATCCAATAGCAAGAGGGTCCCAGATAGGGCATCAGAGATTCCTTTCACAAAATACAGAGTGCTCTCCTAGTTTTCTCATTCTTATTACCTCCAATGCTATGGTCATTTTGAGCCCACCACCCTCTTGCTAGAGTTATTGCAACAGCCTAATAACATACACTCTGATTTTATATTTGTAACTCACGGGCACACTACATTTAAAAGAAAATGATTGTTTTAAAATTTAAGTCAAATTATCTCATACTCTTTATTTTCCATTTTCTGCAATATCTCCTATTTCTAGTTTAAAAAAGCCTACAAGACCTAGATGATCCCTATCCCTCACTCACATTCTCATGTTAGGTACATTGACTGGCTGCCTCTTTTCTGTTCATTGAATTTTCTAGGCAAGTACTTACCTTAAGATTCATGTTCTCGCTATTTCCTTTTCTGGGAAGTTTGTCTCCCAGATATTTCCTTGACCAACTAACTCCCCTACGTACATTACATTTTTGCTCAAGTGTTATCACTGAGTTGACTATCTTACTTGCAGTCTACCCACTGAAAACACTCATAAAATCCTCTCAACTTACAATTTTTTGCATAAAAGTTACTAACACAACATACTATATAATTTATGTTTATTATGATTATTTTTTATTCCTTATCTCTTCCTATGTGATTTTACCTCTATAAAGACAAAGATCTTTGACTATCTCATTGACTGATCTATCACACCCTTGAAGTATACCTGTTACAGAGTAGCTACACAGTAAATTAAATGGAATATATACTGTGAAGGAGACATCTAACCACTTCATTCTTGGAGCTGAATATGGCCAGAGATCCAGAGTGAGCCGTGCATTTTGTCTGGCCATCCATCCAAGTTTTTTCACGTTCAGCTTGAAAGAAGCAATTATTATTGATTCGGTTCCACCTTTGTGGACATCTAATTGCATCCTCAGAGCATGTCTTATTGTTGAAGATCACTGGATTTTTAGCTAAAATTAACACAGTAATTGAGGGGGGGAAATGAAAAAAGTGTAAGAAAATGAAAGAGTTTCACCTTCACTGTAAAAGATACTCATATATCTCAGACTGAGAAAATATATGTTATTTCCATATTCAATTCAAATGATTTATTTTTTTTCTTTTTTCTTTTTTGTTTTACACCCCGCCCCGCCCCAACTGCCACCTCAATTCCAATGATTGAAATGACATAATTCAGGAAAATTAAAGATCAAGAACAAAGCATAAAACAAATCACCACTGAAGAATGCAGATCTATGCATACTTTAAAATGGTAATAATAAAAAAACTTTCAGAAACTCAATCTTCTTTAGACATTTTTCTTTCCATTTTTTTTTCATATTACTGGTATTTTCTTTATTTACCAGTTTTCTTCCCTGTAATTTACTATGGTGGCTGGGATATATCTCATGATAAATAAGATATTTCTCCCTGTTGTTAATCTCGAGACTTGGCTCCCTATTGCTGACTTAAGTGAGACTAGATTGTCTTATAAAAACAGCATCTCTCGTTAAAATTGTTCCTTTATCCTTAAACTCAAACAATGGAGGGGAAAAAATGTTGAAATCTTACTAACATCCACTTTTTTACTCTCCAACTTACTGCCACTAGGTAGATAAAATTATTCATGAAAGTGTAACAACCTTCAGGGAAACTAAGTTTAATAAAAAGGACACCTCTAACCCCAGCTGAAAGAAATGACTGGCTCACACTCAATACTCTGAATTTGAAGATCCTCAAACTGTATAATAAACCAGCAGTGTGGGACTACACATATGAGTCATGGTATAAAAGTCAAGTGGAAAAACTCAGGTCACCAATATTAATTTCAAAATTATTTTAAAATGTCAAGTTCAAATAAACATCTTGTTCAAAAATCAAGTATTTGGCTCAGAACTTGGGTCTCCAGAAAGCCATGTTTTCTAATTCACTCACTAATTTGTTCATTCATTCAACAATTATCATTTGAGCTTCCACCATGTGCCAGATAAACTTTTGTAGCTTTAGAAGCACAACTCTATAAATAAGATACAAAAATCCTTCTCCTTAATGGGACTTACATGTCTAGTAAACTATACTGCTGCTGCTACTGCTGCTAAGTCACTTCAGTCGTGTCCGACTCTGTGCAACCTGACAGATGGCAGCCCACCAGGCTCCCCCCGTCCCTGGGATTCTCCAGGCAAGAACACTGGAGTGGATTGCCATTTCCCTCTCCAATGCATGAAAGTGAAAAGTGAAAGTGAAGCCACTCAGTCGTGTCCGACCCTCAGCGACCCCATGGACTGCGGCCTTCCAGGCTCCTCCATCCATGGGATTTTCCAGGCAGGAGTACTGGAGTGGGGTGCCATTGCCTTCTCCGAGTAAACTATACTAGTTTGTCATAAAATGTATCAAAGTAAAGGGGATTGGGACTGTTGGTGGAAAGAGGTGCAATTTTAATGCAATAGTAGAGACAGTGTTCCATGAGATATTTATTAAAGACTTGAAGGAGGTAGCTGGGGGGCATATTCACATATAGGGGAAGAACTTCCCAAACAAAAAGGACCTAGGACAAAAGACAAAGATGAATGTGTCTTCCTTCTTCACAAAATAGTAAGGATGCCAGAGGACTGGAGAAAAAGGAAGTAATAAGAGAAGAGATCACAGAGATAGTTGAACGACCAGATCCAGCAGAGCCTTATGGCCATTAGTAGGATTTTGGCATCACTCCAACAGAATAAAAGACCTCTGCAGCATTTTGCACAGATCTGATTTGTTAAAAATATACTGTAGAACTATAGTGCTTGAAATGGTAGCCATAGCTAGGTGTGGCTATTGAGCACCTGAAATATTGCTAGTCCAAATCCATCTGTCTTGTAAGTATTAAATGCACACTGAATATCAAACACATACTACAAAAAATAATATGAAGATCTCATTGATGTTTACATAGCTACATGATGAAATGATGATACATTGACTACGTTTGAATTAAATAAAATGCAGTTAAAACTGTTGCAACTTTTCTGTAATTTCAATGTGGCTGTTAAAAGTTAAATGACATTTGTGACTCACATTACATTTTCACTGGGCATGTTGCTCTAGAAGGTCAAGAGCGGAAGAGAGAAGAAGATTTAGAAGATGGAAGATGTGGATTGGGAACAATCGAGAGAGTAGAAATGATGAAAAGTACTCAGACTGTGGTCATATGGTGAAAGGCCAGGCAGAATTTTCTGATTATGTTTGGGGCTTAAGAGTAGGAAAAAGAGTCAAAAAAGGACTATAAAGTTTTTGCCTTGAAAACTGGAAAGATAAAGTTGCTATTTCCTGAGATGAGGAAACCACAGACAGAAGGGGCTATAGGAGACAGAAGTTTATCTATCACATTTTCTTCTGTCATCTTGGACAATGCTAGGTTTGAGATGTGTGTTAGAGAGTCAAGTAGGTGGGTTTAACAATTTGGAATTCAGTGAGAAGAACCAGACTGGAGATATATATTTGGAAATCATCAGTATTAATGTGAAAGTTTTAAGTCTGGTTCAGGTTACCAAGAGTACAAAGACAGATGAAGAGGGGATCTGCTCGAGGACTGAACCCGGGGCAAAGGTAAGAGGTCAGGGAGAAAAGAAGGAACAAATACAAGAAACCTGCAAACAAGCAACAGATTAGGTAGGAAGCAAGGCGTGAGAAAATGCTGTTTTGGAAGTCAAAGGAACAAATCATTTCCAAGGAGAGAGACAGTGCTGACTACTACACAGATCAAGTTCCATCCCTGGAAGTGACTAATGGACTTCTAAGGTAAATTTGGTAGAAAAAGAAATGGGAATCTGAGCAAAGTAGATTTAACAGAAAACAGCAAAACAGACATTAGGAAAAACTAGCAAAGATTTTTCAAGGAGGCGACTGTACAGTGGAGAAAACAAGTCTAGAGAATTTTGTTGTTGTGGCTGTTGTGGTTATTTTTGGCAGGGGGTGTAGGAGACATATCACTGTATCATGTTGCCCATGAGGATGTTTCAGTTGAGCATGAAAAGGCTGATAACGTAGAGAAGAGAGACGATTTACTAGAATAATACTAATGAGGTAAGAGGCTATAGGATCTAGCATAGAACATGAACACTCCATCTATATAGTACCAAGAATATGGATAGAGTTTATGGGTGGAGATAAAGGTAATACAATAGGTGTGGTGATGAGAGTTATTTGGAAGTTTTCTACTAATTGTCATAAAAATGCCAAGCTGGATGAAGCACAAGTTGGAAGGAAGCTTGCTGGGAGAGATATCAATAACCTCAGATATGCAGATTACACCACCCTTATGGCAGAAAGTGAAGAGAAACTGAAGAAGCTCTTGATGAAAGTGAAAGAGGAGAGTGAAAAACCTGGCTTAAAACTCAACATTCAAAAAATGAAGATCATGGCATCTGTTCCCATCGCTTCATGGCAAACAGATGCAGAAGCAATGGAAACAGTGACAGACTTCATTTTCTTGGGCTCCAAAATTACTGTAGATGGTGACTGCAGCAATGAAATTAAAAGACATTTGCTCCTTGGAAGAAAAGTTATGACCAACCTAGACAGCATATTAAAAAGCAGAGACACGAACGCCCAAACATGAACCCCCCTCCCCCCATGTTTGGGGGTTTGTGTGCACCCATGGCAGATTCATGTCGATGTGTGCCGGGGCCAATAGAGTACCGTAGAGTAAAATAAAGTAAAATGGAATCTCTAAAAAAATAATAAAAGAAAGAAAGAAAGAAAGAAAAAAAAATTTATACACTAAAAAAAAAAAAGCAGAGACATTACTTTGCCAGCAAAATTCTGTCTAGTCAAAGCTATAGTTTTTCCAGTGGTCACATATGGATGTGAGAGTTGGGCCATAAAGAAGGCTGAGCACCGAAGAATTGATGCTTTTGAACTGTGGTGTTGGAGAAGACTCTTGAGAGTCCCTTGGGTTGCAAGGAGATCCAATCAGTCAATCCTAAAGGAATCAGTCCTGAATATTCATTGGAAGGACTGATGCTGAAGCTGGAGCTCCAATATTTTGGCCACTTGTTGCAAAGAACTGACTCCTTGAAAAAGACCCTGATGCTGGTGAAGATTGAAGGTGGGAAGAGAAGGGGACGACAGAGGATGAGACGGCTGGACGGCATCACTGACTCAATGGACACAACTTTGAGTAAGCTCCAAGAGCTGGTGATGGACAGGGAGGCCTGGCAGGCTGCAGTCCATGGGGTCATAAAGAGTCAGATATGACTGAGCGACTGAACTGAACTAAACTGTAAGATTGGAAGCAAATATATAGACTTGAGAGTGAAGATGTGGAAAGACTCCCTAAAGGTTTGGAGAGAAAGGATAAAGTATAAAATAATCATCTATGGAAGTAAGAGAATGAATGCACTCAGTTCAGTTCAGTAGCTCAGTCGTGTCCAACTCTTTGCAACCCCATGAATTGCAGCACACCAGCCCTCCCTGTCCATCACCAACTCCTGGAGTTCACTCAAACTCATGTCCACCGAGTCGGTGATGCCATCCAGCCATCTCATCCTCTGTCACCCCCTTTTCCTCCTTCCCCCAATCCCTCCCAGCATCAGGGTCTATTCCAATGAGTCAACTCTTCACATGAGGTGGCCAAAGTATTGGAGTTTCAGCTTCAGCATCAGTCTTATCTCCTTTAGGATGCACTAGGGGAATGTAATATAATTGCTAGACCCCAACCCATTTCTTTTTAACTCTATCCTAATTGCACCTGGTATGATTCTCTGATGCTCATGCTTTTTTTTTTCTCCTCAAAGGCAAGCTCACTGATAAATGCCTACTTGATCTCCTGATTCAGCACAAACACTCCTCCCATCACAGTCTCACTTGACTACTAGCGAAATGAAGTGAAAATCACTCAGTAGTGTCTGACTTTTTGCAACCCTGTGGACTATAGAGTCAATGGAATTCTCTAGGCCAGAATACTGGAGTGGGTAGCCATTCCCTTCTCCAGGGGATATCCCCAACCCAGGTATTGAACCCAAGTCTCTCACATTGCAGGCGAATTCTTTACCAGCTGGGCCACAAGGGAAGCCCAAGAATACTGGAGTGGGTGGTCTATCCCTTCTCCAGCAGATCTTCCTGACCCAGGAATTGAACTGGGGTCTCCTGCACTGCAGGAGGATTCTTTACCAACTGAGCTATCAGGGAAGCCCAACTACTAGAGACAGACTTATAGTCTCTTCTTCTGCTTCAAACTGAATGTACTTCTACTTATTAGTTATTTTGTCATGGCTCAGGCAGTAAAGAATCTGCCTGCCAATGCAGGAGAACCAGGTTTGATCCCTGGGTCAGGAAGATCCCCTGGAGAAGGAAATGGCAACCTACTCCAGTATTCTTACCTAGAAAATCCCACGGATAGAAGAACCTGGGCAGATACAGTCCATGGGGTTGTAAGAGTCAGACATGACTGAGCAACTGACACTTTTTTCTTATCATGTTTTACATGCTTTTTTCTTCAGTTAATAATGAATTTCTTCCAGGGCAGAAAAATCTACTTTTGTTTGTTCGTTTGTTTCATTTTGGTATCATCATATGCCTGAAGTTCAAGAGATATTTATTAAAAGAATGTTCATTCTAGAAGACAAAGCAGAGTAACTAATTTTGAAGAAAAACTAGATGGCTCTGGTAGGGAGACTATTTTCTGAGTCCAGTTGTTCCGTGAAGGGAAAGGAAAAGCTAGTCACTGGTATAACCAAATCAATATTAATACAATCAATATATTTTTAGCAGCAATTGCTTACTCACATTTTTGAGGAAATCCTAATACTCCCCAAAGAAGAAAGGCGATACCTCCACAAATCATACTTGACATGATTAGCATTTTCTTTGTTACTATACCTGTGGAAAACATGTCACTGTTTATCTTGCAAAGAAAAGTGAACAAGAAACAAAAAGCCCAAATAATTTTTCCCCTCTATCTTTGCTACATGCCATAGTTCACAACCCAGTAATTAACACTTAGGAAAATGAGGAAAGGCACAAATATCTAATTTGCAGCAGCAGTAGTCTCAAAAGTGCTTTGGCTCTACTTTTTGGTGCCATTTCTGAGAATTATGTTACTCAATCTTCTATCTGGATTCCAGAACAGAAAAACAAGCTTCTCCTTGAGCTTTTTAATGAAATACTGCCTTTTCCAAGAGATGGGGGTTAATCTGGTAGAGAAGGGTAGATCCACAATTTCTTTGACATCTTTGCTTTCTTTGTAAAGAAGACTGTTTCTACTTAAGGGTCAGATTACGTATGATATAAACCAAAATTCTGAGGATGCAAGATGGGAATCAAGAAAGGATGCTCAGTTCCTGTATCCGAGGACAACTTCTGTCTTCCCTCTTACCTGGCCTTTTGATCCTCTGCTCCACAACCTTTCTATTCTCTATTCTTTCACTCTCCATCTCAGATGCTCTTGGAGAAAGCTCTTTGACAGTCATAGTGGGTGGAATAATCCTGGGGATGAACTGATAATTATATCTGATCCTCACTGCAAGAAAGCAAGATGTCAGTTTTCTCTGGGAAGCGAGCAGAAGAAAGATTCAACTGGAAACAGTGCAGAAATCTAGCATCCTCCACTCAATCTCGGGACCGGACTTCAGGCAGATGTCCCCTTGGCCAGCGCGTATCATGTGTCCTGTCCTTTTACGTTTTCATGAACCTGGGTAGTAACGGCTGCCAGGCGATTACCAACCGGTATCCTAGCTGCAGGGGCGGTGGATCAGCAGCCTGGGATTGGCTGGAGCACAGTGACGACTCTGAGAATTTCATATCTGATTGGCTCCTTACCTCTCACCCGATAACTACTCAAAGCAGAGCCCAGAAAGGCCACTGTGATCCAGTTTTGGCTTCTTTATATAGTCTCCCGAAAATCTCAATTCTGAGACAATTTTACATGGTAGGCTTACAGTCCATGGGGTCATAAAGAATCGGACAGAACTGAAGTGACTGAGCACGCACACACGCATTTCAGGAGTGTTTAAAATTTCACATACAAAGAAGAAAAGGTTAAAACATGAGGTTTGTAATGAATATTACAAATAGATACAATGACAGATATGTGGCTGGAGGGGTGGGGTCAGGTGGTCAGGAAACAGCTTCCTTCCGTTTAAAATAAAATTTTCTGCCTATACAAATTTGTCTTCATTTTTCTAGCTGATCCTATCCAATGCAATTATGTGCAGACTGACAAGTTTTAGCAAATTAAAACCTAGAATTTCCACTTAAATTTGAATTTCAGGTCAACTATACATATTACAAATAAATAGAAATAGGCATACTTACTTGACAAACATATTATTTTTAATCTAAATTTACAATTTAACTGAATAAGATATTCAGGTATCTTATTCAGTTAATTTAAAATACAAGATGTATTTTACCTGACAACTCTACTTAGATCACAACATTTTTTAAATCTTTTAAATTGTGAGGTGTTCCAGGGCTTGGTTGGGGGTTTTCCTCGATTCTCTGTTTCTATTTCTCTGTGAAGTTTAGGTTGTGATGCAGCCCAGGGACTGAGAACAGGAAAGGAGCAGGGAACCAAGAGAAGACAAACTGCTGTTCCTTTCAAGGTGGAAAGAGGACATGAAGAGCTCAGAAGCAGATGTGGAGAACTCTAGTGCAGGCAGGTTATTTTGCAAGTGAGAGAAACAGTAAAGGAACAAGAGAATTGAAACAGGAGGCCTGTCAAGCAAGTCACCACTGTGGATATCTGGAGGTTCATTTAGCAGAGAAATTCTAGCAGTTATGGTTAACACCATCAGGCTGTTCCCCTCTCTGTCATTTTCAGCTCTAATGAGCTTCTCTTGAGCCTGAGAAGGAGAGCTTGCTGTTTTGCCTTCACTGGCATAAGGCTCTTGTTCCCTAGGGGAGAAATTTCAGGCTTTGTGTCTTTTCAACAATGACTGTTCCTCATCTCCCCAGACTTGAAACATAAGGGAAATTTGCAGATATGTTGTGACCTGCTTTCAAACTTACAGCCTCTGGTGCAGTTTGTAAAGTACCTTCAGGTATCTGTGATTTACCTTTGTATCCCAGTTCTCAGGGTGTCTGTGCACTCAAGCAAAACCACAGTCTGCCTTTAGCAACTTGTTAAACATTTTGGCTGAATTCTTTATAACAGCTTCTATAAATTGAGTATTTTCCCCAGGTGAAAAGATTGCATGCCCTATCTTTCTTTGAAAGTACCTGTCTTTTTCGGATTTCAGCTTAGATGACTGCCCTATAACCTCAGAGCTCTGATAGGTTTAAGCAAAGTTATGAATTTGTTATGATGCAGCTCTATTTAGTCGTAAAAGCAGAAGTGATCAACTTCCCACCCTGTCCTCAGAGTGTCACTGTTTCTTCCCTTCCAGGGGCTCTGTTCCAGGGACCCAGCCTTGCAGCCCTTACACGTTGACGTGTTTGCTCAGTTGCAGTGGGATAAACTTCCACCACTTGCCATCAAGCTTGCCATCAAGACCTGAAGGAATTAATGGATACTGACAAAGCAGAGACATTACTTTGCCAACAAAGGTCCATCTAGTCAAGGCTATGGTTTTTCCAGTGACCATGCATGGATATGAAAGTTGGACTGTGAAGAAAGCTGAGTGCTGAAGAACTGATGCTTTTGAACTGTGGTGTTGGAGAAGACTCTTGAGAGTCCCTTGGACTGCAAGGAGATCCAACCAGTCTATTCTAAAGGAAATCAGCCCTGGGTGTTCTTTGGAAGGAATAATGCTAAAGCTGAAACTCCAGTACTTTGGCCACCTCATGGGAAGAGTTGACTCATTGGAAAAGAGTCTGATGCTGGGAGGGATTGGGGGCAGGAGGAAAAGGGTATGACAGAGGATGAGATGGATGGATGGCATCACCAACTTGATGGACGAGTTTGAGTGAACGCCAAGAGTTGGTGATGGACAGGGAGGCCTGGCATGCTGTGATTCATGGGGTTGCAAAGAGTCGGACACCACTGAGCGACTGAACTGAACTGAACTGAAGCTTCAGGATAGGTCCTGTAACTCTCCAAAGTAACTGGCTGCAGTGCTTAAGACAACCTTTGATTCATTGCGTCACAGTTCAGGTGATAGGTTTTGATACATTCCTGCAGTTACAGACATGAGGATGGGGTCTGGTGGTTTCTGTGGTTAAACCACAGAATGTGGGAGAAGTGAGGCTTTCCCATGCGATAGTGCTGTGACTAAACCACCTAGAACTCAGCCCTTAAACACACTAGCAAAGAAGTGCTAAGTTCCTAGTCAGGCACCTAAAACCCACTTGCAACATCAGAATCTCCTTCCTGGAATCTGACATGCAGACCTGCCTGATTACTATGCATAACCCCATATTGTGAAAAAGGAGAGGAGAGCTAAGCAACTGCTATGCTTCCTGTATGTGTGATACTGTTCCCTAATAAATGTTCTGTTGGGAATGTATTGTTTGATCATTAGCTTTTAAATATGTATGTGCTCGGTAGGTGTTGTGTAATCAAAGAAGGGAGATCTTCTTGTTCTGACCACAAAACTGTGGCTTGTATCACATAAAATGTCTTATCAAAAATTATTATCCAAGTTGAACAGAATTTGTAAAACAATTGAGAAGGCAAACTCAAGGGACTTTTTATATTCTACATGCCTGCTAGAAAGCAAACAAACAAATAAACACCTCTTCTTGTAGAAAAATATCATTCATAACCCATACTGTTTTTATTTACCTGTGCATGTGCTAAATCACTTCACTTGTGTCCTATTCTTTGCTACGCTGTGGACTGTAACCCCCTAGGCTCCTCTGTCCATGGGATTCTGTAGTGGGTTGCTATGCCCTCCTCCAGGGGGTCTTCCCAACCCAGGGATCGAACCCAGGTAGGTCTCTTATGTACATGGCTGGCATTTGATAAAAAATTATGAATAATCCTAAAAAAAATGACAAAACATTGATTGACAAGTCAAGTAATAAAACCTGACCTACTGATACTTCAGATACTGATGATATCAGATAAGAAATTTAAAATAAAAATGATCAGTGTATCCAAGTAGAGAGAAAAGTGTAAAGAGTTTCCACAGCATAGAAATAATTCAGGAGTCAAATGAAAACTCCAGAACCTAAATGAGTTAGAAATGACATTAAAAATAGATTAATTAAGGATTCAGTTCAGTTCAGTCGCTCAGTCGTGTCCGACTCTTTGCGACCCCATGAATCGCAGCACGCCAGGCCTCTCTATCCATCACCAACTCTCGGAGTTTACCCAAACTCATGTCCTTCGAGTCAGTGATGCCATCCAGCCATCTCATCCTCTGTCGTCCCCTTCTCCTCCTGCCCCCAATCCCTCCCAGCATCAGGGTATTTTCCAATGAGTCAACTCTTCACATGAGGTGGCCAAAATATTGGAGTTTCAGCTTCAGCATCAGTCCTTCCAATGAACACCCAGGATTGATCTCCTTCAGAATGGACTGGTTGGATCTCCTTGCAGTCCAAGGGACTCTCAAGAGTCTTCTCCAACACCACAGTTCAAAAACATCAATTCTTCGACGCTCAGCTTTCTTCACAGTCCAACTCTCACATCCATACATAACCACTGGAAAAATGAGGGCAGAAGGGAATTCAAGAGATAAAAGTGTTTAGCCCTGGCATCAAAATTCCACTTTTAATGTTTGTACTTGTTTTTCTCTTTGGAACCTCTCTGTGGGTCTCTTTTTTGAAACTGAATATGTCACTATGACTGTGGTCTCTGTATTCTGGAATGAAGTTACCCTTCTCCAGAAAAGAGTCACGTTACTTCCCTCAGGATCCAGGACTTTACAAATTTTGACCCATTAATCCCTGAATAAAGGTTGAAATTTCTTGAGAACATAGATGATCACAACCTGGGCTGCAAGATTTTCAAAGGGCTTGTTTCCTTTTGGTTCAAACTGAAACAGTGAAGGTAGAATTAGTTGAGTCCCTATCTCATAGTATTTAGAAAAGCCAGAGGAACAAGAGATCATGGATTTAGAAAAGGGAAAGGAACAAGAGATCAAATTGCCAACATCTTTTGGATCATCGAAAAAGCAAGAGAATTCCAGAAAAGCATCTACTCCTGCTTTATTGATTACACCAAAGTCTTTGACTGGGTAGATCACAACAAACTGTGGACAATTCTTCAAGAGATGGGAATACCAGCCCACCTTAACTGCCTCCTGGGAAATCTTTGTGTAGGTCAAGAAGCAATAATTAGAACTGGACCGGAAACAACAGACTGGTTCCAAATTGGGAAAGGAGTACATCAAGGCTGTATATTGTCACCCTGCTTATTTAACTTATATGCAGAGTACATTATGCAAAATGCCAGGTTGGATGAATCACAAGTTGGAATC
>SJYX01014509.1:51128-62222 GCA_006410675.1 Oreotragus oreotragus | reverse complement strand
ATCTGTTGAATATTTAATATCAACATTATTATTTGAATATGGAGTGAATTTCTGAAAGAAAATAAGACAGTTCTCAAGAGTTAAATTTGTCCCTCTATAAATATTCTTTACATAAGATTTTGTCTTAATTTTTATGCAAATAACCTCACATAACTTTCTATTCTGTGAGACTCACCAGAAATAATTTTTAGCTATATTTATTTTGGCATCTTCCTGTCCTGCTTTAAAATTTCTATGTATAAACTTTCCTTTGAGCACTGTAACCTATACTTAAAATTAGACATATTTATTAGACATATGAGAAAAATTTAATTAAGATTTAGAAACTAGTTTGGGCTAAACATGCCAGTCATACAGGTAATCAAAGAAATCAATAATAAAAATGTTAATATTCTCATATGCTATCTATAATTTACTAAACTGTTATCTGATGTATCCATTACTTAGCTTCTACCATCTCCATTACACTCTCCTAGATTACTTTCATTTTTGTTTATTAGTTTAGACTTAAATGTTGCTGAATGTCTAACCTTATAGAGGTCTGTTTAGTACTGAACATAAAACATAAAACATTTTCTACATGATTCCTTGTTGTCTTTCCAAACAGATTACTATCATCTAAAACTGCATAGAATTGGTTGATGGGAAAAGTTTTTATTTTGGAAATTTAAAAATATAAGCAGAAGCATATGAGTCCCCAAGTACTCTCTTCATTCTTCACATTGTCAACATTTGCCACTCTTGTCTTAGCAATACTTTCATTCTTATGCTTGGTCCATTCTTGAGTTTAGTAAAGTATATTATAGGCAAACTGATTCAATTCAGTTATCAAAATCACTGACTAAATAAGGCATGTTAAAGATTCTGGTGAACTGTGGACTGCTAAGAATTCCGTGTAAATTTTTTTTGTTGTTATTTAAAAATGCACAATTTTATTGTGTTACCTTATTCAACAACTTCTATAGTATTATAGTAGTAGGTAAAAATGAGTACAAACACACATATAGGGACATATACACATGCGGTTTTTATCTATGTGAGTTAGCAATGCAGTAATTGTATCATAGTGTGCTCATAATGTTGTTATATAAGATTATGCAAGATTATCTTTGAGTCTAAAGTTTAAGAGTTGCATTTGGAAAAAGTGTACATTTAATTCAAGATTTTTCCTTTTTGTTTGTGAATATAAATAAATGTACTGTTATTGATATAAACATGTGGAGAAATATCTTGGTTATTTATTCACTTGATGATAGCTTGGAACAGAAAACATACTCACTTTTAAAACAAAAATAATATTATAACACAAAAATCAGAGGGAATATGGGCAAAGTCTACATGAGATATTGAGGGTTCACAAGTTAACCACTTTTGCAGCAGAAAGAACTTTGTGGAGATGATGAAATCTACTCAACCAGATTTCATGGTGAATGGCGTGATGGGTAACAGGACTTTCACATTGGCCACTGTGTACAACTTTGAGAATGTGGCTGGAAAATTTGCCAGCTCCTCTCATAGGCTACTCTCACAGCTTTCAGAAGTTCACTGTGTAATAGGCATTAGAGTTGTTTAATATAGGTTTTCACCAACACACAACTCCTCTTCAGTAGGGTGGCTTGCCTCACTAGCATGCAGGCAAAGTAACATAAAATTGCCAACCAATTTTAATAATCAAATGACAAAAATGGTACAATCGATTTATTTATTTTCTGAAACAATGGATATTTGGGGGCCTAACCAACTATTAGGGGGAGCCACAGCTTTATAAATTGATCAAAGTTACCCTTTGCTTAATATACTATTGAACAATATACTGTTTGCCAATGTATCTGTCATTATGATAAAGATGTAAGTTTATTTTAAAACTGCTGAATTTATTGTGGATTTCTCTTGGGTATGTCTCAATCAAGCAATATGAAAATATTAACATTATTGTTACACAAACTGGAATCAAGATTGCTGGGACAAATCTTAATAACCTCAGATATGCAGATGACACCACCCTTATGGCAGAAAGCACAAACTAAAAAGCTTTTTGATGAAAGTGAGAGAGGAGAATGAAAAAGTTGGCTTAAAGCTAAATATTCAGAAAACTAAGATCATGGCATCTGGTCCCATTACTTCATGGCAACAGTGGAAACAGTGACAGACTTTATTTTGGGGGGCTCCAAAATCACTGTAGATGGTGACCGCCACCATGAAATTAAAAGATGCCTACTCCTTGGAAGAAAAGTTATGATCAACCTAGATGGCATATTAAAAAGCAGAGACATTACTTTGCCAACAAAGTTCCATCTAGTCAAGGCTATGGTTTTTCCAGTAGTCATGTATAGATGTGAGAATTGGACTATAAAGAAAGCTGAGCACCAAAGAATTGATGCTTTTAAACTGTGGTGTTGGAGAAGACTGTTGAGAGTCCCTTGGACTGCAAGGAGATCCAACCAGTCCATCCTAAAGGAAACCTGTCCTGAATATTCATTGGAAGAACTGATGCTGAAGCTGAAACTCCAATACTTTGGCCACCTCATGCAAAGAACTGACTCACTTGAAAAGACCCTGATACTGGAAAGATTGAAGGTAGGAGGAGAAGGGGACGGCAGAGGATGAGAAGGCTGGATGTCATCACTGACTCCATGGACATGAGTTTGAGTAAACTCTGGGAGTTGGTGATGGACAGGGAGGCCTGGTGTGCCGCAGTCCATGGGCTGCAAAGAGCTGGACATGGCTGAGTGACTGCACAACAACAACAAGTTGTAATATCTTCAGTTGACATATATGCTTGTAGTGTTGTGCGGCAGCGCGGATGGCAGGGGAATTCGAGGAGACGGATACATGTATACATATGGCTGAGTCCCTTTGCTGTTCACATGCTATTCTCCTGAAAGTGCCACAGCATGGTTAATCACTTATATCTTAATTCAAAATTAATTTAAAAAAAATACATGCATGTGTACAAAAATACAGTAAATACTTGGCATACATAAAGGTTATATAATTGACTAAAGCCCCAAGTCTACTAAGACTATTTAAAAATTACACTACTTCCTCTATGATATGAAGCTTAACTGAAAATATTTAGTGATCCTTTGAAACAAATTAATATTCTATATATGCAAAATAACATTATTTATAAATCTCATGAAACCATTTTTTTGTTTTTCAAATTTCAGTAGTTCCTTTTTAAGCAGACTGAAAACAGTTGTGTTGTTTGAAGTAAAAGGTAATTTTATAAATATTGTTCTCTTTCCCTCTGTGCCCCTCTCTTTTGTTTGCATATAAAACTTATGGAATATCTGTCATTTCCATATTAAAACAAGAGCAAATCCAATATTTTACTTTTTATTTTTCCAAAATCCCTTTTACCTAAATAAAAATTATCCTTTTTTTAAAAAAAATTCATGTGAGATTTCATTTTTAAACACAGAAAAAGTGGTTGTTTTTTAGGAGTCCATTTTCTCACAAAACCACAGGATTGTGTCACTAAACATGTTACTGTGCAGAGAACAGGTAGAATAAAATAACATTACCTTGAGCCACAGATGCTGGATAGTGAGTGAGGATTGCTCTCAGATTTCCCAATTTGCACAAGCTAGCCCACATGCATAAGACTAAGTTTGTCTCAGTACTATCACAAGACACCCGATATCATGAAAGTTCAGCTTGTATCTGGAGGATCCAAGTACTTCAATAAGCCTATTCAAAGGATCTACCATTTCTACAATAATGAGGAATAGGACAGGGCTAATGGAAACACAAGTACTCTTTAATCAGTCAGTTTAACAACTGGTAGCAACTCCCTTCTTAGGCAGAGAAAAATGGAAGGTGCTAGACAACCTGCCAACTTTCTAACCATTCTCGTTCCTCTATTTCTGTGCTTGTTCTCTAGTGTCTGTGATATAACACAAAGCCACTGTTTTCTATAATGGTAGTTTTCACAAGCTTTCAGAGTTAGGTTTCAAACATATATACAAAAGTTTAAAAAAAAAAAAAAAGAATCAAGTAGATTCAATTGCTGATGAAGTTCCCTAGTTATTATTCAGGAAGAAGCAGGGAAAACAACTCTTGATTAAGATTCTTTTGTTTCCTTCAATATAGAAATATATTTCCTTTTTTCTCCTGACCCATTTCTAAGTATAGCATTTTAAAATTTCCTGTCTCAACAGTATCCTAATCAGCCAATTGAAATCTGATTCTAATAGGCCTCCCAGAGTGCATTTGATTATCAAGGTGAAACCAGGATCAGATTTGTCTTTAATTAATAACTAAATTCCATCCTTCTGAAGAGAAGAGTTGAAGAACTGTTGTAATCTAGTCTACCAATCAAAAATTCAAAAAAAACAGGGAAGGTTAATACGTCAGCATCTCAATGTGCAAACAAAACAAAGGTAAGATGCATGTCCTTTCTCCCTCATTAAACACACAAACAAAAAAGAACTGAATTAAGTCAAACAGTTTCAGATTACAGAATATAAGTGAGAGACAGAAAACTAAGAAAATGAAGATGCATGTCCAATGTGGAGTATGAATATTTACTTGTCTATTATAACAGTTTAAAGAAATAAACTTTTAAAGATTTATCTAATTGGAGCTCACTATTGAATTTTCCAGAAGTTTTGTTGTTTTTTTTTGTTGTTACTGTTATTGTTCTTTCCAGTTATTTCTAAAAGCTTTGGTCTAGGCCTTTATTACTTCTAAAGCAGAGTTCAAATCTCTAAATGTAGTCATCCCATTAAGTGAGATATTTTTCATGTAAAAAAAAAGTAGGTGAATAAAAAGTTCAGAGGTAGCTTATGAGTCATTTCCTTTATTTCACCAAATATTTCTCTAGATCCTAAAGTGAAAAGGACACACTGTGTTAATTGCTACCAGGGCTTCACCTTCTCTTTGCTCCTATTTTGGTCTTTCTTCCCAGCATGGCCTTCCCTTTACTCCTTTCTTTTATTCCTTACCTCTCCAAACAGGTACCTGATTGCAACCCCACTTGATTTAAGAAAAACTGAAATAAAATGCTAAAACCTTCAGGTCTAATCCTGCACAGAAGACACAGCTTAACAAGGAGAAAGATGAAAGGAAAGCAGAAAGGGCTGGGGAAAAAAAAAGTAAGGCACAACACAGGAGCAGGTCAGGATTCTGACACAGAAAGGGAATACAATTCACATGAACTTAAAGAAAAAAAGCCCTCATACTTTCAAAAATAAATTTCCCTTTGAAAAAATTCTACAAAAAGTTGTCTGCTTCTTTTATCTCCTACTTCTTCAGTGAATCTGAAATATTCCCTCAAGGGAGGAATTGAAAAAAAGGACGTTTTATTCCATATTAGGAGTTAAACTGAGAAATGAAGTTCTTCATACAATCCAAACTGTAGTATAGCTGAAAATTATTTTCTCAATAAATCTCAAAAGGAACACATTTGCTGTTTATTTGCACATGTTCTAAGGTTTGTAGATAATGTTAGGCAACAAAACAGTATACAATATGTTGACTTGGGTGAAGTTTTAGACCATTAAACAATTTACTTGGATTAAAGCTTTTCTATTTTCACAAAGTGAACATTTGGAACTTACATAAAGATACTAAAGTCAGTTCTTCTAGTTGAAAACTTTTAATAATCCTATATGCAAAGTCGTTTCTGATTTGGCCAATCATTGTATTACTCTTTTCCATCCTATGTGCTTACAATACAACCTCTACTCTCTTTTTATCAGGTTGACTTATTTGCTTTAGTGCTACTATGATCATTTCCCTTCCATTGTTAAGGTACTGTTTCATTTTTCATTCATATTTGGGTTACTGTGTTAGTAGACTTTCATTGTGTACACATTCTCTTCTTGCCAGTGAATTAGGAGACATCTAAACACAAATGACTAAGATAGGTCCTCTGTTGGAGTGATGATAGTTCAATGAAAGTGAAACATGCACTAAATTTGCAATACAATACACATGTGAATAAAATATCAGATTGCAAGAGGAAGGTAACTAGTACTTTCCGAACTGCAGTTGCTGGGCATAAGAGAGGACTAACAGAAAGTAGTCTTTGGATGGTCTCTAAGATGAGGAAAGGCATACTACCTGGAGCCTCTAAAAAGGCTGAAGCATCAACTAGGTACTGGTAGAACACAGAACACAACCTGGATAGACTTTGTCACATTGGTGAGTTTTCCTTAATATTTCCCTAGAAAATACATGAATTCTGGTTACTAGTCTCCAAACAGGGAAACCTGAAATATAGCTCAGATATCCACATATTTCAAAAGCTTCATGTTTAAAATAGCTTAAACTACATATTTAAAATAGCTTAACCTAACGATTCTCAAGCAAATATAGAAAAAAATGCTAAAATATTATTTAACTCATTAATTCATGAGGGTTTCAGTAAAATAACAATATGACTGACTCAAAATGTATCTGGGAGGCTAGTCTATTTACAGGATGTTAAGTTCACTGAGTAGGTTACACAATTAGTTACTATCCAGCAGGGCTATGAAACAAAATCTTTGTAGTTACGGTATTCCACAGAACAGAAATTATTTATCTCTCTACTGGACAAAAGTCTACAAGCTAACTTGTAACTTCAGCATAGTCTGATAGTTTAATCAGTGGTAAATGATGAATCAAATTAAGTAGNCATGTAAAAAAAAAGTAGGTGAATAAAAAGTTCAGAGGTAGCTTATGAGTCATTTCCTTTATTTCACCAAATATTTCTCTAGATCCTAAAGTGAAAAGGACACACTGTGTTAATTGCTAGCAGGGCTTCACCTTCTCTTTGCTCCTATTTTGGTCTTTCTTCCCAGCATGGCCTTCCCTTTACTCCTTTCTTTTATTCCTTACCTCTCCAAACAGGTACCTGATTGCAACCCCACTTGATTTAAGAAAAACTGAAATAAAATGCTAAAACCTTCAGGTCTAATCCTGCACAGAAGACACAGCTTAACAAGGAGAAAGATGAAAGGAAAGCAGAAAGGGCTGGGGAAAAAAAAAGTAAGGCACAACACAGGAGCAGGTCAGGATTCTGACACAGAAAGGGAATACAATTCACATGAACTTAAAGAAAAAAAGCCCTCATACTTTCAAAAATAAATTTCCCTTTGAAAAAATTCTACAAAAAGTTGTCTGCTTCTTTTATCTCCTACTTCTTCAGTGAATCTGAAATATTCCCTCAAGGGAGGAATTGAAAAAAAGGACGTTTTATTCCATATTAGGAGTTAAACTGAGAAATGAAGTTCTTCATACAATCCAAACTGTAGTATAGCTGAAAATTATTTTCTCAATAAATCTCAAAAGGAACACATTTGCTGTTTATTTGCACATGTTCTAAGGTTTGTAGATAATGTTAGGCAACAAAACAGTATACAATATGTTGACTTGGGTGAAGTTTTAGACCATTAAACAATTTACTTGGATTAAAGCTTTTCTATTTTCACAAAGTGAACATTTGGAACTTACATAAAGATACTAAAGTCAGTTCTTCTAGTTGAAAACTTTTAATAATCCTATATGCAAAGTCGTTTCTGATTTGGCCAATCATTGTATTACTCTTTTCCATCCTATGTGCTTACAATACAACCTCTACTCTCTTTTTATCAGGTTGACTTATTTGCTTTAGTGCTACTATGATCATTTCCCTTCCATTGTTAAGGTACTGTTTCATTTTTCATTCATATTTGGGTTACTGTGTTAGTAGACTTTCATTGTGTACACATTCTCTTCTTGCCAGTGAATTAGGAGACATCTAAACACAAATGACTAAGATAGGTCCTCTGTTGGAGTGATGATAGTTCAATGAAAGTGAAACATGCACTAAATTTGCAATACAATACACATGTGAATAAAATATCAGATTGCAAGAGGAAGGTAACTAGTACTTTCCGAACTGCAGTTGCTGGGCATAAGAGAGGACTAACAGAAAGTAGTCTTTGGATGGTCTCTAAGATGAGGAAAGGCATACTACCTGGAGCCTCTAAAAAGGCTGAAGCATCAACTAGGTACTGGTAGAACACAGAACACAACCTGGATAGACTTTGTCACATTGGTGAGTTTTCCTTAATATTTCCCTAGAAAATACATGAATTCTGGTTACTAGTCTCCAAACAGGGAAACCTGAAATATAGCTCAGATATCCACATATTTCAAAAGCTTCATGTTTAAAATAGCTTAAACTACATATTTAAAATAGCTTAACCTAACGATTCTCAAGCAAATATAGAAAAAAATGCTAAAATATTATTTAACTCATTAATTCATGAGGGTTTCAGTAAAATAACAATATGACTGACTCAAAATGTATCTGGGAGGCTAGTCTATTTACAGGATGTTAAGTTCACTGAGTAGGTTACACAATTAGTTACTATCCAGCAGGGCTATGAAACAAAATCTTTGTAGTTACGGTATTCCACAGAACAGAAATTATTTATCTCTCTACTAGACAAAAGTCTACAAGCTAACTTGTAACTTCAGCATAGTCTGATAGTTTAATCAGTGGTAAATGATGAATCAAATTAAGTAGCTCTAGTACTCAATCACTTTGGTCATATCCAGCTCTTTGCCACTCAATGGACCATAGCCCGCCAGGCTCCCCTGAACATGGGATTCTCCTGGCAAGAGTACAGGAGTGGGTTACCTTGCCCTCCTCCAAGGGATATCTCCCTAAATTATTTTCAGTCTCTTTGCCTTAGTATAACTTTGGAATGACATATCATTCACTTTTTGCCTTATTTTACAATTTCGGATGATTTTGCAGACAGTGCACTATAATTCTGATTTACAGCCAATATTGATAAGACCTGGTGGCTCAGTTGGTGAAGAACCTGCCTGCAATGCAGGAGACCCCGATTCCATTCCTGGGTTGGGAAAATCCACTGGAGAAGGAATAGGCTACCCACTCCTGTATTTTTTGGGCTTCCCTTGTGGCTTAGCTGGTAAAAAATCCACCTGCAATGTGGAGGCCTGGGTTTGATCCCTGGGTTGGGAATATCCCCTGGAGAAAGGAAAGGCTACCCATTCCAGTATTCTGGCCTGGGGAATTCCATGGCCTGTATAGTCCCTTGGGTCACAAAGAGTTGGACACAACTGAGTGACTGAGTGACTTTCAACTTCACTTTCACTTCATTGATAAGACCTAAACTCCAAGTTTCTATGACTATCAAAAGCCAACAGACTCCATATTTCCCATCTTGTTATGTGACAGAGGTGGTTAACAGGAGTTGCTCGTGGCAGATGGCTGATGTCGGAATTGGAGTTATGGAGGTATTTAAATCAGGGACTTCAGGGCTGTGACAGAGGTGGGAAAAAAATGCCTTTGTAAGAAATACATGAACAGCTAATTCCATTACTGGCCATTTGTTTTACATAAGATGACAATATATATTTAAAATGACAAATCTTATATTAATTTTGAAATGACTAAATGTAAAAATTAAAGTACTAAAAATATTTATCTGAATTACTGATTTAATTAATATATTAAGCTACATATGTATCTATCATGGTATACATGATGAACTTGACAAAATGTTTATAGGCACTTTAAAATGACACAAAAGTTATATATGTCACAGTGTGAACTTTGAGTATTTTAAATTATAAATGGAAAATTACAAAATTATCCTTTTAAAGTTCCCAAAGTGACTTTGAAACTTTTGTATTTCTTTCCAAATGTAAGATCAGCAATTTGTAGAATGTTATAGCTATTTGAGATATTAAAGAAAAAATGAGATTTAACAAACTACACTTTTCCAAATCAGGGCTGCTTCTTATGGCAAAGGTCAGTTTGAAGGGTAATATAAATTCAAATATGAGCTAATAATCAGAATCTTGAAAATAACTTGGCCAGCACCCAGAATGAACTTTGAAATATGTTTAAGTAAGAAAACTGGGCAACTGATGGCTATATCTTCTTAACTAACATAAAGTGCAGGTTTTCAATAAAGATAGTAATAATTTATACCACAGAAATGTAATGATATATTAAGGTAATAGGGAATAATTTTAATATAATTGTACATCACATAAAGACAGAATGTACCTGAATATACACTGAATTCAAAAGCATTTGCAACATGGTGCTACATGTTCAATAAGACAGCCAGGTTTGTTTGTTTGTTTTTTTCTTCTTTGTACTCTTTGCCAGTCAAATCATTACAGGTTTCCTATAAGAACAACCTTAACAACAGTGGCATTTGATCAAACTGAAAAAATGAATTGTTTTCAATCTATTTGCAGTGAAAATGGTACCATAGAATGTTCAATGAGACAGATGAGCTTTTCTGGTGGTTTCAGATGCATTGTATCTAACCTGTTTCTCAGTTCTGCAATACAATGTAATGAAAGATACTCAATATATATCCCCTGAAAATTCAGGGAAATCTGAAAGAAGAGCTGTAGAACTTGTCCTCAGTTTTCTCACCCAGGCTTTTCTTAAGGTTGAGACTTGCCAAACTACCCTTTGCTGACTATCAAAAAGTCACAGTATATTTTGCATAGAAGGAAAATTATGGAGTCACCTATGTGCTAGTTTTGAAATGGGTGTTTGCACAGGAGTGCTCAGCTGGATCCTGTGGGCTCTTGAAGTGGGAGCACATAGTTGAGGAAGAAAGATTTGGTTTGTCTTGATGCTTACTTATCCAAGTCTGATAACTGCAGCCAGCAAGGTGATGAGGCATGGGGAAGTACTGGCAGGGGATGAAGGGAAATGCATTTGTCTCCCATGGATCCTTTACAGACTGGTGAAGTGACATTGGATTCTGCCCAAGAAAACCACATGGATCGGTATGCCAAAATTCCCAGATAACAGTTATTTGTACCAAATGGAAGAAAGACACTGGACAAGCCTCTTACTCCAATGTCACCCAACAGATAAGATGTTTACACCAACAACACTTGAGACCAAAAGGTGGGAAGAACCCAAACAATATCTAGCTTCACAAATTTTCTTTGGAAATACAAAAAAAACTCAAATAGCCAAAGCAATTTTGAGAAAGAAGAATGAAACTGGAGGAATAAACTTACCGACTTCAGGCTCTACTACAAAGCCACAGTCATCAAGATAGTGTGGTACTGGCACAAAGACAGAAATATAGATCAATGGAACAAAACAGA
>SJYX01014509.1:24907-39510 GCA_006410675.1 Oreotragus oreotragus | reverse complement strand
GCTGCGATTCATGGGGTCGCAAAGAGTCGGACATGACTGAGTGACTGAACTGAACTGAAGATTGGCTGTCTGCAGTAGAGGGATAAATGGATATTAGAGATTTTACTGAAGGAAGAAAAAGAACAGGCCCAATTTGAAAGCAGGACTCCATCTTGGGCCAGACTGGGCACTTTGAGCTATAAGCCCAGTATCTATGGAAACGACATACCAATTGGAAAACCAGGCCCCCTGGAAGGAAAAGCCCCAGGGCTCTCTGTGGCCTAAATGAATACCCTAATTATATGTGTAACCGGATAGAATCACACATTCTATTATGCTCATTGGGGTTATGACCACAGGCCTGTTGATAATTGTCCACTGTTAACTACCTAGGGTTCAAGAATATGAATCACTGGTTAACTTTGATTGTATCATTTTTTTTTTTCCTTTGTTCAGACTAGTTTCAGGGAATTTGGGGAGGTGGGTTTGGGCATGTACACTTAGGGTATATAAGGTTTTCACAAAAATTGGTTAGGGTCCTTGGCTAAGAAGAGACTCTGTTTGGGCCGGCTGGTGTAGTAAGCTGCACTCCACTATCTGCATTGTTCTTCTGAGTGAGTTTGTTTCCTGGAATACATGGCTACAACATAACTATTCCTAAATAACTAAAAAATGATCAATCTATGCCTATCAAATAATTGACTGATTGATCCTAGGTAATTGATATAACTTCTCTTGAATATCAATTTCCCCATTTTGAGTGATTATAAAATCCAAATTCAAGTACTCTATATGCTATAAAATTATTTTGTGAATGTGTCTTCCTGTTAGTATAGTAGTAGTACTATACTGTAGGATATTTGAAAGGTTTAGTTTTTTCTTAACACCATTCCATTAACTCCAGAAGCTATAATACTGTATTATACAGTATATATGCTATCATTAATACTGCATTTATACATAATAGAGGTAAATGTTAAAGAAATAATAGAAAGGAAAAATAAAGCAATAGATACAAAATGTTGGTTATGTATTATATAACATTTCACAGTCTCTTCTTTTTCAGCAAACAGTACTAATGACCCCTATGAAGAGTATATTGATACAGATAAACCTAATGTATATACCAAATGAGCCCATGAGTCTATCATGCTCTGCAGAAAACTGAATGGATTTCCATTTGTGAAATTAAAATTCAGTTCTTAAAATACACAATAACAAAGGTAATTTGAGTCTATATTTGGAAACAATCACAAAAGTAACTACTTAATATTTACATACAATTGCAAATTAAAGGGGCTTCCCTGGTAGCTCAGACAGTAGAGAATCTGCCGGCAATGTAGAAGACCTGGGTTTGATCCCTGAGTTGGAAAGATCCCCTGGAGAAGGAAATGGCAACCCTCTCCAGTACTCTTGCCTGGAAAATCCCGTGGACAGAGGAGACTGATGGACCACAGTCCATGGGACACAAAGATGAACACAAATTAAAGTGTGTTCCCATAGCTCATATTGTTATATTTATAAGAAATGATGTGAGTTAGAGAGCACTGAAATTAACATGGCTGCTTGTATAAAATCTAAATGACTTGACCAATACCAAACAGACAGTAATGGCAGAGNTCCCGTGAACAGAGGAGACTGATGGACCACAGTCCATGGGACACAAAGATGAACACAAATTAAAGTGTGTTCCCATAGCTCATATTGTTATATTTATAAGAAATGATGTGAGTTAGAGAGCACTGAAATTAACATGGCTGCTTGTATAAAATCTAAATGACTTGACCAATACCAAACAGACAGTAATGGCAGAGGCAGAAGAACTAAGGTCTTCATCTAAACTGAGTGCTCCTTGTATAATTTTTATGCTGCCAAGTCAAGTGAGATGATTCTCACATTCTTATTTTTTACTCGGAAATTTGACAGAAACCTCACTCATGAGAATAATTCTAATTAATTTATCATTAATTTTTAATTTAAATTTATTTAACATACTATTAAATGGTTAATAAAGCCAGAGCTGATTAAACATAATGACATGTTAAGAAATTGAATTTTTAAAATGTTAAGAATTTTATGTCTTAAGTAAAGCAATTCAGTGATAGCTAAATGAATGCCTTATAAATTGACTTTATTGAATAAGGATAAGAAAGAACTAGACCTGGCATAATCACTTATCTGCTCCTAAATATGATTCTTTAAAATTAAATTTAAAATTAAAAATTCAAATTAATATTTTTTGCAGTGTTTTTAAAACTAAGAAACAAATCACACTATTTATCTTCTGTATCTTCTGTTCCTTCATGGTGAACAAAACAAAACTCAGAAGACTCTATAAGTATAGAATTATTTTCTGTTTGACGACAGAAAAAGAGTTCTTAGCATACACAAGACTGTCACTTCTAGGCCACTACTGCAAGTGAGAGTCATACTCCCAGGGTCAAATTTTCTAGCAGTTAGAGTTTTTGTTGTTTCTGATTCAGTCTACTTTCTAAAAAAACCACAGGTTTAGTAGCAAGATACAGACCTAGAGAGAAACAAAAATAGAACCTAGAGACTTTCTTGTTTTACCTTAGCTGCCAGTTATAGGATCGGCCCTGCAAATTGAAAATAGTGTGACTCAGTTTTAATTTTTACTAGCATCGGCAAATCATTCCCTGGTGAGTCAGTCTGTAAAGAATCCACCGCAATGCAGGAAACCTGGGTTCAATCCCTGAGTTGGGAATATCCCCAGGAGAAGGGAATGACTACCCACTTCAGTATTCTTGCCTGGAGATTTCCATGGACAGGGTAGCCTCGCAGGTTACAGTCCATGGGATTGCAAAGGATTGGACATGACTGAAGAACTAACAAATTTATCATTCAGAAAGAAAGTTTAACAAAATGAGAGAATTTTCTTAAGACTCACTCCATCATTTCCAAAAGATAAGTACAAAGAGAAATGTAACAAAAGATAGCTTAGCCCTAAGATGCATAGAAAATGTGGGAGCAGGGTCACCCTAAGTATATGAGCGTAGCACCTTTATAAACCTTGAGTTTTAATAGTAAATCCCATTCTCAAGGCAGTTCGCTCATATAAGGAAGGCAGAAAGATCAGATGTATCTAAAGCACCTACTACATATCAGAATATTAGGCTTAATTGGTATTCAAACTAAGATATCAGATATCCATTAATAACTACAGTTTAAGAGATTATCATCATTCTTTTTCATATAAGAAAGCTGATATTTAGCCACTTTGAAAACTTGCACAAGATGAAAGATCTAGTAAGTTGCAGGACTCAGAAGTATACATCCAATCTCATTCTCAGTCATGTCCGACTCTTTGCAGTCCCATGGACTGCACATGCCAGACCTCGCTGTCCATCACCAACTCCTGGAATTTACTCAAACTCATGTCCATTGATTCAGTTATGCCATCCCATCGTCTCATCCTCTGTCATCCCCATCTCCTTCCACCTTCAATCTTTTCGTGCATAAGGGTCTTTTCAAATGAGTCAGTTCTTCACATCAGGTCGCCAAAATATTGGAGTTTCAGCTTCAGCATCGGTCCTTCCAGTGAGTATTCTGGACTGATTTCCTTTAGAAAGAACTGGTTGTATCTCCTTGCCATCCAGGGACTCTCAAGAGTCTTCTCCAACACGACAATTCAAAAGCATCAGTTCTTCAGTACTCAGCTTTCTTTATAGCCCAGCTCTCACATCCATACATGACTACTGGAAAAACCATAGCTTTAACTAGAGGAAACTTTATTGGCAAAGTAATGTCTGCTTTTTAATAAGCTGTCTAGATTGGTCATAAATTTTCTTCCAAGGAGTAGCCGTCTTTTAAATTCAAGGCTGCAGTCACTATCTGCAGTGATTTTGGAGCCCAAGAAAATAAAGTTTCTCATTGTTTTCACTGTTTACCCACCTAATTGCCATGAAGTGATGGGACCAGATGCCATGATCTTAGTTTTATGAATGTTGAGTTTTAAGGCAACTATTTCACTCTCTTCTTTCACTTTCACTAAGAGGCTCTTTAGTTCTTCACTTTCTGTCATAAGGGTGGTATCACTTGCAAATCTGAGGTTAATTATATTTCTCCAGCAAAGTTGATTCCAGCTTGTGTTTCAACCAGCCCAGCATTTCTCATGATGTATTCTGCATATAAGTTAAATAAGCAAGGTGACAATATACAGCCTTGACGTACTCCTTTTCCTATTTGGAACCAGTCTGTTGTTCCATGTCCAGTTCTAACTGTTGCTTCTTGTCCTGCATGCAGATTTCTCAGGAGGCAGAACAGGTGGTCTGGTATTCCCATCTCTTTCAGAATTTTCCACAGTTTATTCTGATCCACACAAAGGCTTTATTATAATAAATAAGGCAGAAGTAGATTATCTTCTAGAACTCTCTTGCTTTTTTGATGATCCATCGGATGTTGGCAATTTGACCTCTGGTTCCTCTGCCTTTTCTAAAACCAGCTTGAACATCTACAAGTTCTCACTTCATGGACTGTGGGAGACTGGCTTGAAGAATTTTGAGCATTACTTTGCTAGCATGTGAGATGAGTACAATTGCACAGTAGTCTGAGCATTCTTTGGCATTGCCTTTCTTTGGAATTGCAATAAAAACTGACCTTTTCCAGTCCTGCGGCCACTGCTGAGTTTTCCAAATTTGCTAGCATTTTGAGTGCAGCACTTTCACAGCATAATATTTTAGGATTTGATATAGCTCAACTGGAATTCCATCACCTCCACTAGCTTTGTTCACAGTGATGCTTCTTAAGGCCCACTTGACTTCCCTTTCCAGGATGTCTGGCTCTAGGTGAGTGATCACACCATCATGGTTATCTGGATCATGAAGATCTTTTTTGTATAGTTCTTCTGTATATTCTTGCCACCTGTTCTTAATATCATCTGCTTCTGTTAGGTCCATACCATTTCTGCCCTTTAGCGAGCCCATCTTTGCATGAAAATCTCCCTTGGCATCTCTAATTCTCTTGAAAAGATCTCTAGTCTTTCCCATTCTATTGTTTCCTTCTATTTCTTTGCATTGATCACTGATGAAGGCTTTCTTATCTCTCCTTGCTTTTCTTTGGAACTCTGCATTCAAATGGGTATATCTTTTCTTTTGTCCTTTACCTTTCACTTGTCTTCTTTTCTCAGCTATTTTTAAGGCTTCTTCAGACAACTATTTTGCCTTTTTGCATTTCTTTTTCTTGGGGATGGGTCTTGACCACTGCCTCCTGTACAATGTCAGGAACCTCCTTCCATAGTTCTGCAGGCACTCTGTCCATCAGATCTAATCCCTTAACTCTATTTGTCACTTGCACTGTATAGTCATAAGGGATTTGTTTTAGGTCATACCTCAATGGTCTGGTGGTTTTCTTACTTTCTTCAATTTATGTCTGAATTTGGCAATAAAGAGTTCATGATCTGAGCCACAGTCAGCTCCCAGTCTTGATTTTGGTGATTGTATCGAGCTTCTCTATCTTTGGCTCCAAAGAATATAATCAATCTGACCATCTGGTGATGTCCATGTGTAGCATCTTCTCATGTTGTTGGAAGAGGGTATTTGCTATGACCAGTGCATTCTCTTGGCAAAACTCTGTTAGCCTTTGCCTGCTTCATTCTGTACTCCAAGGCCAAATTTACTCCAGGTATTTTTTTACTTCCTACTTTTGCATTCCAGTCCCCTATAATGAAAATAACATCTTTTTTGCATGTTCATTCTAGAAGGTTTTATAGGTCTTAATAGAACCATTCAGCTTCAGCTTTTTCAGCATTATTGGTCCGGGCATGGACTTGGATTACTGTAATATTGAATGGTTTGCCTTGGAAATGAACAGAGATCATTCTGTCATTTTTGAGATTGCATCCAAATACTATATTTAGGACTCTTTTGTTGACTAATATGGCTATGCCATTTCTTCTAAGGGATTCTTGCCCACAGTAGTAGATATAGTGGTCATCTGAGTTAAATTCACCCATTCCAGTCCATTTTAGTTCACTCCTTTCTAAAATGTCGACATTCATTCTTGCCATCTCCTGTTTGCTGCTGCTACTGCTGCTAAGTCGCTTCAGTCGTGTCCGACTCTGTGTGACCCCATATTGTTTGACCACTTCCAATTTGCCTTGATTCATGGACCTAACATTCCAGGTTCCAAAGCAATATTGCTCTTACAACATCGGACTTTACTCCCATCACCAGTCACATCCACAATTTGCTGTTGTTTTTACTTTGGTTCTGTCTCTTCATTCTTTCTGGAGTTAGTTCTCTACTGATCTCCATTAACATATTGGGCACTTACCAACCTGGGGAGTTCATCTTTCAGTGTCCTATCTTTTTGCCTTTTCATACTGTTCACGGGGTTCTCAAGGCAAGAATACTGAAGTGGTTTGCCATTCCCTTCTCCAATGAATCACGTTTTGTCAGAACTCTCCAACATGAGCCATCCATTTTGAGTGGCCCTACACAGCATGGCTCATAGTTTCATTGAGTCAGACAAGGCTGTGGTCCATGTGATCAGATTGGTTAGTTTTCTGTGACTGTGGTTTTCAATCTGTCTACCCTCTGATGGAGAAGGATCAGAGGCTTATGGAAGCTTCCTGATGGGAGAGACTGACTGAGGGGGAAACTGGGTCTTGTTCTGATCTTGTTCTAAATCTTTAATCCAATTTTCTATTGAGGGTCAGGGCTATGTTCCCTCCTTTTTATTTGATGTGAGGCCAAACTATGGTGGAGGTAATGAAGATAATGGTGACCTTCTTTAAAAGGTCCCATGTACACACTGCTACACTCAATGCCTCCAACCCTGCAGCAGGCCATCACTGACCCATGCCTCTGCCAGAGACTCCTAGACACTCACTGGCAAGTCTGAGTCAATTTCTTGTGGGATCATTGTTCCTTTCTCTTGAGTCCTGGTGCACACAAGGTTCTGTTTGTGCCCTCCAAGAGTCTGTATCCCCAGTCCTGTGTAAGTTCTGGTGGCTCTATGGTGGGTTAGTTGTAACCTCCTCCAAGAGGGCTTATGCCATACCCAGGTCTGCTGCACCCAGAGTCCCTGCTGCTGTCTAAGCTCAGGATTCAGCATAAGCAGGAGCCTCTCTTCATTCCAGGATTAAATCATAGAGAAAATCCTGAGAAAAGTAACAAGCATGTTAGAATATTTCACTTCAACAAATGTTATGTCAATGCTAACTGGATCTATTGGACTTCCAACAGAAATCTGGGGAAGCCATGACCAGACATTTAGAGAATGAAGAGTGACAATATTCTGGGAGGTTCTAGCCATACCTTACTTCATTTGTTATAAATTATTTACAACATTTGAGTTAGGATTGGTCTAGATATTCAAGTAGTATATTGAATTTGCCATTTTTTCTTTTACTTTCAATGAAAATTCCTTAAACCTTGGAGATATCAACACCTATGGCTCAAATATATCAGCGCTTTGTTGTCATTTAGTCACTAAGTCATGTCTCACTCTTCTGTGACCCCCCTGGACTGTATCCCACCTGGCTTCTCTGCCCTTGGGATTTTCCAGACAAGAATATGGGAGAATCCCTTCTCTAGGGAAGCTTCCTGACCCAGCAATTGAGCACACGTCTCCTGCATTGGTAGGCAGATTCTTTACCACCAGAGCCACGAGGGGGGCCCATATATTAGCCTTTAGTCCTTGTAATAATTTTGAGTATAATGTCTAGCACCTTAATATACTGCTAGGATTACATCCTCTTCCCTAGACTCTGCTTTCACTTTCTTCAATGAATTTACATGACACTATAATATTGCTCAGTCATTCTAAGAATTACCTACTCTTAACCCCAAAGTCCTTACTAGGTATTGCAGAATACTGAGTTGTATTACTAATTGGAAGTAAGCTTTTCATTTCTTTGGTTTGATTCTCAGTGTATCTGTTTCTTTTTAAAAACATAACTACATATATTTCTCTATCAGATTATTGGCTCATTTTCTTATGTATCCTAAGGTTATGATTCCCTGTATTTATTCAACTCCATTCTAAGCATCATATAATTATGAAATGGAATTGCTAGCCTCTAATGTTGTCAGCAAAATCCATTAGGTAATTTCTGTAGCCTGAATTGCCCCTATCTACTGTCTCAAATGATTCGTTTCCAGCTTAGATAATGTGGTTAAAAATATAAGTAATTATACTCAAAATTCTAATTTAAAAACTAATTGTGCCTATGATGTGCCAAACACTGAAACTGTCTACCTATGGGAATATCAATTTAGTTTGATTCAACTTAACACACAGTTACTGGATGCCAGATATATGTCAAAGACTATTCCATGTTCTGGATGCAAGGATTCAGAATATACACTGCTCTTTCTTGGGGAAATAACAAGACAGTGGGAGAAAATGCACAAAAATTGACCCTGTCATAACATGATAAGCACTGTGAAAGGGGTGCAGAACATGTCATGAGTACATGAAAAAGGTATCACTCAAGTTGACCTTGAGGGGTCATTGGCTGGTAGAAGTCTTTATAGAAAGTACTGAGATGGTAATTATATTTGACTTTCAAGGACAGATAGTTATTCTCTACATTGTGACCTAGGTGTGCTAATTTATTCTGCAACCTAGGGAGGCACAACTGGGCACTAATTGAATAAAGACTGCCTTGAGCCTAACAGGTGATCCCAAGTGACCTGAAAAGACTAAATGGCTGAATGAATGAATAAATAATTAAATAAAATATAGAGGGTGATCCATAGTAATCGCTATTACTAAGGACTCATGTTTTGACAAACCCCTTAAAGCGTCTGTCTGCAATGCAGGAGACCCAGGTTCAATTCCTGGATTGAGAAAACCTCCTAGAGAAGCAAATGGCAACCCAACTCCAGTACCCTTGCCTGGAAAATCCCATAAGCGGAGAAGCCTGGTAGGCAACTGTTGATGGGGTCGCAAAGAGTAGGACACGACTGAACAATTTCACTTCACTTTGCATCTTTTTATAAAAATAGTTTGTGATTGGCTGATGATTTTCACTGAGGAAAAGTAAACAGCATTCCATCTCTTTCCCGTAAGGAGCCTCTTTTCTAAAAGCTAAGGCTGTATATTGAAATGAACATCCACCCCATCTTCCATGTGCCAGCATATTGAAGTCCCTGCTATTCTCTGACAGGCCTGGCCACCTTATGCTCCATTTGACCTTTTATTTCTTCTTAGTACTCACTTTTCTTGGCTTTTTCCCTTTGTCTTATATGCCCTCTGTTACTTGGGATCATCTAGATCAGAGGCTTATGGAAGCTTCCTGATGGGAGAGACTGACTGAGGGGGAAACTGGGTCTTGTTCTGATCTTGTTCTAAATCTTTAATCCAATTTTCTATTGAGGGTCAGGGCTATGTTCCCTCCTTTTTATTTGATGTGAGGCCAAACTATGGTGGAGGTAATGAAGATAATGGTGACCTTCTTTAAAAGGTCCCATGTACACACTGCTACACTCAATGCCTCCAACCCTGCAGCAGGCCATCACTGACCCATGCCTCTGCCAGAGACTCCTAGACACTCACTGGCAAGTCTGAGTCAATTTCTTGTGGGATCATTGTTCCTTTCTCTTGAGTCCTGGTGCACACAAGGTTCCGTTTGTGCCCTCCAAGAGTCTGTATCCCCAGTCCTGTGTAAGTTCTGGTGGCTCTATGGTGGGTTAGTTGTAACCTCCTCCAAGAGGGCTTATGCCATACCCAGGTCTGCTGCACCCAGAGTCCCTGCTGCTGTCTAAGCTCAGGATTCAGCATAAGCAGGAGCCTCTCTTCATTCCAGGATTAAATCATAGAGAAAATCCTGAGAAAAGTAACAAGCATGTTAGAATATTTCACTTCAACAAATGTTATGTCAATGCTAACTGGATCTATTGGACTTCCAACAGAAATCTGGGGAAGCCATGACCAGACATTTAGAGAATGAAGAGTGACAATATTCTGGGAGGTTCTAGCCATACCTTACTTCATTTGTTATAAATTATTTACAACATTTGAGTTAGGATTGGTCTAGATATTCAAGTAGTATATTGAATTTGCCATTTTTTCTTTTACTTTCAATGAAAATTCCTTAAACCTTGGAGATATCAACACCTATGGCTCAAATATATCAGCGCTTTGTTGTCATTTAGTCACTAAGTCATGTCTCACTCTTCTGTGACCCCCCTGGACTGTATCCCACCTGGCTTCTCTGCCCTTGGGATTTTCCAGACAAGAATATGGGAGAATCCCTTCTCTAGGGAAGCTTCCTGACCCAGCAATTGAGCACACGTCTCCTGCATTGGTAGGCAGATTCTTTACCACCAGAGCCACGAGGGGGGCCCATATATTAGCCTTTAGTCCTTGTAATAATTTTGAGTATAATGTCTAGCACCTTAATATACTGCTAGGATTACATCCTCTTCCCTAGACTCTGCTTTCACTTTCTTCAATGAATTTACATGACACTATAATATTGCTCAGTCATTCTAAGAATTACCTACTCTTAACCCCAAAGTCCTTACTAGGTATTGCAGAATACTGAGTTGTATTACTAATTGGAAGTAAGCTTTTCATTTCTTTGGTTTGATTCTCAGTGTATCTGTTTCTTTTTAAAAACATAACTACATATATTTCTCTATCAGATTATTGGCTCATTTTCTTATGTATCCTAAGGTTATGATTCCCTGTATTTATTCAACTCCATTCTAAGCATCATATAATTATGAAATGGAATTGCTAGCCTCTAATGTTGTCAGCAAAATCCATTAGGTAATTTCTGTAGCCTGAATTGCCCCTATCTACTGTCTCAAATGATTCGTTTCCAGCTTAGATAATGTGGTTAAAAATATAAGTAATTATACTCAAAATTCTAATTTAAAAACTAATTGTGCCTATGATGTGCCAAACACTGAAACTGTCTACCTATGGGAATATCAACTTAGTTTGATTCAACTTAACACACAGTTACTGGATGCCAGATATATGTCAAAGACTATTCCATGTTCTGGATGCAAGGATTCAGAATATACACTGCTCTTTCTTGGGGAAATAACAAGACAGTGGGAGAAAATGCACAAAAATTGACCCTGTCATAACATGATAAGCACTGTGAAAGGGGTGCAGAACATGTCATGAGTACATGAAAAAGGTATCACTCAAGTTGACCTTGAGGGGTCATTGGCTGGTAGAAGTCTTTATAGAAAGTACTGAGATGGTAATTATATTTGACTTCCAAGGACAGATAGTTATTCTCTACATTGTGACCTAGGTGTGCTAATTTATTCTGCAACCTAGGGAGGCACAACTGGGCACTAATTGAATAAAGACTGCCTTGAGCCTAACAGGTGATCCCAAGTGACCTGAAAAGACTAAATGGCTGAATGAATGAATAAATAATTAAATAAAATATAGAGGGTGATCCATAGTAATCGCTATTACTAAGGACTCATGTTTTGACAAACCCCTTAAAGCGTCTGTCTGCAATGCAGGAGACCCAGGTTCAATTCCTGGATTGAGAAAACCTCCTAGAGAAGCAAATGGCAACCCAACTCCAGTACCCTTGCCTGGAAAATCCCATAGGCGGAGAAGCCTGGTAGGCAACTGTTGATGGGGTCGCAAAGAGTAGGACACGACTGAACAATTTCACTTCACTTTGCATCTTTTTATAAAAATAGTTTGTGATTGGCTGATGATTTTCACTGAGGAAAAGTAAACAGCATTCCATCTCTTTCCCTTAAGGAGCCTCTTTTCTAAAAGCTAAGGCTGTATATTGAAATGAACATCCACCCCATCTTCCATGTGCCAGCATATTGAAGTCCCTGCTATTCTCTGACAGGCCTGGCCACCTTATGCTCCATTTGACCTTTTATTTCTTCTTAGTACTCACTTTTCTTGGCTTTTTCCCTTTGTCTTATATGCCCTCTGTTACTTGGGATCATCTACGTTTCTTTCAAGGCCCAGCAAATCTTTTTTCTACTATTCTTTGCACCTGTTGGAAGACAGGTTGCCTTTTCTCCTGTGCTTCCATCATGATTGCTACACAGTGCTAACATAGTATTTAACCATTTCTTTGGCTTAATTGCCATGCATCTGCATTTATTGACATTCCCTTACCTATCCTTGATAGCTCAGTTGGTAAAGAATCTGCCTGCAATGTGGGAGATGTTGGTTTGATCCGTGGGTTGGAAAGATCCCCTGGAGAAGGGAAAGGATACCCACTCCAGTATTCTGCCCTGAAAAATTCCAAAGACCGTATAGTCCATGGAGTCACAAAGAGTCAGATACGACTGAGGGACTTTCATTTTCACTTCCAATCCAAGGTGAGGCCCTTCAAGGCATCATCGTCTTTGACATCTCCTTGCTTGTTCTATATTCCTTTAGAATTTCTACTGAATATTCTACACTTTAAAGACTTTTAACTTCTTTCTAGAGATTAAGCTCTTTGAAAGCAGAACAAGTATGTCCTCTATCACTGCTCCTATATAATAAAGATGTGGTGAAATCTGCAGCCAGAATTCAGACTCTGCCATTTAATATATATGTGATTTAAAATTAACTATTTTCTTCTGTTTCAGATTCCATACCAAAAAGTGACATTAGAAGCATCTGATCTCACAGATTCTTAAGAGGACAGAATGAGTCAGTTCATTAAAAATATACTTAGAACAAAGTCTAGAAAGAGTGAAGGTGAAGGTGAAGGTGAAGTCGCTCAGTCGTGTCTGACTCTTTGCGACCCCATGGACTGTAACCTACTAGGCTTCTCTGTCCATGGGATTCTCCAGGCAAGAATACTGGAGTGGATTGCCATTTCCTTCTCCAGGAGATCTTCCCAACCCGGGGGTCGAACCCAGGTCCCCTGCACTGGAGGCAGACGCTTTAACCTCTGAGCCACCAGGGAAGCCCAGAAAGAGTGAACTCACAATAAATGTTAGCTATTATTATTCTTACAGTAAATACTTGTAGATAATTGCCACATGAATGAAGAATAAAACATAGAAACAAACCAGTAAGAGTTAACTTCATTAAAGCCATACTTATTATACCACCCTATTTCCCAGAAAAACAATTAATTATATTTACTATTTTGTTGTCGTTTTCCCGTCATTTAGTCATGTCCAACTCTTTGCAACCCCATGAACTGCAGCACTCCATGATTCTCTGTCCATTACCAACTCCCAGAGCTTGCTCAAATTCATGTCCATTGAGATGGTGTCATCCAACCATCTAGTCCTCCGTCATTCTCTTCTCCTGCTTGCAGTGTTTCCCAGCATTAGGGTCTTTTCTAAGGAGTCAGCTCTTTACATCACATAACCAAAGTGTCGGAGTTTTAGCATCAGTCCTTAATATAAATATTCAGGACTAATTTCCTCCAAAATGGACTGGTTGTATCTCCTAGCAGTCCAAGGGACTCTCAAGTGTCTTTTCCAACACAGCAGTTCAAACGAATCAGTTCTTCAGTGCTCAGCCTTCTTTATGGTCCAACTCTCACATCTATACATGACTACTAGAAAAACCGTATCTTTGACTAGATGGTCCTTTGTTGGCAAAGTAATGTCTCTGCTTTTTAAAATGCTGTCTAGGTAGGTCATAGCTTTTTTTCCAAGGAGCAAGCATCTTTTAACTTTATGACTGCAGTTATCATCTGCAGTGATTTTGGAGCCCAAGCAAATAAAGTCTGTCACTGTTTCCATTGTTTCTCCATTTATTTGCCATGAAGTGATGGGGCCAGATGCCATAATCTTAGTTTTCTGAATGTTGAGTTTTAACCCAGCTTATTCACTCTCCTCTTTCCTTCATCCAGCCTGGCATTTCACAATGTACTCTACATATAAATTAAATAAACAGGGTGACAATATACAACCTTGATATACTCCTTTCCCAATTTGGAACCAGTCTGTTGTTCCATGTCTGGGTCTAACTGTTACTAATTGACCTACATACATATTTCTCAGGAGGCAGGTCAGGTGGCCTGGTATTTCCGTCTCTTGAAGAATTTTCACAGTTTGTTGTGATTCATACACTCAAAGGCTTTGGCATAGTCAATGAAGCAGAAGTAGATGTTTTTTCTGGAATTCTCTAGCTTTTTGTATGATACAACAGATGTTGGCAATTTGATCTCTGGTTCTTCTGCCTTTTCTAAATCCAGCTTGAAGTTCTCGATTCATGTACTGTTGAAGCCTAGCTTGAAGAATTTTGAACATTTCTTTGCTAGTGTGTGAAATGAGTGCAATTGTTCGATAGTTTGAACAATCTTTTATTGTATACTTACTATGTAATCAGTTCAGTTCAGTCGCTCAGTCGTGTTCGACTGTTTGCAACCCCCTGAAATGCAAAATGCCAGGCCTCCCTGTCAATGACCAACTCCTGGAGTTCACTCAAACTCATGTCCATCGAGTCAGTGATGCCATCCAGCCATCTCATCCTCTGTCGTCCCCTTCTCCTCCTGTCCCCAATTCCTCCCAGCATCAGAGTCTTTTCCAATGAGTCAACCCTTTACACGAGTGGCCAAAGTATTGGAGCTTCAGCTTCAGCATCAGTCCTTCCAATGACTGATCTTCAGAATGGACTGGTTGGATCTCCTTGCAGTCCAAGGGACTCTCAAGAGTCTTCTCCAACACCACAGTTCAAAAGCATCAATTCTTTGGCACTCAGCT
>SJYX01014509.1:0-22118 GCA_006410675.1 Oreotragus oreotragus | reverse complement strand
TACTCCTTTTCCTATTTGGAACCAGTCTGTTGTTCCATGTCCAGTTCTAACTGTTGCTTCTTGACCTGCATATAGGTTTCTCAAGAGACAGGTCAGGTGGTCTGGTATTCCCATCTCTTTCAGAATTTTCCACAGTTTATTGTGATCCACACAGTAAAAGGCTTTAACATAGTCAATAAAGCAGAAATAGATGTTTTTCTGGAACTCTCTTGCTTTTTCCATGATTCAGAGGATGTTGGCAATTTGATCTCTGGTTCCTCTGCCTTTTCTAAAACCAGCTTGAACATCTGGAAGTTCACATATCACGTATTGTGGAAGCCTAGCTTGGAGAATTTTGAGCATTACTTTACTAGCATGAGAGATGAGTGCAATTGTGTGGTAATTTGAGCATTCTTTGACATTGTCTTTCTTTGGGATTGAAATAAAATCTGACCTTTTCCAGTCTTGTGGCCATTGCGGAGTTTTCCAAATTTGCTGGCATATTGAGTGCAGCACTTTCACAGCATCATCTTTTAGGATTTGATATAGTTCAACTGGAATTCCATCACCTCCACTAGCTTTGTTTGTAGTGATGCTTTCTAATGTCTACTTGACTTTCCAGGATGTCTGGCTCTAGGTGAATGATCACACTATCATGATTATCTGGGTTGAGAAGATCTTTTTTGATATACAATGATTAAAATTAATATTCTACTTCTGTTACTCAAAAAAAATGTTGATTTTAAGAATATCCTTTTGTCTTGTTTCTGAACTTAACTTCAGGGTTTTGTCAGTGTTTTTATCCCATTAGCATCCTTCTCAACTAGAAAGTACTTAAAAATTAATACCAAAGGTGTCACCTATTTTTCTGTCATATCACTTGCCTTCTGAGCTGGATATCCTCCCACCCTGAAGTGAGAAGTCATTAGTTTTGATGTAGTCTGAGACCAAGAAGGATTTGTCATTTTCCTTTAAAGATATAAACTGAAACTTAAAAGGTAATAAGAGGCAAACTACAAGATTTTAAATCTTGACCTACACAGATTCTGATTTCTGAAAGCACAGGAAATAGATCATTTAGCCAGGACATGGGAGAACTAGAAATATTGTCTTTGAATACAGTACCTTAGTCTAGAGAGTTGAATATATGGATTTATTTCCCCTCTGAAAATATGCTTTAGATGGTTGAATTAAAATTAACTAAGTTCTCAGCTGAGTTTATCATTATAGACATGTTAATTTATCTTTTAAAAATTCTTTCTGAGAATTATTATTATTAACCCATATTTTTTTGTTCTCTTAGTTATAAAAATTTCCTGAGAAGGTACCAATGTTTAGTTGTACAAATTTATTTTCTTAATTGGAGGTCTATTTTTTTTCCTTTGAAGTTATACAAACACTTGTAATGATAAACTGGATAAGATAATCATTGGGGTAATATAATTTCCTGTACTCACAGAAAAAAACAAAATCACTTAAAAAATCCCATTAGATCCAAGTTATCAAGTTCCATTCTTATAATTAATATTTCCTAAAATCAAAATCACTGCAATAAAAATGTGAAATGAAACAAGTTATTGAAGATGAAAATGAATTTTCTCATACTAAAGTAATATATAATAGAAGTTAAGAATTTAGACGTAGTCTTCCTTATTGCAACCATGTTGCTCTCCTACCTGTCCAGCTAGCAAATTTAACAAATGAAATAACAAAATATTGGGGTAAATTAGGTAGTCTAGTTCATTTTCTGAAGAAGGCAATGGCATCCCACTCCAGTGTTCTTGCCTGGAGAATCCCAGGGACAGGGGAGCCTGGTGGGCTGCCGTCTATGGGGTCACACAGAGTCAGACACGACTGAAGTGACTCAGCAGCAGCAGCAGCAGCAGCAGCAGCAGCATTTCATTTTCTAGGCATTAAACAAGAGACTGTTTTTAAATCTCCCATGTAAAAAGTTCTCATATGTTACAAGAACTTCAAATTCCTTGAGATTCTTATTACTTAGGAAAATATCATATAAAGATATATTATTTTCTTTGGGTCAAAACTGAACAAGAAATGATACAAGAGACTTTTCGGGTAGTCAACAGATTAGAGAAAGCATATGCCTTAGAAGTCTACATTATTGTCATCAAATCTATTTCACAACTGAGAAATGTGTTTTCCTTTGCTTTTTTGCTCTTACCTAAATAATTGTTCTTGGTAATAATTACTGTATAAAAATTGTGATAGGAAAACAAAGAAAATAAAAGCAATTATAGAATATATTTAGGAATTTCTTCCGTCCGTCTCTTTCCTTTCCATTTCTCTTTCTGTGCCTCCCACCCTGCCTCCCTCCCTTTCTCCATCCCTTCCTGTTTAACCTGAATTGCTCTCAATATCTTTTGTGCTTTACTATAGCTTACTCTAAAGATATGGAAAAGTTGTACTTTGCCTCTACTCTTGAGAGGGGGAAAACAATGTAAATAATTTTTTTGTACTTTATATTTTCACCTAGATGCTTGATTTGACTATCTTCAAACCATTTAGGCAAAGATAATGGCTCTGCACATGCTACCATATTGAGTGTTTTCAATAAAATGCAGTGTCCCTGAAGGAGCCTATCTGCCATTTCTTTCTTCTAGGACCTTACAGCTTTATTTCTGACTTTTGTGGTATTTTATTTTACTTCTTTCACCTTCCCTGCAGCATTATTCAGGTATGGCATTTAGTGGTATGATTACTATTCAGATTTAAAAGAGAGAGAATTGAGGTTGAAAGATTGTCCGAGGTCATACAGGTAAAGCCTTGAGAGACACTGGAGATTTGTAGCAAACATTTGCTGGAAAAAACTTGGACTCAGAGCACACTGCATCATGAAGAGGTGAACGAACTTCCTTTGAATGTGGAAGGCAGAGATTGTTAGAAGACATGCAATTTTACAAATGAGCCAAAAATATGCTTTGCCCAACGAGACACCTGGAAATTAATTGCCACTCTCTTAAGAGATCAGTGGGACACATGTTGGGGGATTGGAATGTGTGGTAGAGTCACCGAGGCAGAAGACTTTCATGTTGGCAAGAGCAGTGCCTCCCAAATAGATCTTTTAACTGCTTAAACATTAGGAGCAAGCTGTCATCTTGTTGATGAAAGCTGTTACTTGGTGTCTGGATATTTGGTGTTGCTACAATCAGTGGACCTAAAGGTTTGAAAATATGAGAAGAAAATTTACCTCTTAGCTAAACCTCTTAGATCAAAGCCTTCCTGTCTAAAAAGTAACTTTAATTAGGGTTATTCCTTCCTCTTTCATCTCCTTCCTTCCTTTTTGCTTTGCTTCTTTTCATTTTTCTGCCAACAGATAATGTTTGCAACTTACTTAACAAATGTCTCATGAACACTTAAAAAGAGCATTTTTAGTTACTGATTTAACTAACTTTGAAAGTGAAATAGTATATGGCATGTTATTAGCATTCATGAGAAATAGAAAAAGAAAACTCAGATCCTTCCCTTGAGGTTTTAATCTAGAGTGAGACAGGAGACATGGGTACAGTTGACCATATTGCAATCTGAAATGTGGTAAGTTGTGCTATAAAAAGGTACAAGGTAATAGTCTTTGGCAGAGAAGGCGGTGGCACCCCACTCCAGTACTCTTGCCTGGAAAATTCCATGGATGGAGGAGCCTGGTAGGCTGCAGTCCATGGGGTCGCTAGGAGTTGGATAGGACTGAGCGACTTCACTTTCACTTTTCACTTTCATGCATTGGAGAAGGAAATGGCAACCCACTCCAGTGATATTGCCTGGAGAATCCCAGGGATGGGGGAGCCTGATGGGCTGCTATCTATGGGGTCTCACAGAGTCGGACATGACTGAAGCGACTTAGCAGCAGCAGCAGCAGCAATAGCCTTTGAGGTTCAGAAAGAAAGAGGTTGATTCCAGCGGGGAATAGTGAAGTGAGGCAAAGCTCAAAGAATTAATCTCAAAGGATATTCCATCTCTCTCCTCTCTGGTTAGAGCAGAATTTATGTAATACTGCATAGCTATTTGGGGGTAGTTCCTTAAAGATGAAATGAAAGTCATCTTAGATATTAACTCAACTTCCATTCTGCCTCATCTGTCATTTGGAAACTTTTCTTCTGCAGAAGTAAATGCTTTTACCTCAAAAATCTGATATACATCTTCTTTATCTGTTCTTCCATCAATAGATATTTAGGTTGCTTCCACATCCTGGCAAATGTAAATATTGCTACAATGAACACTGAAATATATTTATCTTTTCGATTTATGGTTTTCTCCAGATACATGCCCAGGAGTTGGGTTGCTGAATCATATGGTACCTCTGTTTTTAGTTTTTTAAGGAACCTCCATATTGCTTCCCATAGTGGCTATACCAATTTACATTCCCATCCACAGTGTAGGAGGGTTCCCTTTTCTCTACACCCTCTCCAACATTTATCATTTATAGGTGTTTTATGATGGCCATTCTAATTTACATGAGGTGATACCTCATTGCAGTTTTTGATTTGTATTTCTCTGATAATTAGTATATTATACAATGGAATATTACTCAGCTATAGACAGAATGAAATAATGTCATTTGCAGCAACATGACCTAGAAATTGTCATATTGAGTGAAGTGAGTCAGAGAGAGAAAGACAAATATCACATGGTATCACTGATATGTAAAACCTAAAAAATAAGATAGAGATGAACCTGTTTACAAATCAGAAATAGAATCATGGATGTAGAAAACAAACTTATGGTTACCAAGGGGGGATAAATTCAGATATTCAGATTGACAAATATACACTATTATATATAACACAAGATAATCACGATGGTGTGATCACTCACTTAGAGCCAGACATCCTGGAATGTGAAGTTAAGTGGGCCTTAGAAAGCATCACTATGAACAAAGCTAGTGGTGGTGATGGCATTCCAGTTGAGCTATTTCAAATCCTGAAAGATGATGCTGTGAAAGTGCTGCACTCAATATGTCAGCAAATTTGGAAAACAGCAGTGGCCACAGGACTGGAAAAGGTCAGCTTTCATTCCAATCCCAAAGAAAGGCAATGTGAAAGAATGCTCAAACCACCACACAATTGCACTCATCTCACACGCTAGTAAAATAATGCTCAAAATTCTCCAAGCCAGGCTTCAGCAATATGTGAACCATGAACTCCCTCATGTTCAAGAACAGGCAGAGGAACCAGAGATCAAATTGCCAACATCTGCTGGATCATGAAAAAGCAAGAGAGTTCCAGAAAAACATCTATTTCTGCTTTATTGACTATGCCAAAGCCTTTGACTGTGTGGATCACAATAAACTGTGGAAAATTCTGAAAGAGACGGGAATATCAGACCACCTGACCAGCCTCTTGAGAAACCTGTATGCAGGTCAGGAAACAACAGTTAGAACTGGACATGGAATAACAGACTGGTTCCAAATAGGAAAAGGAGTATGTCAAGGCAGTATTTTATTACCCTGCTTATTTAACTTACATGCAGAGTATATCATGAGAAACGCTGGAATGGAAGAAACACAAGCTGGAATCAAGATTGCCGGGAGAAATACCAATAACCTCAGATATGCAGATGACACCACCCTTATGGCAGAAGGTGAAGAGGAACTAAAAGGCCTCTTAATGAAAGTGAAAGAGGAGAGCGAAAAAGTTGGCTTAAAGCTCAACATTCAGAAAACGAAGATCATGGCATCTGGTCCCATCACTTCATGGAAAATAGATGGGGAAACAGTGTCAGAATTTATTTTGGGGGGCTCCAAAATCACTCCAGATGGTGACTGCAGCCATGAAATTAAAAGATACTTATTCCTTGGAAGGAAAGTTATGACCAACCTAGATAGCATATTAAAAAGCAGAGACAATACTTTTTGTCAAAAAAGGTCCATCTAGTCAAGGCTATGGTTTTTCCAGTAGTCTTGTATGGATGTGAGAGTTGGACTATGAAGAAAGCTGAGTGCCAAAGAATTGATGCTTTTGAACTGTGGTGTTGGAGAAGACTCTTGAGAGTCCCTTGGATTGCAAGGAGATCCAACCAGTCCATTCTGAAGGAGATCAGTCCTGGGATTTCTTTGAAAGGAATGATGCTAAAGCTGAAACTCCAGTACTTTGGCCACCTCATGCGAAAAGTTGACTCATTGGAAAAGACTCTGATGCTAGGAGGGATTGGGGGTAGGAGGAGAAGGGGATGGCAGAGGATGAGATGGCTGGATGGCATCACCAACTCAATGGACGTGAGTTTGAATGAACTCTGGGAGTTGGTGATGGACAGGGAGGCCCTGGCGTGCTGCAGTTCATGGGGTCACAAAGAGTCAGACACGGCTGAGTGACTGAACTAAACTGAACTAAATATATAGCATAGATAACTAATAGGAACCTACTGTACAGCACAGAGAACTTTGCTCAACACTCTATAATGACCTATTTGGGAATAGGATCTAACAAAGAGTGCATATATGTATAACTGATTCACTTGCTGTACACCAAAACTAATGGGACAACTATATCCCTATAAAAATTAATTTTAAAAATCTGCCAGATTCTATTCAGAATCTTAATGGTACATGTTGTGAAGTGAAAGTAACTTAGCTTTGTCTGACTCTTTGCAACCCCATGGACTGTAACCCACCCAGCTCCTCTGTCCATGGGATTTTCCAGGTAAGAATACCAGAGTGGATTGTGGTTTCCTTCTCCAGGGGATTTTCCCAAACCAGGTATTGAACCCGGGTCTCTTGCACTGCAGGCAGACTCTTTACCATCTGAGGCAAAGTAACTTAGCTTTGTCTGACTCTTTGCAACCCCATGGACTGTAACCCACCCAGCTCCTCTGTCCATGGGATTTTCCAGGTAAGAATACCAGAGTGGATTGTGGTTTCCTTCTCCAGGGGATTTTCCCAAACCAGGTATTGAACCCGGGTCTCTTGCACTGCAGGCAGACTCTTTACCATCTGAGGCAACAGGGAAGTGTTTACTATTTCCTCCCTACATGAAATACAATATTACAATTGATTATGCTAGCTAATAACAGTCACAGTTAATGTGTGACTATTGAGCAGGAATTTTGGCAAGCAAAGTTGGAAAAACAAAAAAAACACGCAAATTAATTAATGTACTATGGCCAAGATGAAACTCTAATCATTGCCGGAGCTATCTCATTACATACCATCAGAAGGTAGAGAATACAAGATACCTTTGAAGCTGAGAGATGTAGGAACCCTGCCTGCATCTGTTCCAGTTGGGGGTGATACATTTATATTACAAAGAATGAAATACCATCATGGCTATTTTGGTGGTGCTTAATTGCCATATTGTCAGGTAGTACTACAATATAATAACTGTAAAAAAAAAATTGTTTAGTCATACTTGATTACAGATTTGAATTCCATATTGACATTTTATGGAAAGAAATTTTGTATCTTAGTTAATTTCATGATTACTTGAGTAAATATATATGAAAGACTAGCTAACCCTAACCCTATTTCAATACAAGTTGAAGCTACCAGTCCTCAAAAAACCTTGATGGTTGGGAAACATTCACTCTGAAGAATTCCTTAAGGTATATTTTATAAATCCATGCTTATGTGTCAACTTTTGATAAATATATGCCACATACAATTTGTAATCATCTATTTCCATTAACCCTGTTTATTCTTAATTTTTCTGGTTAGGGTTTTTAAAACTCCTTTAGCCTTTTTTTTAAAATCATCTATGAATAAATACACCATCTTTTTACCCATCCATTCATTTGTTCAATAAATATTCATTGAGAACAAGTGTACACTAAGAAATATTCTAGGCACTTGGCAATATGGCAGCATAAAAATATTTGCTCTCATAAACTGTATTATTTTATATTCAAATAACATATACAAGCAGAAAATGGATAAACCAATAGTAATAAATATTAGGAATGAAATAAAGAAGAGTTCTATGAGAAACGGTCTCAGGTAAGTCATACATTTGATAGGATCATAGAGAAAGGACTTGCTAGATTTAATATGGAGTTGAGACATATAATGTAAGAAGAAACCTTGCTCTATAAAGAGCTGCAGAGAATCTGCAAGAGAATGTTCAAGTTAAACACAGTTGCAAATATCAAATTTTGATGGCAGAAATGAGTTTGGTTACTCAAGAAACAGCCTAAAAAGCAGTGTGACTGAAATATAGTAAGGGAGAAAATAAGCAGAAACCATGTCCTCAGATCCAAGTATGGTAGGATGAGAAGTTTGGCTTTTTCTTCTTGCAAAGTAAGGTCACACACTTTATATCTTTATAGGATCCCTCTCGCTTTTGGGTATAGTCAACCAGTAAAAAGTATGCAAGTAGGAAGACCAGACTTGTCAGGAAGCTACTTTGGTCATACAGACCAGAAGTGATCAATTCTAATGTTCATAGAAGTAGAGAGAATTGAATGAATTGAGACATAAATTTTGTCAGTAGGCAAATAAGACTTGCTGCTGGGTAGGATGTGTGGGATTGTGAGTTAAAGGAAGGAATCATGATGACTCAGGTTCTTGCCTTGAACAGGTAGGTAGATAGAAGTATAATTTGTTGAGGTCGGCAAAGGCTAAGGTAAAATTAATTACACACTCCAAAATGAAGAACTGTATGCCAGATGTGTTGATTTTGATAGTTAGTTAGTCAAATGGAAATTTCAGGTAGGAGAGTTTAATACATGAAATATGGAATTCAGATAATCTAGAAGTATCTCTAAAGCTATGAGGTAATATCAAACACCTAGGGGAAATATAAAGTTCTAGAAGAGAAGTGGAATAAACCTTGGGACAGGAGATAGATTCAATGAGAAATAAAAGTAAAGTCAAATATGAATAAGAAATAAGAATGGAATTGGTCTTATTGTCAGTGAATATTTGTTAAATAGGAAGTATTCATATTCACTAATACAGTCTTCCCGAGGTATCGTCAAGGGATGGGTTTCAGATCCCTTGTAGATACAAAAATACAGGGATGCTGAAATCCCTAACATAAAATGGTACCTTTGTGCTGGCCCTTCATAACCAATGATTCTTTATCTGAGAATTCAACCAACTCAACAAGAGATTAATTGAATCTGTGGTTGTGGACCCTACAGATACAGAGGACCAACTAAACTGACAGTTCATCAGGATAAAGACCATAATTCCATTTTAGGGATCAGTAAAATGAGGCTCATGGAAATCTGCTACTTGTCAGTAAATGACAATTAAAATTCAACCCCCATACTTCAAAGTTAACTGTTTTGGAACCCCATGCTCATGTACTTGAGAATCTTATAGCCCACCTGAAACGACAACCTGCACAAGAAAGTTGAATAAAATTTCAAGGTAGTACATGATTAATTACACTAAGAATGAGGTAGTACATTAGGAATGAGTCAGGGTTTACAGGGTTACAGGCAGACATAGTTTGATAATAGGTTTGCTATATAATTGTTTTGTAATATCAGGCAAATCATATACTCTTTCTGAATCTCAGATGTTTTATTTTTATTTGGAAAGTAATATGTACTTTACAAACTTGTTTTAAGCAGATGAAAAATTAAGTGTGAGCACCTGGAAAAAATCAACAAATATTAGTTTGCTTTCCTTATTCTGCAAATAAGAGTATTCACACTCTCTCAGTCGCTCAGTCATGTCTGACTCTTTGCATCCCCATGGACTGTAGCCCACCAGGCTCCTCCGTCCATGGGATTCTCCTGGCAAGAATATTGGAGTGGGTTGCCATTTCCCTCTCCAATGAAGAGTATTAGTGCTAATTAAATTCTCTAGTTTTCTGTGCGTGGTGGGTAGGAACAATTAAGTTCAATAGTGTTTAATATAATCTTATTTTTACTAAATGGATTATGGAGATTCAATGGCCAGCTTTGCATAAATTGAAAAGTTGGAATTTCTGGTGAAGAATTGTATTTTCCTTTATTTGAATAATGACCCTTTCTAAAAGAAAAAGCTGGTATCCTTTTCCTCTTTTGGAATTAGTTAGAGATATACATTTTCAAAGCTAAATTATCTAAAGTCTTTTAAGCTTCATTCAAATTATCTTCTTAGTCATTTTTTATACTCATTAACCTAAAATGTCCTTTAAGGAACATTATTCAAATATATATTTGCTATTTAATAATTAGCTTGTTTATAATAATGATTAAAATAAAATATAAAATTATTTTAAATAATATTTAAAAAAAGATTAAGGCAAAGGAAATAAAGCAATGTTTTTCAGTATAAAAAAATAAAAATAAAATATAAAATTATTTAAAATAATATTTAATCTATTTAACATTAAAATTAATCTTAGTCTCAGGTATTAAAATATCATGTATACTTTTTGACTGAACACATGTATATGCTACATTTTGCATGAAGATATGAAATTAACAAGACACTAAGTGAAACTACACAATGGAATAGTAAATAGGTTAAAGACTGCTGTTCAGTTTATTAATTCACTAATACCAAATTAGCTTTGCTTTTGTTTTTTGTTTGTTTGTTTTAGAATAACTAGTTACTTCCTAGTATTAACATATACTAAAGCGAAGTTATAAAATTTTAAATTAAATTTTATACACAGCTCGATCATCTTAAAATACTGAGGCTTACATTGTTTTTATAGGTACATGTTGAATAGCTCAGGAGAAGAGTCATTAAATAAAGCAAGAGTACTATGTTACATAGTAGAGATACATGAATAAACCATGCCTGAGAAACTAGATCTTAACCTGGTGATATGCCTTAAATGAAAAATATTCACACATTTTGTCTTTGGATATGTAGTAGGCTATTCCGCAGCCATGAAATTAAAAGATACTTAGTGCTTGGGAGAAAAGCTATAACCAACATAGGCAGCATACTAAAAAGCAGAGACATTACTTTTCTAACAAAGGTCTATAGAGTTAAAGCTATGGTTTTCCAGTAGTCATATATGGATGTGAGAGTTGGACTATTAAGAAAGCTGAGTGCTGAAGAACTGATGCTTTTGAACTGTGGTGTTGGAGAAGATGCTTGAGAGTCCCTTGGACTGCAAGGAGATACAACCAGTCCATCCTGAAGGAAATCAGTCCTGAATACTCTTTGGAAAGACTGATGCTGAAGCTGAAACTCAAATACTTTGGCCACCTGATGCAAAGAACTGACTCCTTGGAAAAGACTCTGATGTTGGGAAAGATTAAAGGCAGGAGAAGAAGGGTACAAGAGAGGATGAGATGGTTGGATGGCATTACCGATTCAACAGATCTGAGTCTGAGCAAGCTCCAGGAGTTCGTGATGGACAGGGAAGCCTGGTGTGCTGCAGTCCGTGGGTTCACAAAGAGTCAGACATGACTGAGTAACTGAACTGAACTGAACTGATTCTGTGAAGGTATATTCATTGCGGTAAAGATACCAAAGAAAGGCAATTCTTTTGGAGAAGTGAGCATTATTTCCAAAAGTTAAAAAAATTGCAGAGCCAGTCAGCGGATATGTGGGGAGCGGAAGAGTGTTGTTATAAGAATGTGGCATGTTGGCAATTAGTTGGAGATGGTATCTGAAAGTGAAAGTGAAATTGAAATGGTTTCAGAGTTGGGGACCTAGCACACAATCAGCCCTTGTAAATTACACATAGCTTACCTTTTTTTTTTTTTCTTTTGTACCTCAACAACTGTAAAATCTGGTGTTGATGCTATAGAAGAAGAAACTGCACAATATCTCAAATTTTATTTAGTCTTTTCCCATGTACCACAAAAGTTCATGATTTATCACATTTCTGAGAGTTACACATATAGTTTGTTTTATTTTGTTTTCTTCTGAGATTCTGTAATAAAATGTGCTTTCATGCATTTGTAGGCATGTTATACAGAGGAGGCAGTTACTGTGTATTACAAATTAGAAAGTTGGAGGGAACTTGTAGCCTCCCTATTCTGCATCCACCTACTTTTGAGCAGAGCAACAGGAGAAAACAAACATTGAATCTCACACCTACGGATGATAATAGCTGAAATCGGGAGAAAGGAAGTATAAAAACTTTAACCTCACATTAAATAAAGTTGGATGACCAAAAGAGGAGTTTTCATGCTTTGAGACAGACATAGGTGATCCCAATGGGAAGAAGAGAGACTCCTGCTCGTTCAGAGTGAAAAGCCACTAAGTTTTTTTTTTTAGTATACCCTCTCAACTTCCTTTTCCTTTCCATGAAAAGTGTCCCCATTCCCTTGATATGAAGGGATTTGCACATAGCTTGTCATGGTTGCAGATCCTGACCTGTAATTTTCTGCTGATTCCGAATTAACTCACCTTTGCTGGTGGCATATCTGGCAATCTATTTGCCTAAGGTTGGCAGAAGCACAGTTTCAGAAGATGACCAGCAGGGAGAAAATAGGACCCCTATTTGGCCCATCTTTTTATGCTGAGGCTCTACTTCTTTCCGGAGAAGGTAATATCACCCTACTCCAGTACTCTTGCCTGGAAAATCCCATGGATGGAGGAGCCTGGTGGGCTGCAGTCCATGGGGTTGCTGAGGGTCGGACACGACTGAGCGACTTCACTTTCACTTTTCCCTTTCATGCATTGGAGAAGGAAATGGCAACCCACTCCAGCGTTCTTGCCTGGAGAATCCCAGGGATAGGGGAGCCTGGTGGGCTGCTGTCTCTGGAGTCGCAGAGTCAGACACGACTGAAGCGACGCAGCAGCAGCAGCTACATTTTTCATGAGGTTTCTGTGCAAATTGATAACAACAATCATAATAGCTCTGAAACATTAGCATCTCCAGCCATCTGAACAACTTTATTTTTCAAGAAACATGATATACATTTCTTTAATTACTAATACTATTTAGAATTATGTGTCCACAGGTAAGTAGCTGTTTAGTCGCTAAGGCTTGTCTGATTCTTTGCCACTCCACGGACTGTAGCCCTCCAGGCTCCTCTCTCCATGGGATTTTCCAGGCAAGAATACTGGAGTAGGTTGCCATTTCCTTCAACGTATGAAATTATGTGCACATAAATATGGATTTGTATTGTATTACATAATATCTTAAGTAATATAATCTCAATAATGTTAATGTTTAACATATTACATTTATATATACAGATGCTTACTCCTTGGAAGAAAAGTTATGACCAACCTAGATAGCATATTCAAAAGCAGAGACATTACTTTGCCAACAAAGGTCCGTCTGGTCAAGGCTATGGTTTTTCCTGTGGTCGTGTATGGATGTGAGAGTTGGACTGTGAAGAAAGCTGAGTGCCGAAGAATTGATGCTTTTGAACTGTGGTGTTGGAGAAGACTCTTGAGAGTCCCTTGGACTGCAAAGAAATCCAACCAGTCCATTCTGAAGGAGATCAACCCTGGGTGTTCATTGGAAGGAATGATGCTAAAGCTGAAACTCCAGTACTTTGGCCACCTCATGCGAAGAGTTGACTCATTGGAAAAAACTCTGATGCTGGGAGGGATTGGGGGCAAGAGGAAAAGGGGACAACAGAGGATGAGATGGCTGGATGGCATCACCAACACAATGGCCATGAGTATGAGTGAATTCTGGGAGATGGTGATGGACAGGGAGGCCTGGTGTGCTGCAATTCATGGGGTCACAAAGAGTCAGACACAACTGAGCAAATGAACTGAACTGAACTGATGCATACGTATCTATTTGATATATATATATATATATCACTAAAAATAAAGCAAGCCAATGACAAATTAGTTCTTGTATATGTCTGAATTATTACCAAAGACCATTAAACACAAATTAATTAGTAGAATTTAGAACCAGAGGCTGTTTGAAAAAGTCTGAAATTCCTTCAGGACTATCAGTTCCTTAGTAGATGATTAGTTAATACTTTGGAGGCTAATTTGATTGAGATTTATATAGAGAAAAAGAGAAAGCTTTAAAAAACTTATCTCTATATATTTGGAAAAGGGGAGGAATCAAAGAGGCTTTTTGTCACCTGAACCTAAAAAACAGTCTAGCATATGTATAAAATATATACAGAAATGTTTTTTATATTTGGTTACTTTATTGTTTATCCAAATCTTATCTGCAAAAATAGCCAGTTTTCTTTGTGTTAATTCCAATAAAACAGCTTTTGATAATAAAACTCACTTGGCATACTACTTACAACAGGTGTGTGAATTCTTTATCTTTTCATTTTAATTATTTAGCCATTTCTGGCATAGTTGAATATTCCTCTGGGATAAATTAACAATATTGCTTCCTACTTGCAAAGGCATATTCCTCTGTCACTTATTTCTGAGTTAGCACAAATTAAAAGTGAATTTTGCAAGGTAAAACTCAATTATGGAAATTCCTGATAGATCTACTACCAAGTAAATTTGAAGCAAATATGCAATAAAACTGTTTAAGAATATTAGTGCAGACATAGATATATCTAAAGTCTTGGCAAGAATGGGATATTTTTATTAGAACTAAAAACGTTTTGAAATATTTTGTCTTAATTGAATTAGTTACCAAATGATTTTAATACACAGAAGTACAAATTTAATTCCTCTGAATAAATACTTATGAAATCTGTCTATACAACTTGTTTGGACTCTGAGATACTATATTTTAGTATATATTATGCTATTACTCACTATTGTCTTTTTATTCAACTCTCTTATTTCTGGCTAGGAAGTTGTCTGGATGAAGTTGAAAGGAGATCATTTGCATTTTTTTTCCTTGGACTCCTTTCCAAAGGTTAATTATTGCTCAAACTTTAAATGATTTTTTTCTTGGCTTATGGATATTCTGTTTAAGAATATCAGAATATTCTTATCAAATGTACAGATAGAAGAGAAAATCTTGCTACTTTTCCTCTTTCTTCAGCTTTTACTTCCAGAGGCCACAGGAGGATGCAACAATATATTTAGTACATTCAATCAAGACCATTTAATGTCACTGTAAATAGTGCTACAGTGAACATCGGGGTGCATGTATCTTTTCAATTTATGGTTTTCTCTGGGTATATGCCAGGAGTGGGATTACTGGATCATATGGTAGCTCTATTTTTAGTTTTTTAAGGAAACTCCATACTATTCTCCCCCTGGAGGAGGGCACAGTAACCCTCTCCAGTATTCTTGCCTGCTGAATCCCATGGACAGAGGAGCCTGGTGGGCTACAGTTCATTGGGTCACAAATAGTTGGACATGATTAAAGTGACTTAGGAATACTTTTCTCCATAACATTTGTTCCAGTTTACATTCCTAGGAACATGGAAGCAACCTGAATGCACATCGATAGAGGAATGGATAAAGATGGTGTGTGTGTGTGTATAATGGAATATTACCCAGTCACAGAAAAGAATGGAATAAGGCCATCAGCAGCAACATGGATGGGCCTAGAGACTGTCACACTGAGTGAAGTAAGTCAGACAGAAAAGGACGAATATCATATGATATCACTTACATGCGGAATCTAAAAAACGGTACAAATGAACTTATTCACAAAAAGAAAAGTCACAGATAAAAAAGCAAACTTTATGGTTAACAGGGGAGAAGGGGGAGTAAATTAGAGCTTGGAATTGACATATACACACTACTCTATAAAATAGATAATCAGAATTTATTGTATAGTATAGGGAACTCTGCTTAATACTCTGTAGTGACCTATATAGGAAAGGAATCTAAAAAAGATTAAATATATGTAAGTGTATAAGTGATTCACTTTTCTGTACAACAAAAACTAACCTAGCATTTTAAATCAACTATTCTCCAATACAATTTCTTTTTAAAACAGAACCATTTAAGGAGAAAGAAAGTTTTATATATATAAATTATCAGGATGTCCTAAGCATAGGAAAATCTCATGTGTTTAAATAAACCCAGAATTAGATGAGACACATATTTGAAGGATAACAACTTAAAGCAAACATCAGAAAAGTATTTTAAAACCTCAGTTCTGTGCTGTAGAACTTAGCCTATTATTTATAATTTTTTTGGCTGTAACATGTTGATTATGAGCGCTCCCCAACAACGACAACAACAACAAAAAAAATCCCTACACCACAGCGTCCACTACACATCTGCAAGAGAGTGCAATCTTGCCTTATATACTGTAATGAGGTAAAGACTTCCTAAAATTTATAGCGTGATTAGGATATGGTCACTTGTGTGTGTGGTGGTGGGTGGAGGCAGGTAATAAGAATGAATAGGTCTCTGGCACACAGATTCCCAAAAAGAAGTTAATATCAATAGTTGAGGAAGAAAAATCAGGAGGAGAAGGAGGAGGAAGAGGAAACAAGACAAGTTCTCAAATTCCAGTAGTGTTTCAGTCAGCTGCAATCTTTGCTTCAGTCATTTCTCAAAGAAATAAGAGATGGGTTCTTGCCTCCTCTAAGAGAAAGGTTTCCTGTGAGCTATCATCTGCTCTCACAAAAGAGTGAAGGCACTTTAAGGACGGCGCTAGAGGAAAGCACTTTAAGCTTTTGAGGAATACTGGAAAGATCACAGGCTTTCTTTTCTAAGAAAAGTATGTTGGAATTAGGAAACTATATTATACTACTTTGAAAAACTAGGACCATTTTTTAAAAATATTTTCCCCTCAGTTTCCTCTAAAATGGAGATAATAATAGCATTATTCAGTTGGCCCAAAAGTTCCTTCAGGTTTTTAAGTAAAAATAATAGATATTTTTCATTTTCACCAAGAACTTTATTGAACAATGTATTCACTGCTCTGTTCCACTTACCTTCTGCCATTTTTCAGGCAGCTTCATTCCATATTCCTAAAATGTTTTATTGTCTTGGGTAAACAACTGTTTCAGGTGCCTTTTACAGTTTTCCAGGAAATGGAATTTTTTTCCATTAAGAGAATTTTGTATAAAGACCAAAATAAATGGAAATCTGAAGGTACAATAACTGGTGAATACAGCCAATGAATCAGCTAAGCTGTAATAGTTATAGCCTGGATCAAAGAAACATGCAGTCGTGGTCTTACGTTATCCTGGCTAAAGTTTATACATTTCTGTTTACTAATCCCAGGTGCTTTTCATCAAGTGCTGCTTTTCAGTTGGCCTAACTGGAAGCAGTACTTATTGGAATGAATTAGTTGTTTTTCAGTAGGAATTCATAAGAGGAATTTCTTCCATTGCCATTGTCTACACAATATCACCCTCTTTGGATAAAGACCAACGGTGGTGGTTCTTTTCACTTGCCCCAGGATCTCCTCCATTCCACATTATTATACAGTATCCATTTTTCATCACCCTTCACAATTTGTTTTTAAAACAGAAAATTTTCATTAGAGAATCATGTGCGAAAACATAGTCAAGAAGGTTTTTTTTCCCCCATGCTTAATTTGTGTGGAACCCAAATATCAAAGCAATGAACATAATTGAGCTGGTACAAGTGATTTTCAACACTTGATTTGGATTATTTTGAGTATGTTGGCTATCTCCTGTGTAGTATCAATATTCCATAGTATTTTAATATATCAAATATAGGAATATATGTAAAATGATACAGATATACTTATTAAGGGATTTCCCAGTTGGCACTAGTGGTAAAGATTCCACCTGCCAATGCATGAGACACAAGAGATGTGGGGCTTGGTCCCTGTGCTGGCAAGATCCCCTGGAGGAGAGAATGGCAACCCACTGCAGTATTCTTGCCTGGAGAATCTCATGGATAGAGGAGCCTGGTGGGCTATAGTCCACAGGATCGCAGAGTTGGACATGACTAAAGCAACTTAGCACGCACATAAACTTATTAAATCCTGACTCATTTTTTCTCTCGTTACATGTTCTAATGAAAATAAGGCTCTTCACNCTTGCCTGGAGAATCTCATGGATAGAGGAGCCTGGTGGGCTATAGTCCACAGGATCGCAGAGTTGGACATGACTAAAGCAACTTAGCACGCACATAAACTTATTAAATCCTGACTCATTTTTTCTCTCGTTACATGTTCTAATGAAAATAAGGCTCTTCACTGAAATATTATAGACCATCATGTCTGCTTGAGTGAATGCTGGGTTTCTTTCTGCTCAGTGGCAGGGAGATTAACTCCTCTGCTTGCTCAGAGGAAGAATTTCCTGATCAATAATCCTTGTGTCTTCTCCAAATGTCTTCATTTCAATTCTCAATGACATTACTACTAGTGACTTACTTTTTAAATACTAAGGTCTTCAAATAGGAGTCAAATATTATCTACTATCATCTAGATGATAATAATAATATCAGTAATTCCAACACTCTTAAACTGTACAGCACTTTAGCATTCATAAAGCATTCTGACATCTTTTGTCATGTTAAATACTCAAAAGATTCTTGTTATGAACTAATATGTCCTTTAAGAGTTGAAGAAATAAATAGACTTTAAAATACTCTTCAAATAGCGAAGCCAGAATTCAATTCAGGTCTTTCTAATCTCAGAATTATTTTGCTGTATCATATTGCCTTTCTGCACCAAAAATTTCCATGTTGATATTGGCTCATTGATTTGATCTCAGAGATATTAAACGTACTGATTTTCTAGTGAATCCTCAAAACTGTTTATTTCTCTCCATGTTTCATAGGTACCGCAAATTTCCCATTAGCATTTTTTTTTAATTAGATGAATTAATTTTTCTATTGGAGTGCACACTGTCTTCAGGGACATTCTAGAAACTTGAGGGCTAGGGGGGAGCTTAAAAAACTACTTTTCAAATACTAAATCTATTGCCTTAAAGTGGGCAAGACCACATCTCTGTTGAGAATCAGAGTTTTTTACTTCACAACATGTGGGTAAAGAATCTACCTGCAATGAAGGAGATACAGGAGATGCAGGCTCAACCCTGGGTTAGGAAGATCCCCTGGAGGAGGAAATGGCAACCCACTCCAGTATTCTTGCCTGGAAAATCCCATGGACAGAGGAGCCTGGCGGGCTACAGTCCTTGGATTGCAAAGGGAAGACTGAGCGACTAGCATATAACCTAACATTAAATTGCTCCTGAGATCCTTGTTTCTTATGTATTTTCTCTCTCCAAATTCCTCCATCAAGTATCCAGCTTTGTTTTTCCTGAGACTTTCAATCACAATTACATTCCCCACTCCATCTGTGTGATACAAACACGCTTTTATAAGAAGCTCTCCTTGCAATTCAGATTTTCCTGATTCCTGGGCCAGTTTTTGAACCATTCTAGTATTGTTTTCCTTGTTTCTGTTGTTCTCTTTTTATGAATCTCCCATCCCTAATCCTCTTCTGCAGTGAGATTGCTTTTTTAAGATTAATTTTTTCTAACCAAATGAAAATATTTCTAAATATCTTCATCTTTCTTGAACTCACTGTTACATAACTCCATTGACTACTTACTCTTTTCAAAAAAATACATACATAAATAGACATAATACTGAATCCTTTCATTGTGCACTTGAAATATTATAAATCAACTATACTTCAATAAAAAATAAAATACACACATGTAAAAACATTTTTTTAGATTGCATTTTTTGTTTTGTTTTTGTTTTCATCATTCTCCGTATCCTTTCCCATCTTTAATTTATTCTACTTCCTCTTCCTTCAAAATCTGTGTGCAGGCCAGCCCACTCTGTTTTACAATAGACTGTGTGTAGAATGAGCTATAGATCACCTTCACTCAGATGGCCCACCAGCAACTATCAACATGTCCACATGGAGCATGTCATACTTAAAACCGAAAACCCTCATTTTTATCGCACAAACTGTTTCTCTGTCCTAAAATATTTTTATTTTATTTTTAATTTTTTTTTTTGCAAAAGCAGCTTTTAGTCTTCTGGAATTTGAAATAAGAAAAGAGCTAGTTTTGGTGCTTTTCTTTCCCTCATGCCCTTCAGTTACCAAGCCCTAAACTTACACTGAATGCCTCCCTAAACTGCAGTTAAAGAGCGACGCATAGCTTTGGCAAATAGGCTTTCACAGCTGAAGATCCTTAGGCATTCGTTCTGTTAGGAGAACTGAAAGAACTGGAAAGGGCCTGGAAGTTACCCACCATAAAAATGGAAAATCGTATTTCTTCATATTCAGTAAGTTCTTTTGTGTGTCACCTTGTGTCAGGCCGTTATCAAACCACATCTAGATCTTTTAGTGTCTTTAATTGAAAAATAAATAACTAAACAGAATAATAAGAATTATTTTTTTACAATGTATTTTTAAAATGTACTTCTCAAATTTGAACATTATATCATGAAGAAAGTAGTATTACTACTATTATCTAGATTTTATAGATGAGAAAGTTGAAACAGAGTGCTTTAAGTAAATGTCTCATGATAGCTTAAACTAAAAATCTCAAAACATTGCCCTATGCCTACTTTGTTATGCTGGTTTCCTCCTTGTGTACCTGAATTTGTACAACCCACATTTCCCCTGGCAGTTGAGGAAAGGCATTTTTCCTCATTGTAAATGTATTTTGCTCATGGAGTAGAGATAACAATGTAATATTTATTCTGTAAGATTAAACTCAGCTTTGAAGAGCCTTCAAACATTAGTATTATTTGAGCTATTCAACTTTATTTCCTGACTCTCCTCCATATATAATATCTTTGTTCCCTCTAGGCTACTTTTTTCACCATCTTCCATATTCAAGACAAATCTCCTAATTCTGTGCTTTCATTTATAAAGTTCTTCTCCCTCAAAAGCTCTATGTTCTCCCTTTCTTACTTTCATCGTCATCATTAAAAATGCACTTCAAATTTCACCTCCTCTGTGAATTCACTTATGTATGGACATGTTCACTTATAACTATGGCTTTCTGCATTTGTGTGTAACCACAGTCTAAAAGGGAGAAATCAGTCACATGTTTAGATTTTTACAATAAGATGGGGTTCATATATACAATGGAATATTATTCAGCCAATGAGATAATGTCATTTGCACCAACATGGGTGGGCCTGGAGATTTTCATACTGAGTGAAGTAAGTCAGACAAAGACAAATATCATATGAAATAACTTGTATGCAGACTCTAAAAATATATATATATGACCTTATTTACAAAACAGAAGCACTCATAGACTTAGAGGATGAATTTTTGGTTACCAGAGGAGAAGGGAGGGGATATATCAAGAGTTTGAGATTCATATGTATACACTTCTACATTTAAAGTAGATAACCAAGGACATACCTTACAGCATAGGAACTCAGCTCAGTATTCTGTAACAACCTAAATGGGAAAAGAATTTTAAAATAATTTATACTTGTAGAGGTATAATGAATCATTACATTGCACACCTATAACTGTACATCATTATTAATCAGCTATACTCTAATATTATATAAAAATTAAAATAAAATTTTAAAACATACTGCAAAGACATAGATATTGAATTCTGAACATAATATAACACTTTAAGAAAGGAATAACATTCTGAAAAGAAAGATTATCTCAGAAAATCCATATTTTATTATGATATGATGATGCTTGACTGTTTCCTTTTAGAAATTGTTAGTTTTTCGTAATTTTAATACTTAGTATCTTATACATTATAGCTATATTGTTAACTCTTTGAAGGAACCCTCATATATATGTTGATTCCCTGGAATTCTAAGATCATTTTTGAGATAATAATACACTTGAGGTTAAAAACAATGCAGAATGGTTTTTCTATGAAACTAACTATAAATTTCAAAGGATAAATGTCACCACATCTTGTCCTGACCTTCCATATTTTAGCGCAAATCTGTTCTAAAAAAGAGAGAACAATAAAGCCAGGAATGCTGAAAAATATGTACATTTATTTGGGCTTAATAAATCATATGCTAAACTTTATGTTTATTTCTCTAATATATTTATAGCTAAGTTGTCACATGCCTATATGTTTCTTTCATTAAAGAACTCTATGTAAATCTTGGCTCATTTTGTTAATATTTATGCTAAAAGATAAATCTAAGCAGATTCTAACTGCTTACTTAATAGGTCAGACTCTCATTGTATCATTGTACATCAAGCCTATAATTCTCCTAGGAGCAGACAGATGAAGCAAGGTCATCTGTCAGTCTACAAAAGATCCATACCAGCCAGACAGGTAGCACCTGCTCTAGTCACAGACTAATCCATTTATAGAGGATTTATACATGTAAAATGAAACATACTTTGACTTAGCAACTTGGATTATGTATTTAGAGAATCATACAAAGAAGACTCTAACACACATAAAGAGACATTATCTATTAACAATATTTCACACCACATTATAGCAAAATACCAGATAAGAGACAGATAAGAGACTGTCTCTTA
>SJYX01014508.1:3967-22137 GCA_006410675.1 Oreotragus oreotragus | reverse complement strand
GATAAAATAGACTTTAAGACAAAGGCTGTGAAAAGAGACAAAGAAGGCCACTACATAATGACTGTCTCTTATACACATCTAGATGTGTATAAGAGACAGCTTTGCGACCCCGTGGACTGTAACCTACTAGGCTTCTCTGTCCACAGGAGTCTCCAGGCAAGAATACTGGAGTGGATTGCCATTTCCTTCTCCAGGGAATCTTCCCAACCCAGGGATCCAACCCAGGTCTCCCGCATTGGAGGCAGACGCTTTAACCTCTGAGCCACCAGGGAAGCCCTCAATATGTTGGAATTTTTAATATTTTTTCTCCTGTAATTGAGATCTAGTCTTACTGCATTGTGGTCAGAAAAGACGCTTGGAATGATTTTAATTTTTTTGAATTTACCAAGGCTAGATTTATGGCCCAGGATGTGATCTATCCTGGAGAAGGTTCCTTGTGCACTTGAGAAAACGGTGAAATTCATTGTTTTGGTTTAAAATGTCCTGTAGATATCAATTAGGTCCAACTGGTCTATTGTATCATTTAAAGTTTGTATTTCCTTGTTAATTTTCTGTTTAGTTGATCTATCCATAGGTGTGAGTGGGGTATTAAAGTCTCCCACTATTATTGTGTTATTGTTAATTTCCTCTTTCATACTTGTTAGCATTTGTCTTACATATTGCAGTGCTCCTATGTTGGATGCCTATATATTTATAATTGTTACATCTTCTTCTTGGATTGATCCTTTGATCATTATGTAGTGTCCTTCTTTGTCTTTTCACAGCCTTTGTTTTAAAGTCTATTTTATCTGATATGAGTATTGCTAATCCTGCTTTCTGTTGGTGTCTATTTGTGTGGCATATCTTTTTCCACCCCTTCCCTTTCAGTTTGTATGTGTCCCTTGTTTTCAGGTGGGTCTCTTGCAGAAAACATATATAGGGGTCTTGTTTTTGTATCCATTCAACCAGTCTTTGTCTTTTGGTTGGGGCATTCAACCCATTTAGATTTAAGGTTATTATTGATAAGTATGATCCCTTGGCATTTACTTTATTGTTTTGGGTTAGGGTTTATACACCCTTTCTATGTTTCCTGTCTAGAGAAAATCCATTAGCATTTGTTGGAGAGCTGGTTTGGTGGTGCTGAATTCTCTCAGCTTTTGCTTGTCTGTAAAGCTTTTGATTTCTCCTTCGTATTTGATTGAGATCCTTGCTGGGTACAGTAATCTGGGCTGTAGGTTATTTTCTTTCATCACTTTAACTATGTCCTGCCATTCCTTCCTGGCCTGAAGAGTTTCTATTGAAAGATCAGCTGTTATCCTTATAGGAATCCCCTTGTGTGTTATTTGTTGTTTTTCCCTTGCTGCTTTTAATATTTGTTCTTCGTGTTTGATCTTTGTTAATTTGATTAATATGTGTCTTGGGGTGTTTCACCTTGGGTTTATTTGATTTGGGACTCTCGGTTTCTTGGACTTGGGTGATTATTTCCTTGGGTGATTATTTCCTTCCCCATTTTATGGAAGTTTTCAACTATTATCTCCTTAAATAGTTTCTCATGGTCTTTCTTTTTGTCTTCTTCTTCTGGGATGATTCGAATGTTGGGGCATTTAACATTGTCCCAGAGGTCTCTGAGATTGTCCTCATTTCTTTTCATTCATTTTTCTTTTTTCCTGTTTTATTCCTACCATTCTATCTTCTACCTCACTTATCCTATCTTATGCCTCTGTTATTCTACTGTTGGTTCCCTCCAGAGTGTTTTTTATATCATTTGTTGCATTATTCATTATTGATTGACTCTTTTTTATTTCTTCTAGGTCCTGTTAAATCTTTCTTACATCTTCTCAATCTTTTTCTCCAGGCTATTTATCTGTAACTCCATTTTGTTTTCAAGATTTTGGATCACTTTCACTATCATTACTCAGAATTCTTTATCAGATAGATCCCTATCGCTTCCTCTTGTTTGGTTTGGTGGGCATTTATCCTGTTCCTTTACCTGCTGGGTATTTCTCTGGCTCTTCATCTTGTTTATATTGCTGTGTTTGGAGTGGCCTTTCCGTATTCCTGCAGTTTGTGGAGTTCTCTCTATTGTGGAGTTTCCTCACTGTGGGTGGGGTTGGAAAGGTGACTTGTCAAGGTTCCCTGGTTAGGGAAGTTGTGTTGATGTTCTTGTGGGTGGAGCAGGATTTCTTCTCTCTGGAGTGCAATGAAGTGTTGCTGGAGAATTTGCATGGTATGTCTTGCAACTTGTTGGCCCTTGGGTGGTGCTTGGTTTCAGTGTCAGTTCAGTTCAGTCGCTCAGTCATGTCCGACTATTTGTGACCCCATGAATCGCAGCACACCAGGCCTCCCTGTCCATCACCATCTCCCGGAGTTCACTCAGACTCACGTCCATTGAGTCCATGATGCCATCAGCCATCTCATCCTCGGTCGTCCCCTTCTCCTCCCACCCCCAATCCCTCCCAGCATCAGAGTCTTTTCCAATGAGTCAACTCTTCGCATGAGGTGGCCAAAGTACTGGAGTTTCAGCTTTAGCATCATTCCTTCCAAAGAAATCCCAGGGTTGATCTTCAGAATGGACTGGTTGGATCTCCTTGCAGTCCAAGGGACTCTCAAGAGTCTTCTCCAACACCACAGTTCAAAAGCATCGATTCTTCGGCACTCAGCTTTCTTCACAGTCCAACTCTCACATCCATACATGACCACAGGAAAAACCATAGCCTTGACTAGGTGGACCTTAGTCGGCAAAGTAATGTCTCTGCTTTTGAATATACTATCCAGGTTGGTCATAACTTTTCTTCCAAGGAGTAAGCGTCTTTTAATTTCATGGCTGCAGTCACCATCTGCAGTGATTTTGGAGCCCCAAAAAATAAAGTCTGACACTGTTTCCACTGTTTCCCCATCTATTTCCCATGAAGTGATGGGACCGGATGCCATGATCTTCGTTTTCTGAATGTTGAGCTTTAAGCCAACTTTTTCGTTCTCCTCCTTCACTTTCATCAAGGGGCTTTTTAGCTCCTCCTCACTTTCTGCCATACTAGAAGGTATGAAAAGTCTTCTGAGAACTCAATGAGGACCTGAGGGTATTGCTCAGTGCTTAGCATGCATGAAACACTGGGTTCCATCCCCAGTACCCACATTTTCATATATTCTTCTTGCCCACGTTCCCTAAGACCTCTTGCTGCCTGAAATATCTTTGTCACACTCAATCTTCTTGGCTATGGCAATTCTTTCTTAACCTTACACAGGAAGGAATCGTGCCCATTCACTAAGGTTACCCATTGTTAGCTCTGTTATTGACTGAATCTCTCTAAGCATTCTCAGCAGTTGCCACCACCAAAAAGTTATAAAAAGCAAGTAGTTCTCCCAACCATCCAATTCCCACTTGTATGAAATCTGAAAGTATCATCAAATGGTGGTCTGTGTTGACCTAATGGACAGACCATCTGATTCCTTGTCAGAAAGTTATTCACTCAAGTTCTTTTGTGATTCTTTTATTCTAGCTCCTTCCTAACCCAAGTTGCAGGAGGCTGAAGAAGATTTCACTAAAATATTTCACTAGACTTCACTGCCAGTGGTTAATAACTTGATGCACTGGTGGTCACTTTTTCCATCAGAGACCCTCAAACTCTGGAGCTTACATAAAAGTTGTTTAACTACAAACAAATGATAAATGAGGAAAAGATAGCAGTCACCTCAGCAGAAATCTATAAAGTGAAATAGTGCTTTTCTGGGTATTCTAAGGGGCTTCCCAGGTGGCATTAGTGGTAAAGAACGCTTGCCAATGCAGCAGTCATATGAGACGGGTTTGATCCGATCCTCTGGAGGAAGGCATGGCTACCCGACTCCAGTGTTCTTGCCTGGAGAAGTCCAGAGACAGAGGAGCCTGGCCGGCTACAATCCATGGGGTTGCAAAGAGTCCGAAGAGGCTTAGCACACATGGGTATTTTAGGGAAGTTTCCAGTCTGAAATGGCAAATGTTCTGAACTCTAAGATCCAAGATCAATCCAGGGGAAAATTCATTTCTTTGTTTTCCACAGATAGATAATGAACTCTTGTACTCTCAATCCCAATACATCTATTTCAACCTCAATCTACTTACTCTCCAGGGACACCCTTCTTCCAAACTACTGAACAATGCATATCTCCAGGTTAGAGTTTTTTGTACAGTTTCAGATTCTGGCCTCACAATGCCTAAGCAGAGATCCACAGGAGGATACACTTTAAAAAAAAATTTTTTCTTTCAGCCACAAAAGGGAAAACCAGGCAAGAAATCTGTTAAATGTTCAGAAAACAGTCTCTTTTTCCATCTACAGAAGCCAGGAAACCTGGAGATCTTCCATAATGCACCCTCTACTTTTCTTAATCTCCAGAGGAAGCTGTAACTGTCCATCAGTTGCCACAAGTCACCTGTACAGCCAATTTTGAGGTCATCCCCTTGACTTGTAAAGGACTCCTCTATATTGTCTTTGTGCCTGTACAAGGAGTGAGGGAAGAGTGGTTTCCTCTGTAGGTATCACCCTTTGTTCTGTGACTGTCTTTCTGCAACCAAGTCTTAGTTCCCGTTCTGCTCTTCAGACTCCTTTGAGACTCCTCCTAGCATCATGTAAGGAGTAAAGGAGCCTGTTGCAAATGTTAGGAAGAGTTTCTTCAGGAGAAAGATTTGGAAGTATGTGGAGTGAGCAACAGAAACTTTCTCATATTTCGCGTTTCAAGCAAAGCCTTAAGAAGTAAGACGCTTCCTTGGATCTCAAAGCTGCAGCTGCAACAGGTCGACTCTCCCACAGCATCCAAGCGTGAAAACCGGGGCATCTGTGCAGCTTTCAAGCTACCCATCCCAGCGGTTCCGGGACTTTAAATGAAAACTCACTTCAAGTACGTCAACAAGGCACTCCGCTTGTCCATCCGACGATGCAAAGAGCTGCGAGGCGCTCCCGAAGCCAAAATAGTCTTGGACTAGAGGAGCCAGATCCTTTTCGGCGACAAGCCTACACCCCTTGAGAACGCATCCCTCCTCTCATACCTGGACGGAGACGGAAAGATATGGAGCCTGGACCCCCAAACTCCCCTCAAATCCTAATAATTTTGAGGATGCTTTTCCTCTGCCCACTTCCCTTCTGTCCCTTTTCTCCTTTTCTTCCTGCACTTCACCCCACCCCGCCTCTTCCTTCTCGGGTCAGCTGGGGTCCTCTCTTTTACCCTATGTGCTCCTCGATGGAATTTGCACAGTAGTTTTGCTCACTTATAGTCGTATTTCAATCTCCGTGTTGAGACANTTTTTTTTTTTTGCCTAGTACAACTTCTTTGCTTCTGTTCCCTTCTGCTTACAAAATCTCTTGCCTTGCATAGCTCTTTGGAGCTCCCTTGCATGCTCAGTGACTCACTTGTATCAGACTCTTTGTATCCCATGGACTGTAACCAGCCAGACTTCTCTGTCCATGGGATTTTCCAGGCAAGAATACTGGACTGGGTTGCCATCTCTTCCCTTCAGAGCACCCATCTACCTGCAAATTGGATCCTGCTGATTGGTGAATCACTGAATAAAGCCAATAAGTGAGTGAAGTCGCTCAGTCATGCCTGACTCCTTGCGACCCCATGGACTATAGTCCACCAGGCTCCTCCATCCATGGGATTCTCCAGGCAAGAATACTGGAGTGGGTTGCCATTTCCTTCTCCAGAATAAAGTCAATAAGATCTTTAAAATTTTACTCAGTTGAATGTTTTAAAATATACATTAACTTCTCATATCTAATTCGGTCTAATGTACCCCTTACCCAGATTAATAAAATATTTTGTTCATTTTGATACCAGTTTTGTATTGTTGGATATGTTTTTTAAAAAATTATATCAGTTTGCTCTCTAGATCATGGTAAAAATTATTCCTACTCTTACTAAGGTAGGGGAAATCTTAAAAAAATTTCCTTATCTCAGGAAACCAGCTAGAAGAGTAAGTAATTTCAAAACAGACATGTATAAAGTGTTGTTTCGATTTCACTAAGTTAGAGACCGAAATTCCTTAAAGGGATTATATGGACCACCTTGTGTTGTTGGCATAGGCATCTTAACAGTGGTTTATCACCTAATGGCCACACTACTACAAGCACAATCCCAAATACACAGTAACAGTTACTGCTGCAGAGGCTGCAATTTCAAACCTCACTCTTAATCCTAAACCAAGTCTAATCTTAGTCTCAAATCACCTCCTTAGACTTGACTCACCAGAGTTTAAATAGAGGTTTGTTCTTTCATTTAACCTACATTGCAGAGAGAGTATGAGAATAATTCCAAGACCTTTAAAGTTAAGTAGTGTATGGACAGAGATTATAGTAATAATTGCTTGTCCTTACATATCAACATTAACAGGATATGTCAAAGTTTTACTTCAAAGTAAAATAAGAAATGCTTGGAAAACTAAAATCTGATGGTTTAGAAGTTGGTAGACCTGAAGCTTTGCCACTTAATAAATATGTAATGAGATTTACCAGGCATTTTTAAGCTTTATTTTTTAACTATAAAAAATTAATTATATTATTTCTCATTCTACATGGATAATTTGTTAGATTAAGTTATGGAAGTTACTTAAAAACACTTTAGGCAAGCTAAGCAAATACTATTACATAAAATATGAGAACTATTTGAACTGACAATTCAAATCAAGTTCTTATGCATGATTTTTGTAAAGTTGGTAGAATTTTTGCATCATAAAATTCATGCACTGGTCCCTGATTCCATCTATAAAATGATTTCTCCTTTATCAAGAAAGACTGTTATTAATGATCTGATCACTTAAGGATTCTTGAGTTTTGAGATGAACTCTAACATTGCCACTTTAAGGAAAGCATATAATCACATTCTGCCCTTAATATTTTCCATCGAGGAAAATAAGGAATTAAATGCATACCTCTGTCATAATTAGTATTGTAAAAATTAATACTTTGAATGTATGCAGCATTGAAATACAATATTTACTACATCACAAAGAAAGCTGGCTTATTCTATGAAAAAAAAGCATATTAACACCCTTAGTGTTGACAAAATGTAAAGAGACAGGAAAAGATTCATTGCTGAAAGAAGATCTTTCAAAATTTCTAGTTCTAGAAAAATATCCTTGAAGTGCATGAGGTAATGGGAATATTTTATTCAGTTATACATGAGGAAGGAACTTCATACATACTAGAGTCTTGTGGCACTGGCCAGGTGCAGATTAAGTGTTGTTGTTCAGCCACTGTTGTTCAGTTGTGTCTGACTCTTTGTGACCCCATGGACACATAGGCCAGGGTCCTCTGTCCTCAACTATATCCCAGAATTTGCTCAAATTCATGTCAGTGTGAATCAGTCAGTGATATTATCTAACCATCTCATCCTTTGCTGCCCCTTCTCTTCCTGCCTTCAATGTTTCCCAGCATAGAGGGTATTTTCCAATGAGCTGGCTCTTCACATCAGGTGGCCAAAGTATTGGAGCTTCAGCTTCAGCATCAGTCCTTCCAGTGACCAGCAGATTAGGTGAGCTGGCAGTTATCTGTAAGGCTGGAGCATTCAAGAATGCCTTTTGGTGAAAACTCTTCTGAAAAGTCATTCTTTGTTTAAGTACATCTTAGAGTCTGGACTCAGAACTGACACTCAAAGTCAGGACTATTCATATTGAATGAATATCCCTTATGTTTGAGGAAATAAGAATGTATTTTAAAATATTTGCACTTGCAAATTATCCAGGTGTCATTTACTGATTGTCATTCACTACTTTCAATAACTTATTGTGCCTTATTAAAAATAGTGAAAGTCACTCAGTCATATCCAACTTTTTGTGACCCCATGGAATATAGCCCATGGAATTCTCCAGGCCAGAATACTGGAGTGGGTAGCCTTGCCCTTCTCTAGAAGATCTTCCCAACCCAGGAGTCAAACCCAGGTCTCCTGCTTTGTGGGCAAATTCTTTACCAGCTGAGCTACCAGGGAAGCCCAAGAATACTGGAGTGGGTAGCTTATCCCTTCTCCAGTGGCTCTCCCTGACCCAGGAATTGAACCGTGGTCTCCCAACCTTTAAACCAAAAAGTTAAGCAGTTTAGCTAGTCAAACTGAGTTTATTCAGGACTAGCAAAGGAGTTCCAATCCATGACATGCAAACTATCTTTTCTAAAAGATTATTATTTTAATGACTATATAAGATTTAAAATTTTGGAATAGGATGTTAATACTTAAAGCTGTGTCAAGTAAGCAATAGGCATTAATCTGCATTTTTAAAGTAGAATTTTTGTAAAATTTTTATTTGTGCCGAAAAAATCAGCCAGAGGTTGTAAAAAGTACGCATAACATTTCTGTGTATTTGTCCAAATTATTGCTCAACTACACCTTGAAAATACTTTTTTCTGCTCAATTTTCTGATTTTATTTAAAGAGATGCTCTCAGAGAAGGGCATGGCAACCCACTCCAGTATTCTTGCCTGGAGAATCCCATGGATATGTTGCAGGAAGGGAGACCCCTTCCAGGGCCCAAAACTTAGCTCTTGTCTAACACTCAGAAATGAATTGTCCAAGGAGACACATGTGCTGACAAAGCAAGAGATTTTATTGGGAAAGGGCACCCAGGTGGAGAACAGTAGGGTAAGGGAACCCAGGAGAACTGCTCTGCCATGTGGCTCACAGTCTCGGGTTTTATGGTGATGGAATTAGTTTCCGGGTGGTCTTTGGCCAATCATTCTAATTCAGAGTCTTTCTCGGTGGTGCACACATTGCTCAGCCAAGATGGATGCTAGTGAGCGGGATTCCGGGAAGTGGACAAGACACGCGGTGTCTCCTTTCGACCTTTCCCGAACTCCTCCGGTTGGTGGTGGCTTATTAGTTCCGTATTCCTTATCAGGATCTCGTGTCATAAAACAATTCATGCAAGTGGTTACTATGGTGCCTGGCCAGGGTGGGAGGTTTCAATCAGTGTTCTTCCCCTAACAGATAGAGGAGCTTCGTGGGCTTTGTCCATTGGATCGCAGAGTTGGACTTGACTGAGCAACTAACACTTTATTAGAGGAAAAACAGTAAAAAGTTCTAGCTAAGAGAATATAACTGGAGAACTGCTCTACATCTGGCTTCATCTCTGGAAGAGTAATCAATCCTTGTGCCAATTAGATCCTGGAATTTACGGTGTTTTTATAAGGTAAAGTGGTCAAGTTGGTGCAAATGAAAGCTACAGCCAAATTTATAGGAAAATGTGTCACACAGACTTTCCAAGTACATATCAGAAAATATAATATAATGACAAGTTGAATGAAAGGTTAGTCACTCAGTCATGTCCGACTCTTTGTGATCCTGTGGACTGTAACTCACCTGGCTCCTCCATCCATGGAATTCTACAGGCAGGAATACTGGAGTGTGTTGCCATTTTTTTCTCCAGGGGATCTTTCTGACCCAAGGATTGAACCCGGGTCTCCTGCATTGCAGGCAGACTTTTACCATCTGAGCTACCAGGGAAGCCCCTAAGGACAAGTTACAGATGAGCAAAATTTTTTTCTGGAAACAAATGTTTCTCAGGAAATAGATGTATTGGTTTTTGGGTCAGTTGGTGAAGAAATAGTTCAAGTATCCATAATATGAGCAACTGATCAATGCTTCTCAACACACAGAATAAGAAGACCAGATGTGTCTCTAAACCTTGGAATGATCACACATTTCCCTGTTTTCCTTAGTTATCAATACACAAAAATTGATAAAGGATCACATCTCGGATATAATTTCTTAAACTAAGAAATATCTAAATCATATCTTCCTGCTCCTTTAATTCTTAATGATTTCTAGATTTACCAAAAAGAAGTTGAAAACTGAGGACACGAAAGTTCAGTTCTAAGTGAATATCACTGAAAGGCTTGCAGCTCAACACAATAGTTAGTGACTACCCATTATGTGCAAAGCACTGTGCCTGGGGCTGAAAGAGACAACCATACAACAAAATTAAGTCTAACACAATGAAATAAGTGCTACAATAAAGGCATATATCAAGCATGGTAACTAAGGAAAAGAAAAAGATTAGCTCCTCCTGAAGGTGCTGCAGAGGAAGGGACACCGGATAAGAGTTTGAGGAATGAGGAGTTTGCTTGGAGAGAGTTATAGAGGGCTCTCTCTAAATCCAGAGAACACTGTAGTAACTAGGGGATGCGAGAATGCAAGGAAAAAACCTGAGGTGAAACCATGAACAGGTCAATGGGAGCCACTTCCGGTGGAGTTATCCACAGCAGACTAAGAAAAGACACAGTCATACTGGAATTTTAAATTCACTAGTCAGGCCATTTTCTGAGAATGACTGTGAAGGGACAATACTGAAGGGAGAAAAATTTGTGAGGGATTGTAGTATTCTGGATAAAACAGAAGAGTCTAAACAGGGACGCAAAGGAGGTCCTCAAGAAAGCTTCGTGGAAGAAAGAAGGGAGAAAAGGAGAGCGAGTGGTTGGGAAGAAAGGAGGGAGAGAGGAGGTCAAGTCTTAGTGGTCTCATTCCTGAGGCAAGGAAACTGAAGTCCTGAGAGATAAAATGCCTGCTCATCCCTAGAGAAACAGCACTGTAGAGCTTCTAGGCCAGAGCATTTTAGATCAGGGAAGCGAATTTGACTTAGACCATTAACAGGAAACTTAAAGTTGGGCTTCCCTGGTGGCTCAGAGGTTAAAGCGTCTGCCTCCAATGCGGGAGACCCGGGTTCAATCCCTGGGTTGGGAAGATCCCCTGGAGAAGGAAATGGCAATCCACTCCAGTGTCCTTGCCTGGAGAATCCCACGGATGGAGAAGCTTTGTAGATAACAGTTCACGGGGTCGCAAAGAGTCAGACACGACTGAGCGACTTTACCTAAAGTAAAGGCATCTGCAGAAGTTTTACTGTCTTTGCTGACTTATTTAAAATAGTCATTTCAACCTCATGGAAAGCATGTGTTACTGATTGGAATGTAATGTTTCTGGCAATGTCTTTGTACATATTTTCCAAGTCTTCGTGGAATTGGCTTAGATTTTTCTTTCCTTAGTCCAAAGCTTATGTTTGCTGAAATTCTGTTGTTGTACAATATGAAGTTCCTCTTTTCATATGCCTATATTTCTATGTATGTCTTGATTAACAGGAACTTAGGAAACTACAGATAGACTGTAATATAATATATATTTTATCAAAGCTAAGCATTTATTTGCATTTTTTCAGTACACATGTATGTCTTATAAAACCAAACGGGGATACAGTTCCTTATTTGTTATTCATTTAAATACCAGCCTTATTATTAAAAATCTTGACTTCAATGAGGTTAACTCTTAAAAACAAATGTGCTATGTTTTATAACCATGCCACAGAAATAATTTAGAACTGAATCAAAAAAGTATAGTTGATTTAAAATGATGCATATCAATTATGAAATTGATGCAAATTTAATATTATCATTATTTCTAAGTCTCTATTTCTGTCAGTGCCAGCACCATTATTCCAGTCTTCTGGACTAAAAGCTTTGACATCATTTTTGATTCTTTCCTGTTTTCGTCCATTATGAGTAATTTATTAGCAAGTCTATTTGTAACTGCTTATGTTAAACTGCCTTGATCCTCTTAATAGTAATGAATCTCTCTCATTTATACTCTTTTACTTCTTTTACCTTTGTTATAGCACTTATTAAAATATATCTTGTGTAACAGCTGTAAAATTATCTGTCTTTTCTACTGAGAGAAAGGACAATACCTCATTCAAATTTTCAACCCCCTCAATGTCTAACTTTCCACCTGTATAAATACGACTACTGTATAGCACAGGGAATTCTACTCAGGGCTCAGTGGCAACCTAAATGGGAAGGAAATCTAAAAAAGAGGGAATTATATGTATTATATGGTGTATACTTTGCTGTACAGCAGAAGCTAATATAACAGTGTAAAGCAACCATACTCAAATAAAAATTAATAAAATAAAAATTTAAAAATTTTAAAGTTTGTATTAGAAACACGCATCATCATCTATGTAGTATGCTTGCCAAAAATAAGTTGCCTAAATATAATCATGAAGAAGTAGACATATCCAAGTTTAGAACAACCTGTAAATGAACTAACTTAGACTCTTTGTTAACATAAAAACATAAAATAAGAAGGCAGAGGAAAAAAATAAATAACTACCAAGCACAGTGTTTGGTACATAATAGGCATAATAGTAGGCAGTAAAAATAAGTTTTTCAAATTCTAAAGGGTTTAACTGACTATAAGACAGATTTTGATAAATCAATATTTTCAATGTGATTTTGTACAAGCTCTCTGCTGCCTATTCCATCACATATAAACTTCTCTGTCATTTGTTTAATGGCTCTGACAATATTTCTCCACTGCAAATTTATAGCATATTTATTACCAATTTCCAAACAAAATTCTCTACCCAAATATACTAAAACTAAGATCATGGCATCCAGTCCCATTGCTTCATGGCAAATAGAAGGGGAAAAAGTGGAAGCAGTGATAATTTTATTTTTTCGGTCTCCAAAATCACTGCAGATGGTGATTACAGCCTTGAAATTAAAAGAATCTTGCTCCTTGCAAGGAAAACAATGACAAACCTAGACAGCATATTAAAAAGCAGAGACATAACTTTGCCGACAAAGGTCTGTCTAGTCAAAGATATGTTGTTGTTTTTTTTTTTCCCAGTACTTATGTATGGATGTGAGAGTTGGACCATAAAGAAGGCTGAGTGTTGAAGAACTGATGCTTTCAAACTGTGGTGCTGGAAAAGACTCTTGAGAGTCCCTTGGACAGAAAGGAGAGCAAACTATTCAATCCTAAAAGAAATGAAGCCTGAATATTCACTAGAAGGACTGATGCTAAACCTGAGCGTCCAATATTTGGTCACCTGAGGCAAAAAGCTGACCCATTGGAAAAGACCTTGATGCCAGGAAAGATTGATGGCAGAAAGAGAAGGGGATGACAGAGGATGAGATGGTTGAATGGCATCACTGATTTTCATGAGTCTGAGCAAACTCTGGGAGATAGTGAAAAACAGAGAAGCCTGATGTGCTGCAGTCCATGGGGTCACAAAGAGTTGGATATGACTTAGTGACTGAACAACAACAATGCTCATTTTTGAAATTATGAAAAAATATATTTGCATTTTATAAATTTTGAATACTGACATAGACGTAAAGAAATGAAAGATCATGCTTAATTGTGTTAATATTAAATAGAGGCCACAATACTTAACTAACTACTTAGCGTTCATTCCAATTTTGTTCTGTGCATAACCCTGTCTAGCTGAAGTAATTCTGATTATTAAATTATGCAACTTGAATGTCACAAAATATTAAAACTTAAACATTATTCCATTATTTTAAAAAATCTTTACAAACATAATTTTAATAGTAATTAAAATATTAAATGCACAAGATTAAATTCAATATAATTTAAACTATGTTAACATTAAGGCTTTTAAAATATCCTTACATGTTTAGACATTAGCTTATTTCCAATAGTTTTGAAATTTTTAATAATAAAGTTTCAACATTTGGGGGAATAAAGTTTTTCCTGAGTTTCAAATAATAATCAGGATATATTCTAAAAACTGCTACAGCTTCAAGATGTATTTTAATTATTATAAAATAGTCTCCTTTTTGCCAAAGTGGTTCCATGATTTTTTTTTACTATACCCAGCATAATCTTCTTGTTATAGTCTATGATTCTTGCTAGTTTGATAGTCAACATTTTCAATATGAGTTCATTAATCATGTGTATTTTTCCTTTTGCAAATACTTTTGATCATTCCTTTATTATTTGGGCAGTTTTAATGCTTTTCTTATGACTCTATATGTACTCATTACTTATTAAAGACAAAAAAAAAGTATATTTGCTGCAGAGTTTTCCCAAAGTGTTGTTTTCTCTCATGTATTTTGTTTGTATAAAACATTTTGTATTAATGCTATTAAAATAATAGATCTATTTTTTGTTATTTTATTATTAATAATAGAATATAAGAAAGAGAATATATAGCAATAGAGAAGAGAAAATAAAAGGAAAATAAAAAGCAACAACAATGCTTGTGGTGAAGTTATTAAATTAAAAGATGATATCTCAATCATTATACCATAAGTGTGTGTTGTCCATAAATTACATTGTAAACCTAATTTAAACTATTGTGTAAAATTAAATCATTTATATACTCATTTATGTATTTAACCATTTCTTATTTGGGTTATTAAGATATTTATTAGTATGAACAACATCCTAGTAAATATTTTTCACATAAATCTTACATCATAATTTTCATTGTGTTTTTGAGGATAAATTTCTGAAAGCAAAACTATTTACTGAAAATTTATAAACACTTTAGGATTTGTAACTTGTTTTCCCAGATGTTAATTTACTCATCCACCAGCAGTATGTAAGAATGCATTACTGAATCTGTAATAATAACTGTTTTACAGATCTCTGTTAATTGGATATGTGAAAATATTTGTAATGTGCACTTTGTTGGTTACAATGATGTTGGGCATTAAATATTTCTTCTGGGCTTCAAGGTCACTCTTCCAGACCTGGCTTGGAGACACTGATTAGGGCTGGGACAGTGGCTTTGGCCATTTCTTTCTTTGATAGGTCCCCTGACTGGTGGGTATCAGAATGAGGCTGCCAAGCAAAAGAAAATGTCAAAAGACCCTCCTTGTTCAACTTTTCCCATCTTTCTAGCATCAGCTCTCCTCCCTGGTAGCAGAAGTGAATTCTAACAGCAGCTGATTCTATCTTTTTTCCATTCACTCCCAAAATGATGCATTCCACCCAGCGGTATCAACAACAAGAAAGCAATGCCCATTTCTTAGAGGTCTGAATCTCAGTTCTTTAGGATCCTCTTACAAGCTTTCTGGTTGTGAAAACACCAACCTCTTCCTTTTGTTCCTCCTGCTCTCAGGGTAGTTAATACTCCGTGAAGCTATTATCTGTATCATCTCAGAAAGTCTTATTGGACAGCACTACAATAATCCTGTAATTTAAAGGGCAATGGTTCCCAAACTTGGAAACTTCCAAAGTCAAATTTCAAAGCTCAGGCCGCACCTCAGACCAGTTAAATCACAGCCTCTGGGGATGGATACCAACCTCCTCCTCCTTGTCTTCTTTGCCTCCTCCTTCTCATTATTATTACTATTATTTGAAGTTTCTACAGGCCATTATGATAGGCTTCCAGGTGGCTCAGTGGGTAAAGAATCTGCCTGCAATGCAGGAGATGTAGGAGACACAGGTTTGATCCCTGGATCTGTAAGATCCTCTGGAGGAGGGCATGGCAACCCACCCCAGTATTCTTGTCTGGAGAATCCCATGGAGAGCGGAGTTGGGCAGGCTACAGCCTATAGGATCGCAAACTGAAGTGACTGAGCATGCAGGCACCACGAAGCACATGCAGGTGACTACAATGTGCAAACAGGTTTGAGAACCAGACTTGGTTTAAACAAAGTGACAGGATAATTAACGTTACATATATTTTTTATAAGATTGCTATTAGGGAATAATCACCTCTCTCCCCTTCTCTCAAGTTCCTACTGATGATAACAGTACAAACTACTTTTATCTTTTTAATGTTGAACTGGCTACATTTCTTTCTGTCATCTCTAGAAAGAACATGCATTCCTTGAATTCATTTGGTGCATTAAAGACAACTCTTCATCCTTCATGGAAAGAAAGTGCTAACAGGTATTTTGGTTTCCTGTTAGGCAGGCTGGTGTGTTTAAAATGGCTTATAAGTGATATTTAAAGGTACTGAGACAGCTGCAGGGCTCAAAAAAGTGTGAAATTCTTTTCCACTTTTGTTAACAGTAGAGAAAATATCACCAGCATCTGAAGCTTTCCACTGACTGCTCAGTAATCAGCTAAAGAGAAGGGAGAGTGAACCACTGCAAAGTGAGCAGCTAGGGAGATACAATAAACATGCAAAAACACTGACTTGAAGAGGGTAAAATCAAATGTAAATTTTTCCTTGAATTACCTGGCAAAGGCTAATTCTACTAACAAAAAGGTTTGAATGTTTGGGAAACAAAAATTCAGAATGTAACATGCTTTGATTTGATTATTGCTCTGCATGTTCCTCCAAATAAAAGAAGAATAAAAGCACAAGGAAGGAAGGGAGATGAAAGCAAAAGAGCAAACTGTAGCCTTCCTCCATGTAAACGAGTGATTTTTCTTAATGTGTACTGTTCCTGCAAATCATTAGAGGAATATGGAATCTGAATGAATGAATAATGCCAAATAAAATAAGAATTGACTCCAGCCTACAGCTGTTTATTGAAGTGAACCCACTATGAACCTCTCTATGGATGCAGCCTCACCAGCAAAGTCAAATGAATAACTGGTTCAGTTCAGCTAATTCAGACCAAAAATGCAGTGGTTGTCTCAATTATCAGACTGTTTCAGGAGAGAATTATTTTTCTTGTGTTTCCACTTCATTTGCCTACATAGCTTAAGATAATGTATTCATAGTCACATCTTCTTTCTTTGTATATTCCCCATCATTTTCATACAATCAGAGTAAATACTGGGGGGAAAATTGCCTGTCTTTTATCTACACTTTGTTATTTGTCATTTTTTTGAATCAAAAGGAAAATACTGCCTATGTTGTGGTTTTGGTTTTCCTTTTATCATTCATATACTCCATTCATTCATTCAAAATCATTTAGTAAATTCTTACTATGTGCTAGGCATCTGGATTGGTTTTAAGTGAAACAAATGAATAAGGTATGGAAGTGGCAAGGCAACTTATCGATATAATTAACTTATGATTGTTCTCCCCATAGTTTTCCTTTCCCACTTTGCAAGGAGTAGCCAGATCCATAGTATTTCCATGCCTTGGGGTTTTTGTTGGTTGCAAGTAAAGTAGTAGCAGCTTCTTTCCCAAATTGAACCAGCACCAATCCCATGGTTTGTAGTCCCTAGGGCTGTACAGATATGCAGTACATACATCCGAAACGTCCAATTAGGAGATGGAAACCACATAGTAATTTGAACAAGGACATTTACCATAAAGAATTATTAACTGTAACAATGGAATAACTATAAAGAAGAACAGAGAACTCTAAGGCAGGAGTCAGCAAACTTTTCTGTTAAACAGCCAGATAGTAAATATTTTAGGCTTTGCAAACCAGCAAAGATTTTAGATCTCTGTTCCATCCAGCATTCAGCTCTGCTGTGGCAGCATCAAGGGAGCCTGAGACAAGATAGAAATGTGTGGCTGTGTTTGGATAAATCTCTGCTTACAAAAAACAACAGCCAGTTGAAGTTGCTGACCTCTGTTCTAAAGAACAGGGCTTCCCAGGTGACTCAGTGTAAAGAATTTGCCTGCAATGCAGGAGACACGGGTTTGACACTAGGTTGGGAAGATCCCCTGGAGAAGGAAATGGCAACCCACTCCAGTATTCTTGCCTGGAAAATCCCATGGACAGAGGAGACTGATGGATTACAGTCCATGGAGTTGCAAAGAATCAGACAGGACTGAGTGACTAACCTTCATTCAACTAGTTTTGTTTTCTGATATGTACTTGGAAAGCCTATATGACACATTTTCCTATAAATTTGGCTGTAGCTTTCATTTGCACCAACTTGACCACTTTGCCTTATAAAACACCATAAATTCCAGGATCTAATTGGCACAAGGATTGATTACTCTTCCAGAGATGAAGCCAAGTGTAGAACAGTTTCCCGATTATGTTCTCTTAGCTAGAACTCCTGTTTTTCCTCTAATAAAGTGTTAGTCGCTCTGTCGTGTCTGACTCTTTGCGACCTGTGGACTTGCCAGGCTCCTCTGTCCGTGGAGATCCTTCAGGCAAGAATACTGGAGTGGGTTGCCATGCCCTCCTCCAGGGGATCTTCCTAACCTAGGGATTGAACCCAGGTCTCCCACATCGCAGGCAGATTCTTTACCATCTGAGCCAGTGTCTTTGCCAAACCTTCTCCCACTGCAGTCAGGATTGGTTCTACATTTTGTTATAAATTTGAAGTTTGGGATCTACGCTTTAAATAAATGTAAACAAAGTTTATAGAATGAGATTCTTTTGCATAAACATACCTACATTCATTTTCAAAAATAAACACATCTCAGTAGACTATGGACTTGGGGGAAATGGTGTGGCTAAATCTTATTCTGGAATCATTAGGGTGCTGGATTAGCTGCTTCTAGGCCCCAAGTATGGCCTCTGCTTGCCTTCCCTCCCCTGCTCTTCCACAGCCATCCCTCCTCCCCCA